>OX422218.1:180978474-181338474 GCA_949130495.1 Sambucus nigra | reverse complement strand
GATGAGAGATACGTGGTATGTGGGCAGATTTTCAATGAGGTTATTCAAATGGACTCCTGATTTTTATCTCGATATCTAAAGTAGTTTATCTCCCATTGGGATATCCTTTCCTCAACTCCTAATTCTTTTTTTCTAAAAATCTTATCTCTTTTCAATTGCCCAGTTGATTGGTAAACCACTAAATCTTGATGCCTCTACAGCTGAGTCTTACCCGTGTTTGTGTGGAGGTTGAACTTATAAAGCAGATTTCCAAGAGAATTGAGACAAAGGCTTTTGGCAGGAGGTTAGGGTTGAAGATAAGGCTAAATACTGTAAAAATTATTGTAAAAAAAATCATAATAAAAAATCTTGTATATTATTTATTCCCAATCAAGTTAATAGAGCAAAGAAACAAGAAGAGATACCCGCAAAGAGGATATACCAGAGAAATAATCAAGTTGAAACAGAAGATCCTCTTAAGGTCACACCTGAAGAAAACAAAGAGCATCTAAAATAAGACCTCACTGATTACCTTCTAGAAAACATAAACAAGGAAATCCAAATCCTTTCAAAGGAGAAGGAACCAAGTGGAAGGGGAATAAAGGAATGGACTATGAAATTTTTCAATAAAAAATGGCAAAAATAAAAAAATCTTCACCCAAGAATGTGGAAAGAATGATATCATTGAATCTGAGCTCTGCCCTTCATCTCCTCAAAGTACAAGTATTGTTAATTGTGAAAAGAATGTAGCTTCAAAGCCTTTATACTTAACTGATCAAGAGGAAGAGGTTGCATATCGGACTCCTATGATAGAGGAATTACAGATGTTTGCTAATTATATCGAAGTAAAACTCAAGACAAAATATCAAAAATTAAATTTGGAGAAGGAGCAGCCAAATTTCAAAAAGAGTCCAGTTAAAGATAAGCCTCAAAATACGAAAGATTTGATGTTCAAGCGCTTCACAATATCAACATCCAAACGTATCAACAACTCTCTCCACTCAAAAGATCAACGATAAATTTGATTGTATGGAACATTAGAGGTGCAGCAAAGAAATCATCCACCAGAAGACTTATTCTTTTTAAAAAGATCCACAAAATTCCTTTTCTTGCTCTTTTGGAGCCTAAAGTTGATATGGTCAAATTGAATTTCTATAGGAAGAAATGGGGTTTTGAAGGTGCTTGTTGTAATTTGAATGGAAAAATATGGCTCTTATGTAGATTTAATGTGGACATCCAATGCTTATATAACCATATGCAACATATAACTGTGAAAATAAGCCACTTGGAGTTCAAGAATAATGTGGTGTTTACCATTGTCTATGCAAAGTGTACTAAAAAAGAAAGAATAGACCTATGGAATGAGATGTGTTATATTTCAAGTCTTCGTAAGGATTTTCCACATATGGTGATCGGAGATTTTAATGTAGTTGTGGATAGAAATGAGAAATTGGGAGGCAACAAAATTAATCATGGCTCAGTAGATGATTTTGTTCAAGCTATAGAAGATAGTGGTCTCATTGATTTGGGCTATGATAGCACTAAATTCACTTGGTACAATAACAGGAAGGAAAGGGATATTATTATGGCTAGATTGGACAAGTGTTTAGCTAGTCAATCATTTATTTCCACTTTTCCTTATGCCAAAATTAGTCACCTAAATAAAATAACCTCTGATCATTCTCCATTACTCCTCTCACTTAAAACTTCTCTGGATTCCCTTCCTAAACCATTTAAATTCCAGCATATGTGGTGCTCACATCCTCAGTTTCTTGATCTGGTGAAACAGTCTTGGGAAGAAAGTATAAATGCTTCAGTTATTCAAAATTTTGCGAAGAAACTCCAATGGTTAAAGGGGGTATTGAAGAACTGGAATAGGGAGACCTTTAAAGATGTCTTTCAACATATAAAGGACCTTAAATATGATATTCTTCAATTGGAGCTCACTTATTAGAATGATTGTACTAAAGATAATAGAATAGCCTTACATAAAAGGAGATCGACTTGATAAAAGCTCAAAAATGTGAGGAAATATTTTGGAGACAAAAGGCTGCCAAAAAATGGCTCAATCAAGGTGATGCTAACACCAGGTATTACCATAACCTAATGAAGGCAAAGACTTAGAAGATGAATATTCACTCATTTAGAAATGAAGCAGGGGTCCTAATGGAATATGCAGAAGATATAAATATTCATATTTTGTGGTTTTTTCTAGAATCAGCTTACAGCAAACCCTTTCATCCCTATAGCAAATGTTAATGCCTTAATTCCCTCTCTAATATCTAATGATATTAATTAAGCTCTGGAGTCATTTACCAATGAAGATGAAGTGTATGCTTCTATAACTGACCTCAATGAATAATCTACTCCAGGTTCAGATGGGTTTGGAGGCTTCTTTTATAGGTAATGTTGGTCATTAATTAAAGATGATTTGATTTGTGCTATTAACCCTTATTTTGTAGGTTTTAATCTTCCAAAAAGTTGGACTATTACATCTATTGTACTTAATCCAAAAATAAAGGTGACTAATAATTGTGGAGATTTACGACCTATAAGCCTATATAACTTTTCATTTAAGATCATTACAAAGATCTAATTTTCTAGACTTGCCACAGTTCTCTTATATATCATTTCATTTAATCAAAGTGGATTCATAAAGGGAAAGTATATTCAAGAGAATGTTCTCCTGGAAAAAGAGATGGTCAACAATTTGGGGGGAAAATTCAGGGGGGAAGTGTTATATTCAAATTTGATATGGATAATATGAAATAGTTCACTGGGAATTCTTGATCCAAGTTCTTAGAGATTTTGTCTTTGGAGAGAGGTGGATTGATCTTGTTTGGAGAATCATTTCCAATAACTTGTTTCGAGTCTTAATTAATGGCCAGTTATGTGGTTTTTTCAAGTCATCTAGTGGTTTGAGGCAAGGGGACCCCTTGTCCCCTGCTCTTTTTATTATGGTTGTAGAATTCTTGAGTAGAGGTCTTAATAACTTGATGAATAATAGGAAAATCTCTCCTTATTACCATCCAAGTGGTACTCCATTGATTTCTCATTTACCCTTCGCAAATGACTTGTTGTTTTCAGCAGACGGGACTAGAGAAGCATAAAAAACCTGAAGGACTTCTTCCATCTCTAATGTTACTAATCTAGTTAGATGATTAATAGTAAGAAAAGTAGTATTACAATTTCTAAAAACTATAGTCCATCTTTTAAATCTAAAATAGCAGCTATATTCGGTCTCCACCATAAGGATTTACCTCTGAAATTTCTGGGGTATCCTATTTTCAAGGGCAGGAACAAGATTAAGTACTATGATAGTCTCATCCAACCTTTGAGATCTATAATCTCTGTATAGAAATCAAAGACTCTTTCTCCTGGAGGTAAACTTATCCTTCTTAAGCTTGTTCTTTCCTCTATCACATCCTTCATGTTGGCCTCAATAGCTCCTCCCAAGGAAGTTATAAACAAAATTCAGAGAATTTTCAACAAGTTTTTGTGGGGTGGTAATGAAGAAGATGGTTGGAAGCATCAATGGGGAAAATGTAATTTTATTTGCAGAGACTTCAAAGAAGGTGGCCTAGGTTTTGTTGATCTATTTAGTATCTCTAAAGCATCCTTTGTGAAGTTATACTAGAAAATGAAAACTGAGGATTCTCTTTGGGCTTCTTACATGTCTAAGAGATATAAGAGAAATAACTATTATTCTTATGGGGCTTCTCATACTTGGAAATCCTTAATGAAAGTGAAAGATCTTCGTCTCCCTCATATGTTATATTAAGAAGAAAAATGGTACTGGACTCTTAATTCTATAGGTGGCTTCCTTCTTTCTTC
Source organism: Sambucus nigra (assembly GCA_949130495.1). Classification (NCBI taxonomy): domain Eukaryota; kingdom Viridiplantae; phylum Streptophyta; class Magnoliopsida; order Dipsacales; family Adoxaceae; genus Sambucus; species Sambucus nigra. Next base: position 181,334,661 of record OX422218.1, on the reverse strand, counting down.
TGCCTATGAAATCTCAAAACCTTAATTCCCTGCTTCATCAACCCACAAATTTCTCTGGGATCCTCACATTCCAAATAAATTATCAATCAATCTTTGGAAAATTTCTCATAACCGCCTTCCTATAGATGTCAACATTCAATCTATAGGCATTATATTATGCTCTTAATGTAAGCTCTATAAACAAGACATTAAATCTCTTGAGCACCTTTTTGTGTGTTGTCCAAAAATTAGTCCAATCTGGGCTTTCTTTTCTAAACTCATGGGAATAGAGATGTCATTTCTTAACTTCTCATCAATTATCCATAGCTAGTGGATTAAAAGTGAAGTGGTCCCCAATATTATTCAAATTTTATTGGAAAATGCATTCCAAACATTGTTTGTTCGGCAATTTGGAAAAATAAAAATCAATATTTCTTTGAAAAGTTAGATTTCCATGCTCCTTCAGTGATAAACCAGTCCATAATACTAATATCTGATATGGGCAAAGATAATAATTTCATCTCTAAACGCTCTAGCTTTGATAGGGATATATTGAAAACTTTCAATATCACTATTAAATCTAATTTCAGGTTGCCTACTTCTATCAAATGGTCCTCTTCTTCTTCTTTTTGTTACAAGTTGAATATTGATAATGCATCTAAAGGCACCTAGGCCAAAGTGGATCAGGGGGGATTTTGAGAAATAATCAAGGAAACCTCATTTTTTCTTTTGCTAGCTATGAAGGAATCTCAATAAACTCTCATGTAGATATTAAAAGTTTATGGTTGGGACTAAAAATGTGATTGGATCATGGAATTTCAGATGTGCATATTGACTCGGACTCTTCCTAAGTGGTGAACTTGATAATAAAGAATTGGAAACCTCCTTGGAATCTTATTCAGTGTGTTAAAGACATCAAATCATTTCTCTCCAATCTCAATTACTCTCTCAATCATTGTTTCAACGAATCTAATACGATGGCATATATTCTTTCAAATATTTTTGTTAACTCCAATACTCTCCTCACTTTCACAAATCTTTTGGATCTTCCTCCCATGGCCATAGGGTGTATAAGGTTGGATAAGATAGGTTGTTACTATTTGATATTTTGAATGTTTAAGCTCATATTTTTAGTTTATTTCCTTTTGCTTGTAAGTTGCCACCTGGGAGGGGCTTTTTCTCCTAATTTAATAATATGATTGGGGATCATTTCCTTATTCCTAAAAAAAGAGTGAGTGATGTGTGAATATCTACAAGTGTATGTGTTAGTGAACCTAAGCATGGACCAACTACACATGGTGTGTGTTAAGTGTGAGTGAGTATGGATATATACGAGTGTGATAAATGGAGGTGCATGTTAGTGACACCTAAGCATGGATATTCTAAGTGGTGTGTACAACATGTGGGTATAAGTAATCCTAAGTGTAAGTAGTGTGAAGTGTACATGGGAAGTGTTTACAAGTGCGTGAGTGAGGAGTGATATAAGCATGAAGTAGATATTTACAAGAAATAATAGAGGAGAAAAAAAGGAACAAACAAGTAGGTTCATACGCACACAAGTAGAAAATAATAAGATCCATCCCACTATGGACATCCCATCTCCCTTTTCAGGGGGAAAACGAGGGCTAAGTGTCCTCTAGGAGCGATTCGGCCATCGTTGATGTGAGGTGATGTAAAAAGATGGAGTCGCCAACCGAATTTTCACAAAATAGGAAAAAGAACATGTCGTCACCTCGAGATAATGTCATCAAAGACAAATTGATGCTTACAAAACCAATAGTTCAAAGGGTCAGGGACTAAGTTACGGAATGGGAAGGTGTTAGGTACCCATCCCTCACTTTCGGTCTCTCATGGACTTGTGTTACTATTTTTTTTTAATTTCTATATGAAGTTGTGTGCGTGTATATATAAATGGAGATCTGAATCATCCAACTCACATCATGGAAAAGATGGAGTGGGACCATCCAAAGGAATGTTTCCAAAATAATATCGAGAAAATACGATGTATAAGTTTATCGAGATATCGATCGTTATGATATAACGCTAATATATGTGGAATAAAACACCAATAAGTATCACAAATATAGTATGTATTAAAATAATGTATAGATGAAAAGGACGAAAATTGGAAAATTGAGAAATTGGACTCGTGTCTCGAGTTTTAGCCCAAGACGCCTATGTATCCTATAAAGGCATCAAAGTCCATGTAGTTCTTATGCAGCATAAGGGTGTCGTTTATCCCACAGATTGAAACGGGAATTTATTATATGTGTGTGTGGAAAATGTCTTTTAGTTTGAGAAATTGTGGTGGATAATCCCGTTAGAGTTTATAGGTGTAACCGTATTTTTCTTTGTTTTTTTATAGAAAATAAAGTATGTGCAATATAAATAATAAAGGATGAAGTATTAATGTGTATGAACTAAAGTAAAACCTAGATTACGAATTTATGTAACTAATGTAAAAATAAAGAATTTAAAGAGAGGGAAGGGTTTTTGGACCTTCTTTGGAGAATTGAGGCTTGATCTTGATCTTTGATGAGCTCCCTTAAATGTTGAGATAAATATTGGATGAGGGAGAATGATATTTTGCTAAATTAGGTATGAAAATGATGGGAATGAAAGACGGAAAGGAATTTCACACAAGAAAACTTCGCTGATTACAAGAGAATGTTGCTAAGATCACTAATATTGATGGATCAGAGGTGTATTTGGAGTGTTTCCATTTGGAGTGTTTCCATTCCCTCTATTTATAGGGTAATGGTGTTCTGATTAGCATAGCCCTAGCCCTACCAATCGGCAGGTAATCCTAGGCACATAGCCGATAGGCAGGGAAATGTCTCGTGCAGCTTTTTTTGAAAAATGGTTCTAGAAAAAAACTCGTTGATCCAAATCATGCATGGGGTATACCCTTAGAAAGGTAATTCAGAGACCTTTAAGCGTCCTTTAGGCCGATCCCTAGTTCAAAAGTTTACTTTGGGTCAAACGGAGCTCAGAAGCGTGCGTCGGTTCTTTGGACGGAGATTGTCGGACGGAAATGGATTGCTCGTCCAAACCGTAAGTCATAAACATCCATGGGCTAGCCCGTTGGAAAGTTTATGCGAGGTAATTAAACATTCCAAAAAGATTCATTTGGTTCGAAAAGTTAACCTTGGTCAACCGGGGCCCGAAAGTGCCCGACGACCTTTTGAAGTAAAACAGGTCATTCGTCTATACCGTAAGGTTGATTCGCATATAGGGTGGATAGTTGGAAAGGGTATTCAATGACTTTCAAAGATTCATTCAGACTCATTCAAGCTGAAGAATTGACCTCGTTCAAATGAAGCCCGGGAGCACCTGATGGATTCTGGATGAGTTTTTAGGTGAAAACAAGTCATTCATCTGAACGGTTATGCTATTTCACATATGAGGCAGACCATTGTAAAGGGGTTTCAGTGCCTTTTGAAGATTCATGGTATTTTTATCTGATGTGAAGTTGACTGGGGTCAAATCGGGGTTCAGGAGAGCTCGGTGTCCTCCAGATCAATTTTTGATGGTAAAATGGTCCGTTCGTCTGAACCGTTATGCTAATTTGTGCACGGGCATACAGTTGGAAAGGGTATTCAGATCCCTTTAAAGATTTAATGAGCTTTTTCTCTGATGATAGAGTTGGCTGGAGTCAAATGGGTCTAGGGAACAGTCAATGGCCTCTAGATCGGTACTCGGAGTACGACCTGAGTTTTGTAATGAAATGGGGAGGTGCTAGGGACATAAGGAGAGACTTAGGGGGTCCTAGAATGTGGTGTGTACACACATCAAGATACTCAAAATATTCTTTTATTTCATTCTCTAGAAAAACAGCGTTGAGAACCTCGCCAAAGGAAATCTCAATTACATTGTTATCAAAAAATGGAGGAAAAACAAAAGAGGAAGAAATAGGATAAACATCTGGGTTGGGTTGTATTTCAGTAGATGGATCTAGTCTAACTTTCCAGTTGAGTAGGGGTGAATAAGTAGTATTGATCATGATGGATGGATCCGATGATGTATCGCCTGAATGGATCATACAGAGTGTTAGCCCCAGTGTTTGTCGATTAAATGAGTCATCGGAGTCACTTCCCTAAAAAAACCTTGGTAATAACTACAGTCTTCTCAACGATTAATTCTATGGGATTCTAGGAACTTTTAACCCATTAGTAGTTATCTTGGAAGAAGATCGGCATCCATGTCTTCATCTTTTTATCCACATGACCATACCATAGTTCGGGAAAGCCACAAAAGGGAAAATATTCACCCTCTTTGATGAATCTTCCGTTCAAGGAATCCCCCAAAATAGTATTGACACTTTCTAAACTTCTCTTCAATCGGGGTTGGTGGAGCATTCTGAGTTCCTCTGACGATGGTTGATAACCCAGGCCACATGGAAGAAAGGCTTTCTTCAGTACCATGGGTTACAATATCCCCTGCTATCGTTGTCCCAGGCCCAATCTGGGCATGAAGTGCATATTCTTGAACATTTATATCAACTTGACATTGCCATTAGGGTTGTGCTATGAACAAACTTAATCTTTGAAATCATCCCCTGCTAGGAGTGGAAGTGGTTCGACTCGAAATCCAGACAGGAGCATATCATTCGTCCCATGTTATATATCTAATACCAGATTACTAGTGCTTTCATTCTCAGTATTATCATTATCTCCCATGATGGTTATGACATGTCCCTTGGTGAAGAACTTAAATTTCTGATGGAGAGAGGAAGATACCCCTTGATGTTATGAAGAGATGGCCGACCAAGCAATAGATTAAAATAAGTAGGCATTTCGATGACTTGGGACTCGATAATGGGATTTATAGGGCTAACCCTTATTGTAAGTTTTATAAACTCCATCACCTCTCGACGGGTGTCATCATAGACACGCACTGCTACGGAAGTTGGAGCAAGGTCGCTTACTTTTAAAGCCAGGTAGTTGAAGGTTCTTAATGGGAAAACATTGAGTGTTGATCCATTGTGGATGAGTGAGAGTGGGACTATCTTCCCCATTACCTCAACAGAGATGTTAAGCGCATAGTTGTGATTAGGACTGAATTTTGGTATTTCTTCTTCAGATAAGGAGAGTAATCTTGTAGAGGTTAGATACCCGAACAAGTTTACGGCCTCTTCTAAAGTGGTGGAAGGAGGGACTGTTTGCTTAATAAGAAATTTTATTAGAGAGTTTTGGTGCAGCTGGGAAGACAAGAAAAGACCCAACAAAGTGATGTTAGCCTGAGTTTTCTTACGCTGGTCGAGGATCTTTCTTTCCTCAATGGTAATTTATGGCACAGGGAGTTTCTTAAGAACTCCCTTTCCTTTATCTTTTACTTCTGATTGAGGATTCGAACTCCGATAGTTCCTCCCAAATCTTGTCATATGGTTCATAAAAGAGGGGAATAAAAGAAAGCCTATTTCTTCATTTATCTCGGGTTGTACAACCACTTTATTTATTTTTCCTATAAGATATTCAAATGATCTCGTTCCGCACATATTGATCAACGGACTAGCCTTTTCTTGGCTTGGCTCTTCAAATGAACTATCAAACTCATCCCCCCATCCGGTGGCAATGCTGTTATCTTACCATGAGAAGTCAATATATTCCACAACTTTGGTGGCTTCTTCATATAGATCCTCCCACTCAACAGGAGATACAAAAGTTAAGGGACCAACCACCCTTATAGATTTAAGGCATCAAATAACTTGGATATACTACAAATCTCATCAGTTTATCAAAATAATCCTACCATAATATGAACTGCATCATCAAAACTGACTTCATCGATAAGTACCACATAATTATCGGACTTGCGAGCCCACATCCGGGCTTCCATGAACAGTGTGCTGAACTTCTGGTAGTCAATGGTCATTTTTTAGGGAAATTTTTTCCCAAACTATAGGAGTTGGTTCAGTACCACTGGCAATTCCATATCTTTTTCCCCGGAATGAGTATGAACGAAAATACATGTTCTTATAAGAAGCAATGGGGCTTAGTCGGTAAAACATGTTGGGTGTAAGAGAAAATAAGGGAAAACTTTAAGGGGTTTAGGTGAAAATACGGGCATAATGGGTGATTTACTGGGTACAATCGGGGTAGATGGGCCAAATTTTGGATCATTTTGTAAAAAGATGGCATTTGCATGTTTTGGGAGTGGATTGTGAGTGGTGTTTGGTTTAGGATGGGCTATTGGGGAAACGATACCCCGATCAATCAGACCTTGAATTAAATTTTGGAGATGGAAGCATTAATTAGTGGTACGACCGACATTTTTATGCAAATCACAATGGGTGTCCGATTTGAAATTTTTGAGAAGTGGTTTTGGTAATGCACGAGGGTCCAATGGCTAGATAAAATTTAGGCTCAATAGGGCTTGGTAGACATTGGATTGGGGAGAATGAAGCTTGGTGTATTCTTTTCTGACTGGGCTAGCATGACTTACTGGTGCCCAAGAGGTGGCATGTTATGACATGTTATTGATGGTCGAGATTGTAGCGGGCTTCTCATATTTTCTTGGAGTGAATTGTCTACCTTTTTTGGCTTAACTTCTGACTTGGTAATATGTTCTTCAATCTCCACTCCTGCTTCCCATAGGGATAAAAAATATGGGTAATAATGCCCTCCCATCATCACTCGGACATGGGGTTAGAAGTTTTTCTTCACGATAATAACTTGTTCCTTTTCGAAAGGCCGATTGGTCATAGTAGCCACTTTCTCCCTCCATTTTACTATAAAATTATTGAATGTTTCTCCGGGGTTTTGGTTGAAAAGTTCTAAATCATGACCTATAACCTCCAACTCCTTGTTGTATTTATACTGTGACATGGATTCACAGAAAACATCCTCTTAACTGCGAATTATGTATTCCTTGAGGGATAGAAACCAACAAAGAGCGTTGTCTTTCAAAGTCTGTTGGAACATTTGGGCCATTATTTCTTCAGAGACACCTAGGAGAGTCATGGCTCAGTGGTAAGTTTGAAGATGAACAACTGGGGGCCCACTACCCCCAGACTTCTTAATGTTTGGCATTATGAATTTTTTTGGCAGCAATGCTTTAGGGTAGGGAGACATATGGGTGTAATCCATGTAGTTCTTGAAGATTTGGAGTTTATCAAACTTCTTGGTTAACAGCTTAAGGTCCTCCTCTACCTTGTTCAATTCTTCTTCCTTCGGATCGACGGGTACTGGCATGTTAACCCCTGGTTGGGTAAGATTCAGTATAGGGAGCTGAGCTGGTGGTGGCCCATTAGCAGGATGGGAACGTGGAGCATGATTATACTCTTTCAGGATCCAAATAAGCTTAGGTGCAGGTGGTCCCATAGCGCGAGGGAAGAGGACCTCTTGATGTTTGGGAATAGGGATCTGGTTTTACTACATTTCATGAATCTCTATTTGAAGGTTGCCAATCTTGGCGATAAGTTGGACTAGAATTGTCATCAAATCAGGTTGCATATTCAACACTTGGTTTGCGTTCTCCATCTAGAGTTGGTGAAGGTGTATTCTAAACTTGAAGGAAGTAGCGGCAAAACTGACGGAGCTTTGGGAAGTTCGACGGGAGATCGAACCTAATAGGAGCCAGGACAATGGTCGGGTTTGCGATCGACCTAAGAACGAAATGATTCGAATTTATTATTTAAAGAGAAAATAAAGAATCTTTTATCAGAAAAGACAAAAATGTTTTTGGACATTTTTTTAGAAAAGGGGAGGACATAATGTTTTTGGTATTTATAATAAAAAGGAAGAAAAATATTTTTTGGTATTTTGATAAATGAGGGGGATACGTGTTTTTTTGGTATTTTGATAAAATAGGAGGAAAAATGTTTTTGACACTCTTGGCAAGGAAGGAGGGAAAATGAGAGAAGAGTCTCAGCATTATTATTACTATTATTATTATTATTATTTTATTATTATTATTATGTTTTCACTTGTATTAGGTTGACCTAAATGCAAAAAGAAATGTCGGACGGGATTCGAGCCTGGAAAAATTGGGCTTGAAAAATATGTAAAACATGGTTTGACTTGTTTGTCAGGATCATGAATAGGGTCCCATTTTGGAAAAAAACATGAAATCGCGCGAATATTTGGCCAACATGTCGACCCGTCATTTTCGTAGACTTTCGGGTAGTAACTGGCAAATTAAGTATGAGTGCCCTAGGTTTGACGCCTATATGAGGGTATACAGTTGTTCGGTTAGTGGAAAGGTTCCCCCCTTTGGCATGACTTCCATGATATACGTCTTGGTTTTTAGGGCAATCGGTACGTGTGGATAAGCCATTTGATATACTTAAGTGTACATGGATTTCCTCACTATATACCTCGTGGGGATAGTTTGTGTGAGAGTGAATTTGATATACTCGATGTACGTGAATGAGTTCCCTGCTATACACCTCATGTCATGAATTCGGTCAAGCAGTACGATGCGGGAGGAACCGTTCGATATACGTCGAAGGTACGAGGCCAAGTTTACGTTGGTGATGTAGTGTGCAAAATGCATGCTAACTGTGACCTGTCGGACCATCGTCCATCACAAAGTGACCCCCCAGTACGGAATTTTTTTTGTCAATATATCAATGCTCTTGGTGATGTAGTGCACAAAATTCATGAAATTTAATTAGTATATTATGTAGAGAGTATTTTATATGGTATGATGAGCACTATGCTAATAAGGAAGAATGTACAAGTATCATGAAATGTAATTCTAGCATGGAGCATGAAGATTACACTAAGCATGGACACATAAGAGTGAGCGATATATGAGTATCTATAAGTGAGTGTCTGGTAATGAATCTAATTGTGGATAAACTACAAGTGGTGTGTGATATGTGCAAGTGAGCATGGGTATGTGCAAGTATGATATGTCTTAATTGCCTAAGTTTAAGTTGATGATATAATATTTGGATCTACTTATTCAAACCAAGTAAAAGACTTTTCGGATATCATGCATGCTGAGTTTCAGATGTCACTAATGGGTGAATTACAATATTTCTTAGGATTACAAGTGAAACAAAGTGATGGACTATTTATCACCCAGTCAAAATATGTAGTTGATATTGTTAAAAAATTTGGGCTAGATGACTCTAAACCCGCACGTACACCCATGAGCACATCAACAAAATTATCTAAAGAAGAACAAGGGAAAGACGTCAACCCGACCATATATAGAAGTATGATAAGAAGTTTGTTATATCTTACTCACTCTAGGCCCGACATTTCCTTCGTTGTGTGTATTTGTTCTGGATACAAATGTACGCCTAAAGAAACCCACTTAATGTGTGTTAAAGAATTATTAAATATGTCATTAAACTTCGAAGGGAAAAAAGAGAAGGAGAGACAAAGGTCCCATGGCCCTCGCTACATCATGGGAGCTTAGATCATCTCCGATTTTGGGTAGATGGAAAGAGATAGAGTCATGAGCCTATTTTACACAAAACAAGAGAAATAAAAAGTTTCCACCTCGAGAGAGCGTCATCAAAGACAAATTGATGCTTGCAAACAAATAGATCAGAGGTTCGGGGGCTAAGTTATGGAATGGGAAGGTGCTGGATATTGAGACAAAAAAGGATTAGACTTTTAAGAGTTACCCTCTCTCAAATCTTCCAAGCTTCAAGATGGAAATCCAGTCCAAGAACCTCAATGATCTACCATAAAGGGAAGTATTTCTCTCATCATGAACCCACAAATAGGACACAATCACTTCATATATATGTTATTATGTGCGCACAAGGGTCATATGATTTTTAATTTTTTTTAACCTTTTTAAGTCACTTAAATAATTTTTAAATCATTTAAAATGATTTTTGAAATTAATTAAAATGTGATTTTTAAATGTTTGGGGTTAAAACGGTAATATTTTTTATCCTTAAAATTAGTTCAGGGTAGAAAACGAAATCGCTAGAGAATTCTGGACATTAGCCTCTTTGCCAAGGTGAGGTAGGCTGCCATTCTTTCATCCTTTGCGTTGTAGTCCCCACTTATCTGATTGGAGACCAATTGTGAGTCGCCGAACACCTGTAACTACTTTGCCCCCAATGTCTGTGCCTTCTGGAGGTCGGCTATCAAAGCCTCATACTATGCCTCATTGTTGGAGGCTTCAAATTCAAGCCTGATTCCCTGTTCGAGGATTGTATCTTCTGAAGTAACAAGCACAATGCCTACTCCTGCCCCCTTTAAGTTGGAGGCTCTATTAATAAATAATCGCTAAACTCCCTCTGTTGGGCGATTCTATCTTTTCTTTATGGGTTGAAGGTGGTCGAGAGGCTAATCTCCTGTGAACTCGGCTATGAAATCAGCAAGGACTTGCCATTTGATTGCATTCCTTGGTTTAAATTGGATATCAAATCATCCGAGCTCGACCGACCATTTAGTCAATCTGCTCGACAAATCCTCTTTCTGCAGGACTACTTTAAGGAGGTGCGATGTAAGGACGACGATAGTGTGAGATTCAAAGTAGTGCTTCAACTTCTTTGAAGCTACTACAAGTGCAAAGGCGAGCTTCTCTAGTGGTAGGTACCGCTGCTTAGCGTCTAATAAGGTCTTGCTCGCGTAATAAATGGAGTACTGGATTCCTACTTTCTCGCACACCAGTACAGAACTGACGGCATGGATGGAAACGGCGAGGTATAAGTACAAGGAATCTCTTTCTTGAGGTATGACGAGTAGGGTGGTGAGCTAAGGTAAGCCTTGAGCTCGTCCAATGCTTGCGAGCAATCTTGATTCCATTCTACTGTCTTATTTCCCTTCAAGAGCTGGACAAATGGTTTACACTTCTCAAAGGACTTCGAGATGAAAGGGCTCAAGGCAGCGAGCATGCTGGTGAGCTTCTGTATACCCCGTATTGTGCGAGGGGACTGTACCTTGTTGATTGGATCGATCTGGTCCGAATTAGCCTCAATTCCTCTCTTACTGACCAAGTACTTAAGAAACTTTCCTGACTGGACACCGAAAGAACACTTGCTCGCGTTGAGCTTCATTCGGTATTTCTTGAGGATTTCGAAGGTACTTGATAGGTCTGAGAGGTGGTCTTCTTTGTTCCTGCTCTTGACGAGCATATCGTCGATGTAGACTTCCATGGTGTCTCCCATTTGGTCTTTGAACATCTTGGTGACCAGTCGCTGGTAGGTTACGCCTGTGTTTTTTAGCCCAACGGGCATGACTTTGTAACAATATAATCCAACAGTGGTGATGAACGTTGTCTTGTCCTGGTCTAGTGCATAAAGAGGGATCTGATGATACCCCGAATATGCATCCAAAAAACTCATTGTTTCATGAGCTGCTGTGGCGTCCACCAATTGGTCGATTTTTGGGATAAGGAAATTGTCCTTAGGGAATGCCCTATTAAGGTCAGTTAAGTCAATGCAGACTCTCCATTTTCGATTACTCTTAGGAACTACTACTGGGCTGGATAACCATTTAGGGAATTGAACTTCCTTTATGGATCCTGCATCCAACAATTTTTCAAATTCTTTTTCTACGTCTTTGGCCTTCTCGGACGAAGATTGCCATGACTTCTGCATGATAGGTTTGAAAGTGGGGTCGATGTGCAACCGATGACAAACCACACTAGGATCAATTTCAGCCAGCTCGTATGGTTCCCATGCGAAAACGTCTATGTTCCTTCTCAATAGAATCTTCAATTCCTTCTTTTCTTAATTTATGAGAGAAGCTCCAATCAAGAATATCATATCTTTCTTGCTACCGCCAGCTGTAACTTCCTCTAGGTTTTCGATGAACCTCTCAAAGAGGAGGAGCCTGGTCTCTTCCACTCTAGGTCTTTCGTACTTTAACTGCTATTTTGAAGGTATCAGACCTTCTTGTTCCTCGACCTTCTGTTTGGGCTTTTCGACCTTCTTCTCTAGTCTTGGGCGGATGGCCGCTATGAAGTACCTTCTTACCATCTCTTGATTGCCAGGGATCTCTATTACTCCTCGCTCGGTCACATATTTGAGTTTCTGATGGTAGGTCGAAGGGACTACCTTTATCACATGTAGCCACCTTCTGCCGAGGATAGCTTGGTATAGCGGGTCAATGTCGACTACCAGAAACTCAATCATCTTGGAGATACTTCCTTCCCTTACTGGCAACAAGATCTTTCCCAGTGGAATAGTCACTTTTACAGCGAAGCCAACTAGAGGGATATTGGCTTCCTTCAGGTCGGTGACGCTCAAATTCAATTTTCTGAATAGGTCAAGATACATTACCTCAGATGAGCTTCCTAAGTCGACGAGAAATTTATCGACGTTATAGTTGGCTATCCTGAGCGTGATGATTAAGGCGTCATGATGTGGGGTTCTCACTCCCATCAGATCTTCATCTATGAACACGATATGTTTGCTATAGTCAGCGTCATCTGCTCGCCGACACTTTCCTGATTGTGTCTTTGCTGGATCGATCTGTAAAGATTGCATCACTACTGTAAGCTTTTTTACTTCCATCCGAGCCGAATTTCCTTGAATCTGCTTCATATCAGATGCCCCGTGAATTACAGCGAATTCATGGCCAGCATCGTCCTCGAGTACCTTGTTAGGTCTTGCTTCTCCATTGGCAGTGACTTTCTCTGCCTTATTCTCCACAAACTCATTTAGGTGCCCAAACTGGGCCAGTTTTTCGAGCTGAGACTTAAGAGCTTTGTAGTGCTTAGTCTTATGTCCTCCCTCTTTATGAAAAGCGCATCTCAGCGCGTTGTTTCTCTTCGAGGGATCTCCTCCCATATTTCGAGGCCACTTAACAAATGGCTCGTCTTTGATCTTCACCAGGATCTTGTAGATTAGTTCTTTGAAGACAGTGTTTACTGCCTGAAATGCTTTCGAAGCATCATTCTTGCCTCCGTTCTTGGAGCCATTCTTACCCCCATTCTTGCCTCCTTTCTTCTGGCTCTCAACCTTGTCATTGCCCTTGGCAGCAAGCTTAGTTCAACTATTTTCCCCTGTGCTGGAGCCGGTCACATCCTCTACCTTAGCGTATTTCTCGATGCGAGCCATCAAGTCATTAATGGTTTTGGCCTCCTTCTTCGTTAATGATTAGTGCAGAAAGCAAGAACTGGGTAAGCCAATCTTGAAAGGGGCTACTACTACCTGCTCCAAGAAATCCTTGACCTCATTAAATAGATCCTAGTATCTCTTCGCATAGTCCTGCAGGCTTTCTTGAGGCGTCTTCTTCATTGTTAGCAAAGCATTCATCCTCTTTGAATGGGAGCTGCTGGTGATGAAATGAGTCGTCAAGAGCTCGGACAGGGATTCAAAACTCCTTATGGACCTGTGAGGGAGATTTTTGAACCACTTTTGGGCTACATCATGGAGACGTGAGGGAAAAATTCGGCACATTAGGGCATCTCTGTGGTTTCAGAGAGTCATGGCTTGCCTGTACTAACTAACGTGATCGATAGGGTCGGTCTTTTTGTCATAAATTTTGAATCTTGGAATTGCAAACTTCTTGGAGGCTTCTTCTTCTTCTATCTCTCTAGAGAAAGGGGATTTCATCTGAGTCATGAGAGCTCGACGAGCAAGTTCCCTGGTCAAGCTGGCACCTCGATGCGCTGGGTGCTGGTCCATCTCCCTTCGGACTAAATTTCGTATGTACTCATCACCTCAAGTTGGGCTCCTGTAATGGCGAGCTAGTCGCAGTTGCTCGATCAGGTCATCATCTCGCTCGTGTCCTTCAATTCTTTGGGATCCGCGTCTAGGGCTCCTTCCTCGGTTGTGAGACTTGCTCGCCTGAGGGCTAGGAGTGCGGTATGGACGTCTCCTGGTGCTATGATGGAGTTATCTCTCGATCCTTTCCAACCTTCTTTTGAGGCGAGCATTCTCATCCTCCTTCTTGCGAGCAGACTCTCCTTGCTCTTGGAGCCTTGCCTCATAGGCATTGATCAATCTGGAGATTTTTGTGGACTTCGCTGGTTCCTGACTTTCTTCTGAGGCTTGTCGCTCTGGACGAGCCCTCTGATTTGAACGATGAACTTCAAATCTAATCCTTCGCAGAGCAGGCTCCTCTTGAATATCCCCTGCTTGAGGGGCGTTACTGCTGTGACCAGACATTCTGGATTCTTTGTTGGTGAGGGCTTTCTCAAGAAAGACTAACGGTTCCCATAGACGGCACTAATTGTGGTGACAATTATATTCAACACAAATAAATAAGAAAAGCGCAATCACCAAAGAAAATAAAGAACAGAAAATGCCAATAACACAACATAATATGTACGTTGTTCAGCAAGAATGCCTACGTCCACGGTTGTGCAGTCAGTATTATTTCTATATACTCCGGGGAGAGTTTACAGAGAATACAGTGCGTGCCTTTTTCCCCAGGCTTAAGGTTTGTTATATACATGTTTTTTCTCGGGGAGTGGGGGTGTTGGACTCCCCCACGGCTGTCTTCTACTCCTAGAATATCTCTTCACGAGATTTTAGGAGTGAACTAAGTTGAAACTGTATTCAGTTGAGATACGAGGGGCCCAGGCTTTGGGTCATTCCTATTGGGCTACTCGTTTGGGCCTATGTTGGCAAATCCGGGTACCCACAGGTTTCATATCTAATACAAGGGCTAAATGTGTTGCTATTCTCAAGAGTCTCAAATTTTGTAAGGATCTCAACATTCTAAGCTTACAGGTGGAATCAAACTCCCAAATGCTAATCAATATTCTTAAGGGTATCATACCAAAGCCCCCTTCAACTCTCTTGGACATTTTTAAAGAAATCAAGGAATTTGATATGCATATTTCCTACTCTCACTGTTGGAGAGAGGCCAATAGAGTTGTTGACTGCTTAGCCAATCATGGCATTGAGAATAAACAATTCAATATCTTATCTTCAATTATGGAGCTTCCAAAATCTTCAAGAGGATGCTATAGGATGGACTTACAAGGCATTCCATAAATTAGGCATTTAAAGTATTTTTGTCCTTTATCTTTTTAATAGGTTTTGATCTTTAATTCTCTCTAATGCCTCATAAGTAGGGTTGTTCTACCTAATTATCAATAAAGTTTGGGGTTTTACTCTTCTAAAAAAAATAAAAGATGATTTTTTCGCGTTCCAATGACCGTAACCTATTCATGAGATCATTTCACCAAAATAATTTTGCCTTTCTATTTGTGTATGTGAATTCGTGTTCCATTATGTTTACTCTTTATATCACGCATACCGAGAGAAAATAACCACAATTCGAGTGATTCGTTTGTGAGTGCATTCCGTGAGAACTTGAATCAAAACGAACTTTCGAAAAGTAACGTAATAATCAATCAGTGGAAGTTAGCGATTTAACTTTCAGCTTCGCACACATACACTATCATTTGAGACTATTGAATAAAATTTTATAGTGACTATTTTTTCTAGAATTTAAATTGTGTGGGTTTTAATTATTTTGATATTTTCTTTGAGTCGAAAAATAAATTATGGGATTTAATAACTTATTACGTACGCTAAATGGAATTGTTTTCTAGAAAAATAGGTATTTTATCTAGTTATTTAGAAGTTCTATAAACTTATGCTCTTATTCTTTTACAGTGCTCAGTACGAACAACGTTCTAAGTTAGAGGGTTTGATTAGGCATAAATATTTCATATTTATCCCCTTAATTTCAATATTTTTATGGTCTCATTCATTGCATTTAACCCGTATTTATCTCATATTTATACTATTAATCCTTTTCGAAGAGTACTTTATGTTTTGTGTATTTCTCTCTTGTTTTACAAGTAATTCGTGCAAGTGGATGGAAGAGGAAAAAGCCGAAATAGTAAAAGAAATGCAAGAAAGGAAAGCCAAGGGAAATTTCATAATTTTTTAGTCGAAACCCAGAGGAGGATCCAAGCAAAAAGTTGAATAGTTTGAAGTCACAAGAAAATTGGAAAAAAAAATTCACCTCAATCCGAGCTACGGTGAAGAAGTTATACGCATTTGAAGTTGAAAAGAAATTCCAGAGGGGAAGTATAAATAAGAGAACTTCGAGCAAAGAACGCAATCTTGGGCAGAAACTTAAGAAGAACCGATTCGGGTAAAAGTAGAACCGGTTCACCTAGTAGAACTAGTTCAGGCAAAAGTAGAACCGGTTCGGCAAACCTAATGCGGGATGTTGTTTTAAGCCTTATTTTTAGCCGAAAGAGTTGTACGACATATGGACTCTTCCAAATGACCTAGGATTTATGTAAACTCATATTTTGAGACTAATAACATAGCTTTTAATAGTTTCTCACGGAGAGGAAAGCTAAGAAAAGAGAGTAACAACAATATTAAAAATTTATAATTCTCATGCATACGCATTCAATACAAATTCATATTTCTTTCCCATTTTTCTTCTAATATTGGTTTGTGATTATTTTTCTTTCTTTTTTTCTTCTTTTTTATTGATTATATGTTTTTTTTGCCATATTTCCATAATCATATCTTTATATAAAGTAAATAACTCATGCTTAGTTAGATTTAATATGTCCGGCTAAATATTTAGAGGGTTGGGGTACATGAACCCAACCTAGGTTAATACGTTCGATATAAAATTGGATGAAATTGAAGAGATAATTCGTAGGCTTGATAGTCGAGACAAGTATTATAGGTCTATTAACTCCGTTTGCCCTAGGTAACCAGAGTGTTTGAGAGTGTAATACGCGTATCGACAATCTTGTCATTCACGTTAAATCTATCATTGACAAGATATTATGTGGAGTAAAATCCTCATATCTTTAGTGCTTTGAAAAACTTACTGTTTTCTTTTAATTATCAATAGAGTTTTAAAAAAAAAAAATTAACGAATTTATCGACGGTTTGGGGGATCGTATTCCAATTCCATTTTTCTCATATAGTTAAAATCTAAAAGTTTTTGAATCTTTGCATACTTAAGTTCATTTGCCTTTGTTAATTAGCTTGCATTAGTTACGTAGAAAAAAAAATCTTAAACATTCATCACCTTTTCCTTTCTTTTTTTGTGAGTCGATCATTAGGTTTAGACACCTTCCTTAGTAGTCATTACGTTTTCACATCTTATTCCATATGTTCGATACCCGACCTGCTCGGATTATTACTTATGTGACTGACTTACACTTGAACCGTATTTACATGCATTAGAGACACATTTATAGTCGCGTCAACGATACTAGGAGTTATAAAATGAGGTGGAGGATTACTCTAAAAAGATTGCAGTATCTTCTATCTAGATATAACTAACCAATTATTCCATGTTGCACTAATCGTCAATAAAGAAATAGGTGAGCAAAATAGGCGATTTCATGTCCTGAATAGAATAGTATGACAAGTTTAAAGACTTATTGAAAGGGACTAACAAAGTTAATTGTCAATCAAGACAAATGGCAATGGTGCGAAGGGCCCTGGTCCAAAGAAGGGATCAAGTGAATAAGATGAAGCTCAGAGGAATGGAGAAAATGTGATCCAATCAAAGTTTGTCAAGTAATTAAAATTGTTTTAAGGAATCTATATATAAGATTCTCATTAATATAAAATATAAGTAAAGGTTGAGAAAGATGGACGACAGTCCCGAAAAGAAGAACGATATGTTGAGGTTTTCTTACCATAAAGATCATGATCATAAGACCAAGAACTGCATGGATTTGAAGTCCTACCTAGAGGAGTTTGTCCAAACTGGACACCAAAAAAATATGTAAAATATTATCAAATAAACAATAAAGGTATTTCTGACTAGAGATTGGATAATGTATAGGAGGATACATAGGTTGGACAAAATTCATCGTGAATGATGGGGATTAAAGTCTAGACAAGATTAAAGCAAACATTTTTAAGATGGAGGAAAATAGGTTAATAACTATGGTTAAGTCTTTCTGGATCGACCAATTCAAGCCCACAATTGTAAAGCTCAGTTGACTAAAAGAGGTGAATTACAGTAAGAATTATTTTCACTAAGGAATACTTGGTAGGATTTAAAATTCCCCCGTCATGACGTGTTTGTTATTATGCTGCGAATAGCCAATATAAATACATATACATGCTTTGTTTATTAAGGAAGCTTGACGAAGGTTATCTAACTCAAGTTATTGAACAATGTTAATCTGCACATGGAGAACCTCGAGAAATCGATCGTTTCGTTTGTACGATTAACTAGAAAAATAAGAAAGCCTTGTGGGAAGGTGATCATGATGTGCGAGAGTATGAAAATTCAAATTTGATCATTTTTCATTGTGGATATCGACTCACACTGCAATGCCATCCTGGGGATAGGGAGGCTTTATGCGATGAATCTTCTCGACAATGCTTTATCGTTGCGATCATACAAAGCAAGAGAAGAATAAGGTGAAAGTGGACGAAGCCAGCACCGAGGGGGATATCCCCTCAAAATAGCAACTAAAGAATGGGTGACCCAGGGTAGAACAAACTCGGTTCTCCCCCTCTAATCCAGTAATGGAACGTCTTAAGGAGGTAAAGTATGTTATTGATAAATTAAAGAAGAAGTTCCTTATCGAAAATCTCACAAGCATGGAAAATTAAGAGTTCGTGGATTCCTTGAAAGATAACCATGATATGTTTTCATGAAAACCATATGACATGCTAGGCATTGGCCCCGATGTCATTTTCCCTTAGCTGCATGTGGTTCTATCTTATTCACCAGTGAGACAAAAGGCACGCCAAATAGCCTCTGATAAATCTAGAGCATGTGGACAAAAAGCAGGAAAACTTCTAAGGCAAGGTCCATAAAAATAAGTTCAATTCCCAGAATGGGTATCCAATCTAGAGGCAGTCAAGATGAGTAACAAAATGTAGAGAGTTTGTGTCAACTTCATCAACCTAAATAATGTTCGTCATATAAAGACAACTTCCGCTTTCCAAAGATTGACCACCTAGTCGATGCGACAACAAAGCATCAGTGTATGATCTCATTGGATGCTTATTCAAAATACCATCACATTCCATTATTCGGACCAAACCATGAAAAAAACATCATTGATCACCAGGCGACCTCCATTATCATAAGCTAATCCTCTTTGGCGTAAATAATGGGGGAAAGACCTACTAGCAACTTGCAATGAAGATTTTCAAAGAACAAATTGGTAACACCTTGGAGGCGTACATCGTACTTGCAATATTGTTTCTTAGATTTTCTCTAATGAAATTATATCGATAAACTAATTGAAGTTTTGCAGATCGACTTTTCAAAGATATGCATCGAGAGAAAGTGAGAAATTAATGAAGAATAAGCTTAAGGCCTATAAAATCTTACAAGAGTCTCAGTAATTGTAATCCAACTAGTTAACTTGAGATAGGTACATAGAGACAATCTAAATATGCTTGACGAATTGGTCCTCATAAGGGTTGGGCGAGGCTAGTAATAGTGCTCTTTAAATATTTTTAACAATTCACATAAATAAACAATGCACAAATTGCCACGAGTATTAGTATCGACTATATTTTTTATGACTTTTATAGGTTGGACATATTCGTTAAGTAAGTGAGGTATTTGCAAAATGACTCGAGACTAATTTTGATAAAGACACCCGTGCAAACAAGAGAGGTTTAAGGCAACAATTGACAAACAATGAGAATTGTACCGTGTTGGTATCAGGCTGTTACTGGGGCAGTCTTGGAGGTGGATTGAGTTTGATCCCTAGTTCGATCCCGGGACTGTCAAAATAATGTTTGGTCAGCGAAAGCCACGAACGTTGGTGATTTTGTGTACTTCCAGCTAATACTAACGTTGGTCGCATCCCTACACAAGGTGATTAATATGGTAGTCATTTATATGGACACTGGATGAGAAATTTTTAAAATTTGCCCAATTTGAACTCAGGAGAAATTTGCTTATGTTTGGAGAAAGACAAAAATGTCCCACGGAGGAAGGTTTGGAAGATTTTTTATGTACAAACCACTGGATACAAAATATATCAGGGCTGTTAAAGGACAAGCTAGCCAACTTTTTTTAAATAATGAGAACACCCACTCACTAATGTATTTGTAACACATTTCGCTGGACGTATGTGAATGGATAATTATTCCTCTTACAATTCATTGAGTTATTGTGTGTTGAGAGAGAGAGAGAGAGAGAATCATATGCAAAACTAAAAATATAGAAATGGCGACGACAATCATATATACAAGTATGAGTTGGTTCCTGTACGGAGTTAGAACATGCCTTGCACTTGATCAACAATTGATTGTGATACATGGAGTACCAGGTGTTTGGAATTGGTAGGGCATCTCACCCCATTGAGACAGTGGTACTTGCTCACATGAACCTTTTATTATCATGTCTGAACTATTATTGTGATGGAATCAAAGCGAAGAGGTTTCCGAACGCTATTTATATCATCATCATTCACCAATATTCACGCATGATATATATATATAACCAGCATATCTGATGGGTGTCCCTGCGGATCATTTTCAAACATACCAGAAAAATTGTTTTTCTTGAGTGTGATAACTTGTAAAAAAAAATAACTCAAAATATTTTTTTTTTGTTATTTTAAAAAGATCAGTTCAAATATATCAGTTTTTAAACGTTAAAACTAACATAAATTTGACCCCTTTTTTATAGTAGAAAAAATATATATTTTGAGCTGATTTTTTTTTTTACAAACTCCCCAAAAATGTTTCAATGATATACCAAAATTACGTCCCCCCAAATCCAAGTCATTACACCTTTCTTATGTCCCCTTGTTTTGTCTTGTCATGTTCAATTGTGTTTGGGTTGTCTTGAAGTCATGTATTAATGAGTCGCGACATTTATTTTCACCAAATAGCTAAATTCAAATCCGATTAATAAAATTATTTTGTTTAGAGAGTTCAACCCTTAACCATCATAAATCATTAATGCTCCACCTAAATTCGCTAAAGGATCGTATATGTCATATGGGTTATCGAGTCGTGTGACATTTTGCCACCCCTACTCATGTGTATTTAAGGGGTTTCTTTTAACATGTGGTGATAAATGTCTTCTGTGTTTGTTCTGATTTCTCACAGTTTTTTTGTTGATTTAAGCGTTATAATCTTAATTTTACATGCATGGTTTCTCTATAGTTTCTATTTTTTAAATCCTCTCATTAAAATCTATTAAAGGAGACAATATTGAATATCAAACTATTAGGGTGTGTTTGAAAATGGCATAATAATTGGAGTTTTCAAACACACCCTTAATATAATTTTAAACATATCGTCTTACAATACATCATTACAACAATATGTTTATTTACATTTCAACTTTAGATTGTTACATTATTTTTCCAAACAACATTAAAATCATATCAGTTGTGAAAAGGTTACATTACAATAAATCAATGCGGTGTTAAGATTAAATGCATTTCAACTCTACATAGTAATAATATTATATGAAAAAAGGTTACAATGTCCTATCACTCGTGAAAGAGTTACATTCGACCAAGTAATGGATGATTATGAACCGATCCGGTCGATATTCAACGTATATTAGCACCGTACCAATATTTTTGGTATTATATTGGTCAATAGTTTCGATTTTTTGATTTTCTGAAAATATTACCAGCACCAAACTTTGCACATTGCTTCGTTCGCTATTTTCGATAAATTTTACTTTCAGTAATTTAAGATTTTTTTGGTATTTTAGTTTCATTTTTCTTAGTTTTTTTTATCATTTTTTATATTTGAATTTTTTGGTTTCTGATATTTTCTGTTTTTGAATGCAATAACTAAACTAACACATAACGTATCAAATAACACATAAATCAATAAACACGAATACTTCTTAATTTAAAAAATTACTAGATTTATTTAATTAAAAATAACACTTATCCACGAGAAGAGAAATTAATCGAGCCTTATTGTATGGAAGAGAAATTCAAGGGCTTATATCGCTTTAAATATTTATTATTATGATTATTGAGGGTATTTCTAGTATATGAAATTGGTAGTGTGCGATGATAGTTTGAGGAGTTAATTTTGGCGGTAATTTCGGTAAATTTGTTTTTTATATGTCTAAGCCAAAATCTACCGTTAAATTTCTAGTAATTTCATTTTAGGTAATTTTGGTATTAGGTAATAAAAAGTAGTAAACCAAGAATATTTTGTGGACCCAGACACTACGATACAATAAAAAACCGTATCGTAACCACCCCCGCACAAGCACAGTGTTTCGTTAGCACAATTATATAATTACAAATATTAGTATCTTATAAAGTTAAATGAGTATTATATAAAGTTTATTTTCATTAAAATTGTTTTATTGCCTAGGAACAGAAAAAATGAGAATATGAATTTTCTTTCTCTCAAAGAATAAATTTCCATTTTTGGTGGACATGTGTTTATGCTCAGGCCATTTTAGAAGGCAACTTATTAATTGTTTTTGAAACATTTTTGGATAGAACTATGTATATATGAATGCGAACTCTTCTGGCGATTTTTTGTCTTTCATGTTTCAATTAACCTTCATTTCTCGAGCGATGAGAGAGGGCATATAAATTGGTAGAAGGATCTATGTACTTAACATTATTAATTTTTTTAGGTTTCGATCCATTTTCAAAGTTTTTTAAGCTCTCGTCTCATGTATTTTGTTAAATTTTAGTGAGTCTCATATCTATTCAAAATCATCGCTAACGGCCTTTAGCCGCTCATCTTCCTCTCCACGGATAATAACACTTGTCACATACTTTTTAACGATCAACAACTAAAATAACAAAAATATGAGAGTGACTACAAATGAATATTTAATAAACAACTAAATGGAAAGAAAAATATTTCGTTAGTTAACCTAGCTCATGAAGCACTTTAACCAAAAAAATTCACCATAAACATAAGCGGATGGATTTATCTTTTATCTCCAATTTGTGTTTAATGATCAAATTTTAAAATCACATATTGCTAAAATTATAAGTCAATTTTAGCATGGATTTTTAATATTTGGAATTCTCTTTGCAAGATCTATTAAAAGATAATCATGAAGAATATATGATTTCGAGTCATATGAAATTTCAAATGGAAAAAATTCTATTATGAAAGGTCACAATGAAAAACAATGTTTTTTTAGAGCATAATATCTCTCAATACAATGTTCATTTTTCATGAAATATATATTACAGAAATGATTTCGTAGATATCTACCACATAGACCAAGACAAAAGCAGAATTCATGAGGATGGGATGGGATACCAATTATGTTGTATAAAATAAATTTTCTCAAAAGCGAAATTGAACAAAGACATTTTCACTGCAAAATTGAGCTGATTAGAAGATGCTTAGAATGCAAAATGGATTGTGAAGGTAAAGATGGTATTTGCAGGGGTGGTAATTTTAGACACGGTGCGATAATAAGGCACGACATGACACGAAATTGATTCGAAATTAACACGATTTGTCGTGTTCGTGTTTTTTAACATGAAATCGTGTGGTGTCGTGTCGTGTTCATGTCAAAATTATAAGTCGTGTTATAGTGTCTTGTCGTGTTAATCGTGTTTTTATTTAGGTTATCGTGTTTATTTACGTTTAGTTTAATGTAAAATTTAAGAAATCGTGTTATTTATATCGTGTTCTATTTGGACTTTGTTCGTGTCAACTAAAAAAACACGAATTCGTGTCGTATCGTATTCGAAAAATCTTATCGTGTCATATCGGTCCAAAATACAAGCCAAAAACACGAATTGTCGCCCTTAATATTTGTCTTAAAATGTGTTCTAGAGTTTGAACAGAGGTTCGATAGATAAGTTTGAATGGTGTGCTCTAAGGGTTAGTTGTACTCCTCACTCCAACATTATTGTCTAAAGTTGATTATCCAGTAATCCCATTATTTAACATGGCGTGTTGTCTCGATATATATAATTCTTCTATTCATTCTAAAGTGGCCAACAAGTACACATGACTGAATGTCCCAATTAAGATATAACTGCCAGGGAGGCGATCGCGTGCACGAAATCCTCTGTTTTGTACATCCAACTATGTCATTTGCCTACCCTAAGGTCATATTGAATTTGTAATTCGGGATGAATCTAGGAATTGATTTTTGGTACACAAACAAATCTATTTCCATGTAATTTTGGAAAAAATGTTATGTGTATCTAGTAGAGTATTTATAAAATGTATTGATCTAATTATATTTGTTCACATCATATGAAATTATCTATTAAAAAAATTTAGATGTAGAAATTCTCATTAGAAATTTATATTTCTTGAATCCCCACACCATATATAAATATGCACAAAAAATCTCATTGGAGTATGTTTTTATTTTCAATGTAGAAATTTGTAAAGATAGAAATGACCATTGTAGATGGTTTTATAAGATTAAAAGCTTTTTTCTCCTATTAGGTCCGTTGTTATAAAATTTTAGATAGTCTCGTATGTGAATATTTTTTTGTAACACTATAATATTTTGTATTGGGTTCGAATTCAAACTGTTTAAATTGTAAAGTACTTTTATTGTCTTTTTTTGTCAAAAACTTTGAAATAAGATATCTCAAATATAAGTCAGACTTACAAAAAATTTATATGTTTGGAGAGTTTTTCACAAGATCTATCAAAAGAGATCTATGAAGGGCGTCCAATTTTGATATTAGTAAAATTTTATTTCAAACCCAATGTTTTGAATTTTACAACTTTGAGATAAAATATATCTCAATATAAAAATCCGATTTAAACGGATTTTCATAAAAATCCATGCAGCATATGTGAATTTGAAATTTTGGAAATTTCATTTCCACCCCAACATTTCGTATCTTACACGAGTGAACATGACAACCCTAGGTTCTCTAAAATTTATTCAAACTGTGTCGATTAGAGTTTCTTTATTTAAAAATACAGTTTGAAACCATAATTACAAAAATAATGCACTTTCAAACATATTTACAAAATATTGTGCTTTTTGAATTCGTAATTCCAAACAACGTTTTGCTTTTGCATTTGTTGTTAGCAACGACAAATTCGTTTTTGATTAAGATGGTTATTAGAAATTTTACCCCATCACAAATCCATCTGAATTCGAAATTGGTAATTGCATTTTCCGTTGAATTCGCTATTATAAATTGCGAATTCAATTCAATATTTTTAATTGAATTTGTTAGTAGAAATAGTGATTTCAGAATCTCTATAAATTTGAGGCAGTCCATACTTTAACTTTACAAGAGCTTAAGTATTTGCATCTACCTCCACACATTTCACACTAACTCTGTCCATTTTCACAATCTTCAAAACAAAAGAAATGTATCAGAGTGAATCTTTAAGAAAAAAGGCAAAGCATTCAGAGAAAGCACCACCTCCGAATGATACTTTTCAATGTTACACTCAGCAGTTATCGGGAAGAATAAATGATCCTTTTGATCGTATTATACCCAGAACGATATGTAAGGTACAAAAGGTGCTTAGACAGAGGGTGGTCGTGAAAGCTATAGATAACCCTAGGGGGATCCATAAACATTTGTTAGGGTGGGTGGGGGATCCAAAATAAAAAATAACTATAATAGCGAAAATCATTCAACTAGTATAAGAGAAAATATTATATAGTAATGATATTTACAATTTCATTAGAATAACAAAACAAGAGGGGTTGCACTCATTTACATATAGATTATAGAGAAAAGTAAACTATGTACAAAAAGTTATACATAAAAAAAACTCCCATTATCTACAAAAGTAACTACAATAGCCCTCGACAAGACTTCATTTTCGAAAAATGTTACATGATCACCTCATTTTCAATGCCATTAAATGTCTCTCTCTTGATGTATGTGACTAGAGTATCAATCATCTATGGAGGGGAGTCATAGTTCGGGATCAGCGAAAATTTTGTTTGGATCAAACTCTGAATGATACTTTCCAATGTTCACTACACCAAACTGGGCGATTAATCACAGATTTTGTCCGTGACCAGAAGATGTGGGTCGCGGATTTAGTCCGTGACCAAATATGCATGACCATATTCAACGATCACGGTCGATATCCCTGACCACCGCACTGGTCACGGACCTCAGGGGTCACGGAATATAGTATAGCGGACACTAGTCGCGACCCCATCTCACACCTGGTCACGGCCTTGGGCCATGACCTAGCCTTCAATTTACGCGAATGTTCACGAAGAGGGTCACAGTTCGAAGCCTTGACCAACCTTTAAAATGGTCATAGATATTGTCACGGTCCTGGACCGTGACCCACACTTTCATGTTATCACACTGGTCACGACCCTAGACTGTGACCCGTACCCCTGATGAACTGGAAATGGTCACGGCCCTAAACAGTGAACCCATTTATGCATGATAAAAAAAAATAGGACTGGTCACGGACTATGTACGTGACCATTATTAAATATATTAAAAAAAATTGGGGCAGAATATTATCTGTTTTCTGCACATTCTAAAACCGCGTTATATAAACCCCGCAGGGCCATAATGCTAAACAATAAATTATAAAAGCTCGCGTGGTCACAGGACCCCCGATTTGAGAGCACGTCGATATTATGACATTTGGGTCATGCTCTCAAACCGTGGGCACCGTGGCCACACTGTTAGATCCTACGAGATACGGTGGTCCCATGGAAGGTGTTGGCACTGCTCACGGGGCTGTTGGGGGTGGTTCGTGGCTCCGCCTTCTAACGACATGTTATCAAACCTAAATGTAGATATTTTAAAATTTGGGTCGTGCTCTCAAATTGAGGGCCCTAGCGCCATGCGGTCGATTTCTATGAGATATGTTGGTCCCGTGGGAGGTGTTGGCGCCACTCACGGGGCCGTTTTGGGGGTGGTTCGTGCTTTAACCCTCTAACGGCATGTTTTCAAGCCTAAGTGTAGATATTCTGAAATTTTGGCCGTACTCTCAAATCATGGGTCCCGTGGACACTTGATCGATTCCTACAAGATACGTTGGCCTGGTAGGAGGTGCTGGCGTCGCTCACGGGGCCGTTTAGGGGGTGGTTCGTGGTTATGCCCTCTAACGACATATTCTCAAGCCTAGTGTAGATATTCTGAAATTTAGGTCGTGCTCTCAAACCGTGGGTCCCGTGGTCATGTGTTCGGTTCCTACGAGATACATGGGTCTCAGAGGAGGTGTTGGCGCCGCTCAAGAGGTCGTTTAGGAGTTAGTTCGTGGTTTCGCCCTCTAACAGCATGTTTTGAAGCCTAAGTGTAGATATTCTGAAATTTAGGTTGTGCTCTCAAATCGTGGGTCCCGTGACCACGCGGTCAGTTACTAAGAGATAAGTTATCCTGTGGGATATATTGGCACCGCTCATGGGGCCATTTGGGGAGTGACTCTTGGTTTCGCCCTCTAACGGCATGTTTTCAAGCATACGTGTGTATATTCTGAAATTGGGGCTGTGCTCACGAACCGGGAGTATTTGTTGAATTATTTCCTTATCAAAAGAAAAAAAAACACTACTAAATGTAATGTAGTTATAAGAAATTGTGATCATACTCCTTAATAAACTACCACCTATGTAACAATAATCGAGAGGAACCCCAAAGTGTAAGGAGTAAAACGCCTATGAACTCCCAAAACATAACCCATAGAAAAATAAAAGTTACATAAATGTTGAGCATGAATAATAACCGATAAGAATTCTTATTTTCTTGTAGTTAACCTTGAAGCAAGCTTACCTAAGATTTTTAGTTCTTTCAGTATGAAAGAACTAAGAAACTAATGGAGTTGGTGCTAGAATTGGATCTCATTGAAAGAACTAAGAAGCTTAGGCAAGCTTGCTTCAAGGCTAAGTACAATAAAAGAAGAATTCTTATGGATTATTGTTCATGCTCAATATTTGATATATATTTTGTTTTTCTATGGGTTATGTTTTGGGAGTTCATATGCGTTTTACTCCTTGCGCTTTGGGGTTCCGCTCGATTATCATAACACAGGTGGTAGTTTATTAAGAAGTATGATCACAATTTCTTATAACTACATTCGATTTAGAAGTGTGCTTTTTTTCTTTTGATAAGCAAATAATTTAATAAATCAATAAAGCAAATAATTTAATGTTCCTCATTTTTCCTGAGAAAAATATTATCTAACAACAAGATAACAACCAGTAATTATCCCATACTCCTTCTAACATACTATCCAGCAACAAACCAACAACTAATAATTATCCTGTACTCCTTCTAACATACTATCCAACAATAAGTCAACAATCGATAATTATCCAACAGATGTATATGTACAAGAACGTGTGGAAATTGAGTTGGGTCAATTTAATTAAACATTCATACATCAAAGTAAATCATATTAAACATTCGTAAAGTAACTAAACATTCATCCATCAAAGTAAAGCGCTAATACAATGTCAATATCATAATCGGGTAAAAATAAGAAAAAAAAGGATAAAATAATATTTTGATACTCAATCTTCCTCTAAATCAATAAAATTATCCTTCAAATTAGGGTTGTCATCAAGAGCTGACTGTAACTCTTTTGGAGCCTTTAAAGCATCCACTTGAGTAGTCATACCCTTTGGTGCATGCACAATAATAGACCAATTGCCATTATTTATTCACTTCGAGTAGAAGACCTTCTTTACGTTCTGCAAGGCATAAATAAAAGGCTCGTCGACTATGCGTTTACTCTTCAGCTTTGATAAATCTACCACAATAAGTTTGGATTCAGAACCAACTTTGCAAGAATTCATAGTATCCTCCATCTTTACCCAATCACAATATAATAAGATTTTCGTGAAATCTAAGTAATCAAGTTCTAGGATTTGTTGGATTATCCCATAATAGGTTAGCACCGTATTCTTTAAATTTTTATCACTTTTTCTAGTGTTACAGGTGGTCAAGGATGAAATTGATATTCCACTATTTTGCGTCAAAATATTTTCCTCATATGGATATGAAATGAAATCAAAACTATCGGTGCATAATTTCTTAAACTTTTTTGCACGAAAACTAGGGCCTTTTGCTAGGCATGCAAGCTTGGAAGAGACATCACCTCTTTTTAGAAGATGCATTTATAAATGAATTTGTATTAGAGTATGTTTTAGTCACACACGAATAAATAACCACACACATAAGATGTGAAATTTACCTCTTTTGATACCCATGCCCTAAAATCAATTGTCATGGAATTTCTCCTTTGATTTTAGGTAATTTCATTCTCTTACTTCCTATGAGTAAATTGTAGAGTTTAGATTGTAAAATATAAAATACATATAATTAAAGAAGAAGACTTCAGTAGATACTCACTCTCTCCAGTCTTCAACTTCATCTTACGATTCGAAGATATAATGAGTTGCTTGCTCATATTGTATATTTGTGAGTTTCATCTCTTTAAGGTTTCCAAACAGTAATTCGTCCCCACACTCTTCGGGTTCCTTAATCACTCCTTCTCCATGAGGATTAAACCTCCTCACCTCTTGT
Source organism: Sambucus nigra (assembly GCA_949130495.1). Lineage (NCBI taxonomy): Eukaryota > Viridiplantae > Streptophyta > Magnoliopsida > Dipsacales > Adoxaceae > Sambucus > Sambucus nigra. Next base: position 181,305,438 of record OX422218.1, on the reverse strand, counting down.
TCTAGCATATATTCCCTAGCGTATAATGATGATTCCACAGTTAAGTATTCTTCATTAATTAACCCTCCAATATACCGTGTATTCTTTATGTAATCTTTGAAGGTTTTCAAAAAACGCTCAAAAGGATACATCCAATGATACCTAACGGGACCACATAATAAAGATTCATCGCATAAATGCACAAGCTAGTGGATGCTGACATCGAAGAACGACAGAGGAAAATATTTCTCTAATACACAAATTGCCTCGGTTAAAGTTGATTTTGTAGATTTAATATGCATTCAGTTTACCACTTTTGCACAAAGTAGGGTAAAACAGAAATTGATTTTCATAATTGCTCGACAGAGATCTTTGCGTTCAGATAAGTAATGCTTAAATGACAGAGGGGTTAATTGGATGATTACATGCCAGTAATGATACTTGCACTATTTTAAGTCATTTTCTTGGTAGCGTACTACCCTAGGTAAATTACCAGAATAAATCGTTGGAGTTTTCAAGTTGAACAACGTGTGTAAGAGGATCTTGTTCTCACTAGTAGTCAAAGTGAAAGAAGCCGGAGGCGTAAAAATGCTTCATGTTATAGGATTATTTTTTAACCAGACTTTCTTCTTTAACTTTATATCCTGTAGATCTTGACAGACCCGCTCTCCATATTTAGAATGAGATCCACACATAAATGTTCCTATCATATGTTTTGCAACATTCTTCTGTGTGTGCATCACATCAATTACATGCCATACACGATGATCTTTCCAATACGGAAAATTAAAAAATATTGATCGCCAGGACTATGGTTTTGCTTTCCTAGGATCGTTAGGATTTCCCCTTACTTCACGCTTCAGGTTTACAAACTTTGGGTGTTTACCTATGTACCTATTCCCTACAGTCACAGCCACCGCCTTCTCCTCAATCTGCTGACCAAAAAGCCGAGCAGGTGCCATCTGGCGCTCTTGACCAATTGGATAAAAGTTAGACTTGTCATTTCTGAAATTGTGACTGGTCGGTAAAAATAGACAATGACTCGTGTAACCCATCTTAGTACTATGTTGTAGCCAAGTGGCTTCAGTTTCGTACCCATATATGGGACGTCCATAGTAACCATGAACATTACAATCGGACAAGGTCCCGTAAGCAAGAAGGTCATCGATTTCCCACATCACCATTACTTTAAGTGTGAACTCTTCACCCTTGTGAGAGTCAATCATTGTCACGCCTTTATCCCATAAATCTTTAAATTATTAAATTAATGAAGCTAAGAATATATCAATATCATCTCTTGGAGCCTTTGGCTTGGGTTTTAATAAAGATAACAATGTGAAGTCCTTTATTTGGCATAGTGTTGGAGGGAGATTTAAAGGCATCATGAGAATTGGCCAATAACTCTGACTAGTACTTAAATTATCGAAAGGGTTAAACTCATCGATTCAGATTGTAAGACGAACGTTGCGTGGTTCCTTTGAAAATTCATGGTGTCGTGCGCTTAAAATTTTCTAGATGAGTGAATCAGCCAAATGACGCATCAAATTCCCACCCACCTCGCATCGAGCATGCTATGTCATGGCCTCTGCTATCCACAGTACGGTAAAAAAAATCATTTTAATCGTTGCCCAAGTGGGAAATACTTCAAAACCTTTTGTTGGACTTGTGAGCTCTTTTGATATTTTACAGGTTTATCACTTACCTTCTCACAAATGACATATCTAGGGTCATCGTGACCTGGACATTCATCCTTCTCTCTATGCTCGTTGCCGTATAATATGCAATCATACTTGCATGCATGAATATATTTGTATTTTAATCCCAAACCCTTCAAGATCTTCCTCATAGTAGGATAATTGTCTGGTAACGTGTTCTCTTTTAGGAGAATTTCTTTAACCCACTTAAGAATTTCGATTATGTTGTTCCTTAAAAAACCAAAATGACTCTTTAAATTATGCAAACCAATCATTGCATACAATACCTATTGATCTTCATCGCAATCTTCATGCAATAGTCTAGCGACATCGTCTTTCAACCGTATATATTCTCGGTCCGCTGGTAGTTCAGTATCAAAATGTTCATTGTTTACATTATTTATCTCCATAGGTTGGTGATTTTGGTCGCGGTGGACTCCGTAAGCATCGTCAATTAGGTCGGTCAATGTACGATGTGTTGGCAAATAATTTAGCACTTCCACTCATTTGTGGTATGTTATGCGGTCAGTTACCAGTAATTATTTGAGAATATAAGGTACATGTTTTTCACCATGATATGTCCATTTGTTATAATCTTGACAAATTCTCCACTTTATTAAATGTAACTCAACATCTTGTAAAGATTTATATTTTTCATTAATACAATGGGTGCACGGGCACGAAATCTTCTCATTTTTAAGGTTCTTAAAAGAGTAGCTAATAAATTCTTGAATGCCTTTAACATAACTATTAGCTATTCCGCCAGTCTCCCCCATCCACTCTTTGTATTGTGGAAAATCCATTTAATAATCTTCAAATTACAGTCCTTTGTTAACTTGATAAAATAAATATCATGTTGCATAAATCTCATGTTTCATAAATATCATATTGCGTAGTAACTCATATATATCAACAACGCACCAATCAATCAAACTATGCAATAACTTAAATATAAGAACACACCAATAAATGATACTACGGAACCACTTAAACTCAAATTAAACAAATTTTTCTACTGATATTATTACATCATAAGAAAAATATTACTACATCTTCATCAAACTATAAACTAGCCAAGTGGTAAAAGAGTGTATGTAATTTTTTAACAAAATCCCTTCTCCACTAGCGATGTACACTGGAGTATCTTCGCAACCGACATATACTTTATCAACCATGATCTGACACCCACCCTCCTGCAAAGGCTAATTATGTATCAAAGTTCCTACTTGAGTGGAGATGAGCGTGCACACCCTAACGATAACTTTACCACTCAGGTCCTTCATATAATATCTCTCACCATAGCCACCGTGGTTTGTTGACGATGATCCAAGACCTGTGGCATGCTGAGGCACTGAGAAGGGGAATGTTGAAGGAGGAACCGACATCTGTGAGGGTAATGGAGAAGGAAGAAAATTTTGAGGAGGTAAGGGGAGATCGGGATGCATTGGGGGTTACATGGGCATACGGACGATTAAAAGGTACACAATTTGTGAAAGTTTATCATTGACGCCTTCCAATTAATTTCGAAGCCCTTTTTGTCCTATAATGACGTTCATCGTTGGACGAGAAACTCTTATTAATAAAAGAAAGATCGTCCAAGAGAGGCGCGATGTTTTTGAATCTTATTTTTGACATATGCGACCCCAAACCTCTCGTCCTCCCTCTATGGTCCTTCCCCAAGGTCTGTACGAGGGCATCATTTTCAATGTCGTCGAATGGGCTTGAAGCTTACTAACTACTCAGGGACTCTATTGATTATAGAGTCTTGGACAAGTGAGGAGGGAAATTATTATTTTTGTCTCGTCTTGATATACATATAAGTTGGACCTATTCGGTGTCTTCCCTTTATCTGGGCTGTCTTTTGTTTTGCTTGACCACTCGTTCTTCAAATCTTCATAAGATTTTGAGCCAAGCTGGTGGACATTAGTTTTTTTTTTGCCCTATTCTGTTTGTTTTTCTCCCTTTGCATAATATTTTAGTCCTTCACCTCATTTTCTAGAAAATTATTCCATTGACCAACTGGCATCTCAACGTTCGAAGGCACTTTATCTTTGAGCTCCATAATGTCGGATCTTGATGCTCCCTTAGGGAAATGCTTTTGCATAGGGTTTCTCCGATATGTTCAGAGTTATTCAGCAACCCGAGAAAGAACCTTATTTTTTGAGTTTGCAGAAAATTCAAATCGTTTGTTGAGTTGCTCGTAGATGTCATCTTTAATAGATTTATCTAGGAGGTTCCAATTATCAGTTCCTCCCGCTCCCAAATTCATTTTTTCCAAGGACAAACACTAGGTTTCAAATTGTTGAACATGATTATTATCCCTTGTGGGGTTATTTCCCAATAGCGAGAACCCAATGGGCTTCTTCTTAACTGACCCGACAGTTTCAGGAGCAGTGGACATGTCTGTTATATTAATGGGAGTACCTTTCCTACTATAACTAAGAGTAGGGGAGTGAACCGTTTGTGGAGTTGAGTATTGCTCACCAATTGGTGATGAGAATTCTCCCTGTGCTAATGTCACGTCCTCGATTGGAGCATTGTTTCCATTATCGCCCGACATTATCTACAAAAATAATGAAAGTTCAATATGTATCAATAATAATATATTCATAATTTCAAAGTACAATATGATATTATAACTAACAAAATAAAGTTTTTGACCATGTATTATAATGTACCTTTTCATAGTAAGACTTTAATAAAAGTTCAATGTGTCTGATCTCCCGCCAGTCGAAATTTATTTTTAAAAACCTATGGATTTTTGCACGTGGACAATTAAAAGGAAGCGTATCTATAATGGATGCATAGATGTCAGCGACATGAACTCTAAACCTCATCCTCTTCAACCTATTGGCAAGATTGAGTTTGACGTGCATGTGTCGTGAGACATCACAATCTTTGGCAATGATCTTTGTACGTAATTCTATCCATAATGGGTGAATTTTTTTTTTCTGCCTTCTCTAACATTGTAAGCAAGGTCATTGCTATATTAGGACTATGTAAGCGGAATATATATTACACAGCTTCATCCTAGTATTCTGGTAGGGAAAATAGAATACGATTAAACAAGTACTCTTGATAGAGATGAACTCTATGGTTTACAAAGTAGTTAAATTGTTCGATCTTCCTATTCCCGTATAAATAAATCGCAGTACCCACTGAATAGGGATCATTAATGAAAGAGGTACGAGTGCGGGCTAATTGCAACCTTTCACACTCTTGCTGCCATTTATTATCATCGTGACTCACTTTTCCTAAGAAAAATGAATGATGTCGTGAATATTATTCCTATAAAGAATGGCTCAATAAAACATTAACTAGTCATTATGTATGAGGGCATGAATCCCGTGCACACATACATACCGAAATACACACACAGACCGGGGTTCCTATGACAACGTGGTCAGTTCCTGTGAGTTACATTAGTCATTTTATGGTTGTATTACGTAAATATATATGAATGTGATTGTGGAGTCACTTCAGGTCTAATCCTCCCAAAATAGACCTCGCTTATTTGTGGTCATTACGGTCTTACTTCACACAATGGTCGCAAAAATCTTTGTGACCCGACCTTTGATTTCCTTCACACAACAGTTACTTTCTTTCTCATATTAAATCTTCGCTTTACAATGGAAATTCCCACCAATAATATGGCATTTGAGAAGGAGAGCGTGTAATCAAACTATAGTTGCATAACAAGCCTTACTTCCCCTCACTTTAGAAAATCGAACTCCACCAACAAATATCAGTTGTAAAAAGTCAGGGCACTGGTTAAAAGACTATCCAAACAAAACTCCAAAGAAACTAGTGGAGCCACATAGTCTCTCACGGGTAAAATGTGTGTCTATCTCACCGTTAATTAATTAGGTTTTGAATATCTACTTTTGTCATTTAAGCCAACAATCCCTAAACTCAATCCTAATATCAACCCTAAAATTTACCCTTACAAACATTAGTAGTAAAATTAACCCTTATAAACATTAGTCATAAAATTAATCCCTTGCAAACATTACTCCTAAAATTAATCCCAAATTTAGCATCAATATTAAAGGACACACATTTTTTTTATATTCAGCGCCAAACTTAAACCAACATTAGTCATATATTTATTTCTATTATACACACACACATACACAATACACACGCACACGCACAAGCACACACATACACACATACACACACACACATATACATGATATATACACATATACACACATATATAGTATACACATATACATACACAATACACACACACACATACACAAACTACATAATACACACACACATACAGTATACATATACAGTATATACACATACATATATAATACACATATGTATACACACACGTACAGATAAATATACACAGTGAAATACACACACGAAAGTATACACATAGAAATACACACACAAAAATACACATGCACAAAATATTACCTTTGAGATTGAAAGAGATATTGAGATTGAGATTGAGAGACGAAATCACCGGAGAAGAGCCGAAATCGCTGGAGAGAGGGAAACTTTAGAGGGTTTAGAAATTTTTAAGGGAAATGAAAAGTTCGTCAGGCAATTAAGTATATAGACACTGGTCACCTCCCTAAGTCGTGACCACATGCCGTGACCCCTTTAATTTTTAACACGTCAGCGTGTAAATAATACACTGGTCATGGCCCAAAGTCGTGACTCGATTCCTAGTATGCTCACGGTCTAAAGCCGTGACCATCTCAGTGTGGCATTGGGTCATGGTCACGATCGTAGATCATGATCCCATCTGAGACCACATTTGGATGGAAACTTGCAGCCATAATGGTCACGGATGGATCACGGCTCATACTTATGACCCACACGAGCCACGACCGTGGTCCGTGAGACATGAAAGACGATTCATGACCACAATGAATCATGGGATTCATCACGCCTTTTGGATATGGTCACAGCTATTGGCCGTGACCCCAATACAGTGACTATTCGCAGCATTTGGTGTAGTAGTTACACTTAATGAATCGATCCTCACAAGACTTGATGCTCTACAATCTTAGACCACTCCTCCATAGTGCAACACAGGAGCCCACTCACGCAAGCTATCACAATGCACGAGTCCATGCATGTCTTGGTATCTAAGGATGAGGCTCAACAACCGTCTATACAACAAATAGCACGCACGGGGTCCATCGCACGAAATATGTTCTCTCAAGATGAAGATTATCAAACTTTGGTGCCCAAATAAAAGATCTCAAAGCATAAAAAATATGAATCTTGGATCTTTAAACATAAAAGGTGAACACAAGGGCTTTGGAACTTTGGTAAAGAGATAGGAAAATGTTTTTCACCAAAATTTCTTAAAAATTCTGAGTCCTATACGCCTATAAATAGTAAAATACAAATTTCGAGGTAGTGAAATTGTTCGAATGAAAATAAAAGGTCATTCGTACGAGATTATCTTTTTATTCTGATGAAAACATATTTCGTTCAAATGAAACATCTTTCTCATTCAAATGTCGTTCCAATGAGTTTATAACGAGTTGTGCAATCCTTGACCGAGAATTCTCGTCCTATGTTCGTTAGATGATCATTGCAACGAGATCTTAATGTTGTTCTAACGAGACCAAAGTTGTTCTGATAAAAATGTTATCTTCATTCTAATGAGCTTGAATTTCATTCTAACGAGATTAAAAAAAAAAAAAAATTCTTAAAAAAACATTTAAAAAATTAATTATAGACGATAAAAAAGTACTCTTAAAAAAATATCCAAGGATCCTGTTGATACCAAATTTAGTCTGCTGACGTGGATCAATTATGTGAAGACACGTGTCAATCTACATGGCACCGACAAGACTTTTTGAACATCACCTTGACTTCGAGGAACTCAACCTCCCCGACCAACTCAGACGCTCCGAGCAACAAGTGTTCTCCGAGGAACATTACTGCACCGAGCAACTCATAAGTACCGAGCTACTCAGGCGGTCCGAGCAGCTTAGGCGGTCTGAGCTGCATCTCGTACAGAGCATTAATATCAGGATAACAAATAGATTGACTGCGCATTGAATGCTCATTATTATTACGCAGACACACATGCCTATTGGATATATGTGTATTATTCTTTCATTTGTACCACATCAATAATATAAATACATTGTAACCTCCTCATTAGCAGGGGACTCGGAATTTCTTGGTAAAGCCTGTTATCGAGAATTTCCGAACAGTCATTAATAATAAAAACAGTGGACGTAGGCCATTCTTATAAGGCTGAACCACTTTAAAATTCTTTTGTTTTATTTATTTTTATCTGTGATTGAATAATTAGAGATAGTCTAATTTTTTACATTAATAGATTGGCGCCGTCTGTGGGAAACGACTGTAATTATCATTTTTCACCAAAACAATTTATCACCCATGGCTGATAATCCTGAATCCAGTAATCGAAACGCTGGAAACCCCCCGAATCCATCCGCTCCTCCAAATGTCCATGATCTGGCTGGAATTATGGCCAATTTGGCTCAAGGCCAGACGATCATGCAAGAGATTATGCGACAACTCATGCTAACTATCCAAGGTGGAGCACCAACCCATTCAGGACAACGAAGTGTTCAAAGAAATACCCATTTGCTTTCTTCGCGTATTAGGCAGAGCGATTCATATTGTATTGAGAGATCTGATGATTTTTCTTATCAACCAGGTCGAACTTCATCAGTACAAGCCACAGATACTGAGCAACACATCACTCTCTCTCCAAAAAGGACTAGTGCCTTGGAGAGATTAAGTAGAGTTTTTCCTTTTGATCGATTGGGCCCTAGCAAGAATAAAAGTCCTCCTAACGCTGTGTCGAGAAACTTTCAACGACCATCTGATCTAAGAGAGGGCTCTGCCCAATCACAACCAGCTGCTCATTATGGTAGATCCCAGGAAGCGACTTCAACATGATCAATTGCTCGAACCAAGAGGCCCGAGGAAGGTAACGATGCATGGAAAGGCTCTATTCAAAGGTTGGAGGATAGACTAGGGGAAATGGCTAAGGCCAAGAATCCTCTACAAAGAACTTTTGTCCAAGGAACACCTTTTATACAGGCAATCGTGGATTTTCCTACACCGTCGAAGTTCAAAGTACCTGTTGTGACCCCTAAATATGATGGAAAAACTGAACCTGTCCTTCATATAGAACAATACCAAGCTGTTGCCGACATCTATGCAGTTCCAGACGAGATGAGGTGTAGGGCATTTTTGAGAACTCTTAACGTATTTGCAAAAATATGGTACAATAATCTTCCTCGGGGGAAGATTTCAACTTTCTTTCAACTGGCCGAGCTCTTCATTAGAAATTCTTGCTTTGGAGAAAAACCAATTAAATGAGTAGTACATTTGCTAAGTGTTAGACAAAAGGCCGGTGAGAGCACCAGGGATTATATAACCCATTTCAATAACGAGAAGCTCGAAGTTATTGATTACGAGGAAAAGACAACGATTACTGCTTTGATGAGTGGGTTGCTGCCCAAAAAGTTGTACTACACTTTGGCCAAAGATCCACCCAGAACCATGTCAGAACTGATGGCAAAAGCGGCCAAGATTATGAATGCCGAGGAGGCTATGGCTGCGAAGAAGAATATGGATACCAAAGAGACCAAGGTGGAGGTTGATAAGACTAAAAAAAAGAGCATAAGAACAATGGTGGTGACAAGCAGTAAAAAACATGGCCATCATGGGAGGTATTGAAGAAATTTGAAAATTATACTCCTTTGAAGGTAGACATCAACCACGTTCTAGAAGAAATCAAGAACAACGAGGAACTAAACTGGCCTGAGAAAATGAAGTCAGATCCTGACAAGTGGAATAAGGCCAAATATTGCGAGTTCCATCAAACCATGGTCACACGACCAAAAATTGTATAGCTCGTCAGAATGAAATTGAAGCACTCATCAGACGAGGAAAGCTGACCAAGTATGTTGATCGAAGAAATGAAAGAAAAAGCAACGACTGAGCAAGACAGAGGTCTAGATATCCTCGTCGATCAGAAGAAAACAAGAAAAGAGATCATGAAAATGATCCAGAAGATGATCCCGATCTCCCCAAGAAACCAAGATAGCCAGAACGTGAGGTATTTTCAATTTGTTTTGGATCATTTGATTGTAACGTCATTACAGGTGGAGATGCAGGAGGTGGGGACCTTACTGCGGAAAGGAAAGCTTACCTCAATGAGGCTCAAGCTTGTTCATATATTAAGCGAATAAATCTAGCTGAGGATGATCGCCCGAGGAAGGTGAACAAAGAAAAGTTGGTCATCGGTTTCTCCAAGAACAACCTCGCAGGTGTACTATATCCTCATGATGATCCGCTGGTGATCAAAATGAGGATGAAGGAAGTAATAATCTCAAGAGTACTGATGGATAATGGTAGCTCGGCGGATATCATGTTCTACTCATGCTTCGATAGTTTAAATCTAAAGTTGTCTCAGTTGGAACCTTATCATAGGCCCCTCCTCGAGTTTGCAGATGAGAAAGTCTTTCCACTTGGGACGATCAAGTTGGATATGTTCATCGGTACATGGCCTGCTTGTCGAACAAAAAGAGTACATTTCTTTGTGATGTATAAGAATATTCAGTCAGCTTACAATATCATCATGGTAAGGGTAGGATTGAAGAAGTTCGAAGCAGTACCATCTACTGTACATCAATGCCTAAAATTTCCAACCAATTTTGGAGTGGGAGTTGTAAAGGGTGACCAAAAAGTTGCTCGAGAATGTTATTACTCATCTGCCGAGCATGAAGAACTGGAGGAATCTAGGAAAAAGACTACGACCTACCAAATGGATGAAGGTGCAGAGATTGAAACATTGGATCCTAGAGACGAATCGCAGCTTGTGAAAGGTCAGGTGGTGGAAGTTACTGAAAATATCATTTTGGACGACGAGCACCCGGAACGAACAACTCAAATAGGTTCGTCGTTAGATGCCTCACTAAAATAGTAATTGATAACTTTCCTAAGAAGCAGAAAACAAACTTTTGCTTGGAGTCATGAAGATATGCCAGGAATAGACCCAAATTTCTTATGTCATGAGCTCAATGTGAATAAGGAGATCAAGGCAGTGAAGCAAAGAAGAAGAGTGTTCAGCCCCGAGAAGAACCAAGCTATACAAGAGGAGGTCGAGAAGCTCCAGAAAGCTTGCTTTATTGAAGATGTTAAATATCCAGGCTGGTTAGAAAATGTGGTGATGGTGAAGAAGAAGAACAACAAATGGAGGATGTGTGTAGACTTCACCGACCTCAACAAGGCATGCCCAAAGGATCATTTTCCTTTGCCTCGAATTGATCAATTAGTTGATGCTACCTCAGGACATGAGTTGTTGATCTTCATGGATGCTTATTCTAGTTACAACCAGATTGAAATGAAACCTGAAGACAGGGAGAGTACCTCTTTCATTACCCCTAGGGGAACTTATTATTATAATGTTATGCCTTTTGGTTTGAAAAATGCAAGTGCAACATATCAACGGCTGATGAACAAAGTCTTTGCAGAACAAATCAGTTGTAATATGGAAGTTTATGTTGATGATATGCTGACAAAGAGCAAAAGAGCTGTTGACCATCTAATTGACTTAGACCAGACCTTTGATCAACTAGATAAATATCAAATGAAGCTGAATCCCACCAAGTGCATATTCGGAGTACGAGAAGGCATGTTCCTCGGATATATTGTCAACCAACGAGGAATCGAAGTAAACCCGGAGAAGATCAAGGCTCTATTGGGACTACGATCTCCAACGACGAAGAAGGAAGTACAAAGTCTCATTGGGCGAGTTACAGCACTTAATAGATTTGTATCACGAGCAATAGATAGATGCCTCCCATTCTTCAAAACACTTCAAAAAATGTTTGAATGGAATGACGAATGCGAGAAGGATTTTTAAGAATTGAAGAAATATCTGGGAGCACCTCCACTATTATCCAGGCCAGTGATGGGGGAAAGATTGTATTTGTATTTGGCAGTGTCGAAAAATGCAGTTAGCTCGGCATTGATAAGAATGGCGAATGGAGTACAAAGACCAATCTATTACACTAGCAAAGCCTTCTGAGGAGCAGAGATCAGATATCTAAGACTGGAAAAATTGGCACTAGCATTGATCGAGGCAAGTAGGAGAATAAGGCCGTACTTCCAAGCTCATACCATAGTTGTGTATACTGATATGCCATTGAGACAAGCTCTTCATAAACGAAAAAAATTAGGGAGATTGATGTACTGGTCAGTAGAACTTGGTGAATATGACATAATTCTGAGCCTAGATCGTCACTAAAAGGGCAAGCAGTAGCAGATTTTATAGCAGAGTTCACCTATCTTGATACATTCGAGGAGAAAAAGCTGGATACCGACCAACCTGTGGATGTTACAGGATCATCGAATTTAAACCACGATCAACTTACGTTGGTCGACGAACAAAAGAAGTTGGTCGACGAGCAAGAGAAGTTGGTCGGCGATCAAGAGAAGACGGTCGACGAGCAGCAAGAGGCGTTAGAGGAGGATGTAAGGAAGCAACAAATATTCCACCGAGGAAATCTGACCAACCAAAAATTTGAAGCTGAGGTACCTATATGGAATTTATATGTGGATGGATCATCTTGCACTACAGGTTATGGGGCAGGGATTATTTTGAACAGCCCGGACGAGGTCGATGTGGAGTATTCTCTGCGCTTCCAATTTAAGGCTTCTAATAATGAGGCTGAGTATGAAGCTGTGATTGCAGGTCTTAATTTGGCAAAAACCATGGGGGCATAGCAAGTTATTGTATTCAGTGACTCGCAGTTGATCGTAAATCAAATACTGGGAGTATATGCAGCTAAAGGAGAATTAATGATCAGGTATCATGCAAAAGCGATGGAGATTTTATCAAGTCCGGTGGTAGTGCAGATAATTAGAATACCAAGATTGGAGAATGCCAGAGCAGATGCCTTAGCTCGTTTAGCTTCAGCCACCCGCGTCGAGCTACGAAGAACAATCCTAATAGAAGTCTTGGATAGTCAGAGCATAGATGAAGATCTGATGATGAACTTTATTACCCTTGATTTAGGACCATCTTGGATGGATCCCATCAGGTCATATATTGAGGAGGGTAAATTACCAACTGATAAACTCGCAGCCAAGAAACTGATGTTTCAAGCTGCTCGTTATGTGTTGACCAATGGTATTCTATATAGACGAGGAATTATAGCTAGCTTGCAGAGATGTGTATATCCCATCGAGGTAAAAGGCTTGATCGAAGAAATCCATGAAGGTTCTTGTTGAGCCCATATGGCAGGTCGGACACTTTTGCAAAGGATAATGACGCAGGGATACTATTGGCCGACGATGAGGGCTGATTGTATAGCCTATGACAAGAAATGTGACAAATGTCAACGCTTATCCTCATCTGAAAACTCCCCAGGCATTGTTAGCACCCATTACTTCCCCTTGGCCATTCTCCATGTAGGTAATAGACTTGGTCGGGCCACTTCCAACGACTAGGGGAAGATTTAAATATCTCGTGGTCGCAGTGGACTACTTCACTAAATGGGTTGAAGCTGAGCCTTTTATTGATATGACGTATGACAAGGTGTATCAATTTATATGGAAAAACATCATTTGTAGATATAGTCTTCCTCACGCATTCATCACAGACCATGGAAGCCAATTCGACAACGAGGAGTTTGCTGCGTATTGTCATCAGTCGAACATATTGAAAAACCACTCTGCACCTGGCCACCCTCAAAGCAATGGACAAACTGAAGTGACAAACAGAACGCTGCTAAATGGCTTGAAGAAAAGACTAAATGATGAAAAGGCAAATTGGATCAACGAGCTGCATTCTGTACTATGGGCTTATCGTACTACTCCCCGAGCAGTAACAGGGGAATCTCCATACATGCTGGCGTTTGGAAGTGAAGCTGTCATACCTACCGAGTTGGGCCTCCCAACGCATAGAGTACTGAATTTCAATTCCATTGTCAGCGACTTGATGAGAAGGTTAGATTTGGACATGCTCGAGGAAGTTAGAGAAGAAGCAGCAATAAGGAACGCAGTATACCAACAACGAACAGCTATGTTCTATAAAAAAAGAGTGAAAAAATGTGATCTGAAGGAAGGAGACTAGGTGCTAAAGAAAGTGATTCAAAAGCACAACAAACTAGAAGCTAATTGGCATGAGCCTTACCGAGTAACAGAGGTTGTTCGACCAGGGACGTATAAGATTGAAACTTTAGAAGGGGAGGAGTTTAAGAATGCATGGAATGCAGAGCATCTTCGCAAATATTACCAGTAGTTCAATCCCTATGTAATGCAGTTTCTCTTCAATATGAATAAAAGTTTTGGATGTTCGGCCCAATTATCTCCTTTTGTTAAATTTTTTTTGGAGTATTAGTGCTACACACTACGCATCAAAGAAAAAAAATTCCCATAAATACCAACTACGGTTGGTTGGGAATAAAAAACTTCCCAGAAATACCAACTACGGTTGGTTGGGAAGAAAATCCACCAACTAAGGTTGGTCGGGAATAAAAAATTTCCAAGAAATACCAACTACGGTTCATTGGGAAGAAAATCCACCAACTAAGGTTGGTCGGGAATAAAAAATTTCTCAGAAATACCAACTACGGTTGGTTGGGAAGAAAATCCACCAACTAAGGTTGGTCGGGAATAAAAAATTTCCCAGAAATATCAACTATGGTTGGTTGGGAAGAAAATCCACCAACTAAGGTTGGTCGGGAATAAAAAATTTCCCATAAATACCAACTACGGTTGGTTGGAAAGAAAATCCACCAACTAAGATTGGTCGGGAATAAAAAATTTCCCAGAAATACCAACTACGGTTGGTTGGGAAGAAAATCCACCAACTAAGGTTGATCGGGAATACAAATTCAGAATTTTCACTAACTCTAGTTAGTCGGCAATAATATTGTTATCTTTCTAACAGATAAACATGCACATTTGTTAGTAAATAAAAGAAATGTTTTACAAAATATTTACAAGACAATGACAATCAAGATTGCAAAGAAAACTAGAAGTTTTTCATTAAATCCAGAAAAAAATACATTAGGAATGAAATACATAAGAAATTATTACATCAGGAATCCTATTCTATTGGTTTCTTCCCCTGTGCCTTTGAAACAGGTTCTTCACCAGCAGGAGGATCGTCTAAAGCATAGGGGGAATTTATGAAATTGAGATCTTTGAGCATCCTGATATTCATTACGGATGGCCGATCAAGAAGATGCTCTGGGCGAGATATCTCGAAGTTGGAATGAAGGCTATAGTCACCGAGATACTTTGAAATCAGGCATTGAGGAATGGATCGAGTAGGAATCCAGCTCATATCGAGTTTGAAAGGTGGCACTGGCAGGTCGAGCAACCCAGGATCATAGTAATCCTAGAGATAATGGCCTTGCTCTAACTATAACACTCCTAGTGCATTTAACCATCCTTGCTTGTAACCCTCATTATTTGCATTTTGGATCCGGTCATCTAGATGGTAGAGGGCTTCATTATAACCAGCCATCCAGAATTCTCTGGGCTGTTTGTGGAATTGATAGGTAACCTCTCCAGTTACTCGTGGATATTCTTTACAAGATTCTTTTTATTCTCTAAGGCAGAATTTTGGGCAGCCAGTTGCTCGTCGAAGGTTTGAATCTTCTTAGACATCTCGGCGAATGCCTGGTTCTTTGCCATCAATTGGAACGCTTGATTCTCCAAGGCCTCCTGTGTTCTAGCTTCTTCAACAGTTACTCGAGAAGCTCTTGCTCGTCCCCGAGAAGCTCTTGCAGAGGAAGAAGGACAAATTCTCTTCATGTGTTCTAATTCATCTCTCAGATTGGCATTCTCAACCTTTAAGAAAGAAAAACCTTCATAGTTGACAGGAACCAAGGCTCCCGATGTTGAGGCTGCAGATTTCAATTGGGATACCTCTCCTCGCAAATTATTGTTCTCCTGCTCTAACAGTTTGGCGATCTGCCTATGCTCTTCAACCTCAATCTTCAAAGTCCTCTATTTAATGTCATGAGAAGAGAACAACTTTTCATATCCTTTGTCAGCATTCAGTTGCTGATACTTCTTCTCATATCCCTGATGCTAAAGGGCTGTAGACTCCTTGTATTGTTGTTGAAGCTCCTCAAGAGTGTCCTGGAGGTCTTCAATCATCTCATAATATGCTACATTGTTAGCCACTGCCTGATCGAGCAGACACTTTAAATACTGGTAGGCTTCAATTGCTCGCTCTGAAGCATCTGGACCAAGGATGTCGACAATTTGAGCTTCAGTCATATCTGTATGACCAGCTTTGAAGTATTCATTGCATTGTTTCAACAATTTTGTATCATGAGCTGATAACAATTCCATCCTGGCCATAAACTAGTAAAAATAAGGGATAGCAAGAATCAATAAAAATGCAAACAGAGCAGGAAGAAGAGAATCAACAGTGTGAACAATCAAAATTTCAAATTTTATTACATCATAAAAGAGAAGTACATAGTTCAGAGTTACATTTGACAAAAATAAATAGAGAAAAAAGTCCGAACAACTCTACACCTTCTCCTTATTTCCCAAAACTTTCTCGAGAAGCTGGGATGAGGAGGTAGGTTGCTCGGATGGCATAGAAGGTTGTTCGGTGGGTGCTGGAAGCTGCTTGGCTGAAATATTGGTTGATTGAAGTTGCTCGGTAGGAGTAATAGTTAGCTGCGGCTATTCGTAGTGAAGTTCAATAGTAGGGACCTAATCCCCAACCATCATAGAAGATTCCTCGGAGGCAGCTTCATCCTCTTCTTCTTCCCCGGGAGAAGGAGGGGGGCCAGGAATGTGTAGCTAAAATAAGTCTAAATTCTCATCAGCGTTCATCTCTTTCAGAGAAGCAACCCAACCATCCCTAAAGTATTTGAGGCTGCCATACTCCATTTGTGAGATCATGGCAGCTAAACCCTTATTCCAACCTTTGTCCCAGCCAGCACTGAAGGACTTTTTTATAGCCAGTTTCCTTTTCACCTTCTCTGAGGAAAGATTCTCAGATAGAAGTTCCTAGATAGCTTTCAATTTCCTTTCTGCCTCTTCCTTTTGACGACCGGCATCACGAAGTCTACTTAGCTCTTCCTCAGCAGATTTGAGCTTGCTTTCAAGCTCTCCAGCATTTTGGAGCTTCCCTTCGAGCTCTCTATTCAATAGCCTGATCCCTCTCCTGCTCGGTGGAATTGAGCTACTTCTCCCAAGCAGCTTTATCATCAACATATTTCTGACGAGAATCCCTTAAAGACTGCATCAGACCTACAAAAGCCTCCTCCACACCTGACGAGGAGCTTGAAGCTTTAATAGCTTCATCCTTTTTCAAAATTATATTGAAACAAGTTACCAACTAGAAAAAGAAAACAATTGTAAGCCAGTGCAGGGATATAACATCGAATAATGAAAGTTTAGATTAATAATACTTACAGAGGCAATATGTCGAGCAGCCAAGTTGGTAACCATCTCCCAAGAAAGACTTTCTTCAACATCTTGGAACTCGGGGATAATCTAAGACTTCACCGAGCTCATAGCAGAGCTCGAAGCAATAAAAGTGGGAACACCACTTCCAGCAGCTAAAGGCTGAGAGAAGGATTCAGCCAATTTATCCGAGGAGCTCTACTTCGGCTTCCTCGTAGGAGCAGGAATAGTTTCAACTAAGGATGTGGTATTGGTCGTGGATATGATTATAACCTCCCTTGGAGCAACGACCTTGCTCGGAGCCACTGGGGGCTTCTCGAAAATTTTCTTAGTAGCAGCCGAAGGGGGTGCATCGATTTTTCTTGTCCCTTCTTCTGGGACATCCTGCTTGCTTTTCTTTGCCTCTCCAGCAGTAAAGGCAGATTTATCAAAGAGGGCTGAAGCTCTTCTTCTCTTCATTCTGTCGCTAAGAGAAATATGTGACTCAGGAGAAGAACCTTCAAAAGCTGGTGCTGGTTCTATGTCACTAATCACTGGACGAGCAATAAAAGACGAGGTGTAACTCTTGTACTGCAACAAGTACGAAGCTAATCTGATATGTTCGTCGGTAACAGTTTGATGCAAACCCCAGATAAGTTTCAGATGCTTTAAATTAACTTCTATCTCTTTTGGAGACCTTCTTTTGCTGTCAACTGTAGATAAATGAAAATTAAAATATCAGTGACACATTTTATCGAACACAAAGAAAGTATAATTTCAAAAATAAAATAAAGTAAAAACAACCTATCCCATTTCCCTAGAGAGGACATCTGGGACCCTGATACACATCGTTTCCAGTTAGTGGAGCATGTTGCTAATTTTTCATAACAACACCATGCTCGAAGTAATCCCTATTGGAATCTGGGAGATTGACGACTAAAAACCTATTTAAAAACCTACTTTTCAAATAAAAAGTACTGTCACTGACAGCCCATCTATAGCAAAACATAATTTCTAGAATTCCTATACGAGTTCCATGAGTCTGATTTAACATATGGACTCCATTAACTATTCTCCATGTATTAGGGGCTATTTTTGTAGGAACCACGTCAAAATATTGACAGAATTCCTGACACAAGGGGTTTGGGGAAAAAAAGCCGCATTCAGCTACAAAGAGACTGGGGAACCAATGTCCCTCAGCCAAACGAAAATAATCTGAAGGTTCAGAAAGTTCTTCCAAAATGACCCATGAAGGAATAGAGAAATCAGAACGAAATTTATCAAGCGACTCAATAAGTTAAACCATGATGAAAAAGGAAAGAGAAGGAAGAAGATCTTACAGAAGAAGGGTAGATCAGTTGACAATGAACGATGTAAGGAATGAACGCACAAGATGGAGAAGAAATGGATAGATCAAAGATATAAATTTGAAAAAGTAAGTGGCGATAGGATTTTCTGCAACGCTTAAATACCTTACCTTGGGAAGGGGTAAAAATAATGATTATGAAGGAATACGTTTGCGCTACCGGCGGCTAAAAGGACAAAAAGGGCACGGAGACTAAAGTAGTTAGAAAAATTTAAAAAGTCTGATTCTACGAATTCGAAAGGGAAAATCAATACAAGGAAAACACTCCTAAAATTCAGGATGACTATTTAATATCGCCATATTTCAAGAAGAATGTTCCACACTCCTCAACCCTGAAATGTGAAACATTGGGGGCTTCTGTTGATACCAAATTTAGTCTGCTGACGTGGATCAATTATGTGAAGACACGTGTCAATCTACATGGCACCGATAAGCATTTTTGAACATCACCTTGACTTCGAGGAACTCAACCTCCCCAACCAACTCAGACGCTCCGATAAACAAGTGTTCTCCGAGGAACATTACTGCACCGAGCAACTCATAAGTACCGAGGTACTCAGGCGGTCCGAGCATCTTAGGCGGTTCGAGCTGCATCTCGTACAGAGCATTAATATCAGGATAACCAACAGATTGACTGTGCATTGAATGCTCATTATTATTACGCAAACACACATGCATATTGGATAGCTGTGTATCATTCTTTCATTTGTACCGCCTCAATACTATAAATACATTATAACCTCCTCATTAGCAGGGGACTCAAAATTTATTGGTAAAGCCTGTTATTGAGAATTTCCAAACAGTCAGTAATAACAAAAATAGTGGACGTAGGCCATTCTTATAAGGCTGAACCACTTTAAAATTCTTTTGTTTTATTTATTTTTATCTGTGATTGAATAATTAGAGATAGTCTAATTTTTTACATCAACAAATCCTATTCAACATACCTTCTAGATACCCGATGAATGTGAAGACAAACTTGGCATGATAAACACGACATGATGTATCCAATATTTGAATCTTGGCTGCTACATTTTCATCAAACACATCATAGACTTATGGGATCAACAACACAAAGTCTAACCTATGACTCAAATATTTTGTCCGAAATAAAGCCAAAAACAAAAAAAATTGACTTGATTAGAAATTTGTCCTTACAAATATTCCCCTTTGGCTATTCCAGGAAAAAACCAAAACAAAATTCCTATGGGTCGTCAAGCTCTCTAAAAAGACTCATTTCCCAAACCCAAAGAGAAAAAGATTACAGATGCTCGACATACGCACAAACTTGAGTAGCTTTCCTTTTCTTGAAAATTATTGTCGCATTGTTGTAAACCTTTAAAACTGTACACTTAAACACACCTTTCAAATGCAAAGAGAATGTATCAAGTATAAAATCCACAAATGAATAAACATCAAACTATGTGTAAAAAATCTCAACCTAGGTAAGACGTCTCTCCATCAGATAAAGATATCCTTATCATGCAAGGAAAAAATACCATTTCTCCCCCTTTTTGCGCATGATTAGACAAAGCAAGATAGTAAAAAAAATTACTCCCCCTAAAAACTAAATCTCCCCCTATATATGTGATCATAAGATAACAATTTTAAATATATAAGGAAGGGAATAAAGCATGCGATGGTGTAAAGTGCAAGAAACACACAACATGTCTACTAAAGCACATATAATCCAAACTATGATCAAAGTATCAATATCGATGCAAAAATATACCAATATAAATACGCAATGAAATATGACACCAATTTTGGAATCACCAATTTCGAGAAAAAGGAAGCTGAATGCACACAATGAGAGATATCAATATAATTATTTAACATGTCAAATAAAATCCTATGATAAGCATATGGCAAACATGATTAAATGCAAACATTAAAGACTCACATCACAATACCATATACAACATATGTAAAATATACAAATGATGATCCAGCACATATATATAGGTATAAACAACCACACAAACTCGACACAAAACTCATAAGTTTTACACACTAGCATAGTATCGATGTGTCTAAACATATGGAATGGAATGAATGGGCATGAACTAGATACAAATGAATTATGACCCAAACATTCAAATGTGTTCAAGAAGTTCTAATTGACTGTAAAACTTTATCAAACTAAGATCTAGCCTCAAGTAACAAGATAAAGTGAACGTAATGAACAGACAAGCACATTGCACACAAGTTAGTATATTGATGATTCTACAAATCAATAATATTATGACAAAATAAGCATAACTAAGATTCATTGCCCATGCTTATTGATCTTTAACTAAACACCCTCAAAAAATAAAACATATACCACATTTTCTTCTCTTTTCTGAATTCTTTTGAAGCTATCACTTGTGAAAGATTAAACAAACTAAACAATGTTGGATTTTGAATTTTTTTTCTATTTTTATTATTTTTTAATCTTTTGATTAGCCTCTTTCCAATGGTGGTTTTCTCGCAAAGGAGAATTGCTTATTTCGTGTCCTTTTCCTATGCATCCTTATATATTTTTAATTTAATACAAACATTCTTACGAAAAATGGTTCTTACATGCACAAATCCTCTATAGTCACAAAATATGTATATGGAAATATTAATGGGAAAACATCTCAGAAAGCTTAAATATACATGTGAAGTTAACATTACATAAAGCTCTTGCATGTGTGTGCGAAAACATATGATGTAATACCCTGCCCTAACATTTCGTTTAAGTTTGGTATAAATTGTAATGAAGTGAGGTTAGATGATAATTGTTGGAAATTTTTGGGTAAGAATTGGAATTTTGAGAAAAGAATGAGAAGGGGTCATTCAAACGAAAAGGTGGGTCATTCAAATGAGAGGTTAGGGTCATTCGAGGCAATGGATCAAACGAGCTTTGAACGAGACCTCACTGTATAACTTTTAAGGGTTGGTTGAAGGTCGTTAGAAGCCATGGATCTAATGAGATGACCTTATCATTCTAATGAGACTTAATGTCATTGGAACGACATACTTCAAAAATGTTAAATCAGGTTGTCCTTGTGTGCTGTCACATTTCTGGCCCTTGCATTATTGAGCTGTCAAAATCTGGTGAGCCCAGATGGGCAAAAATGGGATTTTTGATGTTTAATGGGTTTTATAAGGGTTGGTTTGGGGATCATTTGGGTCATTTGAAGTTAAAAGAAGAAGAAGAAGAAGAAGAAGAAGAAGAAGAAGAAGAAGAAGAAGAAGAAGAAGAAGAAGAAGAAGAAGAAGAAGAAGAAGAAAGAAGAGAGAGAGAGAGAGAGAGAGAGAGAGGTGATATTCCACCATATTTGGACACCTCTCTCCATCTTTCTACCATTTCACCACTATGAATTAGCTTTTTCTTCTAGTATTCCAACATATTTAAGCCTAGTACACCTATTAACTCAATTATTAAAGTGGAGGTATGAATTTTGGAGTAAGGTTGGGGGATCTTAGAAAAGATGAAAATGGAAGCTTTTATGGAGTTTGAAGAGAGTTTAAAGGGTTTTTTTTATAGAAAGAAGTAGAATATGAAGAATATTCTACCTCAAAACATAGAGAGCAGCTATCCAAAACTAGACCCTTGCTGAATGAGGCTCTTAAAATGAAGAAGTTTACTTGAGGTAAAAAATGATAAGTAGATGGATTCTAGAAGGGGATTCTAACTCTAAGTTATTTCATGCCTCTGTGAAGTCTAGAAGACTTCACCAATGATTCATAAAATCAAAAATTCAGATGGAAATTGGATTGATAATCTCGAAGACATTAAAGCTGAATTTGCAGCTCATTATCAAAATATCTTACAAGCAGGTCCTATACAAAGTGAAGGTGATATCATAGGGGTTATTGATTAGCAAGTCACTCCATCCCAATAAAGTATGCTAAATGAATTTCCTACTAAAGACGAAGTTTGGCAGGCCACTAAAGAACTTAATGAAGGTAGTTGTATAGGCCTGATGGATTCCATGGGGTGTTCTATAAGACTTATTGGGACATCATTAAATCCGAAATTATACATACTAATTCATATTTTTTTTAAGGAGGTATGCTCTCACAGAGTTGGACAAGCACAAGTATTATGCTTATTCCAAAAACTAGCAATCCTAAGACCTGTTCTGATTATAGGCCCATAAGTCTGTGCAACTATTGCTTTAATATTATCACTAAAATCTTAGCAACTAGATTGGCTTCAGTGCTTCCTACAATTATGGGAAACTCTCAAGCTAGATTCATTAAAGGTAGGAAAATTATTGATAATATTCTTTTGGCTCAGGAAATGATGCATTCAATTGGTAAAAAGGATCATGGTTCCAATGTGGTTATTAAATTGGATATGTCTAAGGCTTATGATAGATTATCATGGACATTCCTGGTTAAAACTCTTAGACAATTTAGTTTCTCTAAAATGTGGATTAATAGAGTTTGGAGGTGCATATCCAATAATTGGTTTACAACCATCATCAATGGTCAAAGTGCTGAATTTTTCAGGTCAACAAGGGGTTTAAAGCAAGGAGACCCCCTATCCCTAGGACTTTTTGTCTTAATAGATGAAACACTCAATAAAGGCATTCATTATCTTGTTTTAAATGTCCAAGTTAAACCATTTTCTTTACCTAGACATAGTCCTATTATCAGCAACCTTAGCTTTGCTGATGATACTATTATGTTTTGCAATGGTGGCACGAATAGTCTAAAATATTTAATTGGATTTTTCAAGAAGTTTGAAATGGCATCTGGTCATGTTATTAACTTCTCAAAGGGCATCTTTACTTTGCACCATTCAGACAATACTTCTAGAATTAGAGCCATAACCAAATTGACTGGTTTAACCTTTAAGAAAATACCACTGAAATACCTGGGTTTTCCTATTTACTACGGAAGGAGTAAACACCTTTATTTTGAAGAGATCATTCAAAAATAAGGTGGAAATTATCTTCTTGGTAGACTAAATTTCTCTCATTCCCATGCATCACTACACCAAAAATACAAAAATGTCACTTTTGAGAAAGACACCCTTGTCACAGTCAATGACCGTGACAATCTTATAAACTTGTCACGGTCAATGACCGTGATAGGTCCGTGACAAATTTGTTAGTAAAAAACCCTATCCCTTCTTTTTTCCCACCATTTTTTATTCCCTCCATCTCTCTCTCTCTCTCTCTCTCTCTCTCTCTCTCTCTCTCTCTCTCTCTCAGAGACTGCAGTCTGTCTCCCTCTCTACCAGGTATTTTTTTCTTCTCTCTTTCTCTTTTATTTGTATATATGTGTGTGTATATGTGTATGTGTGCATGTAAATGGGTGTGTATGTGCATGTAAATGTTTGTGTGTGTGTGTGGTAGGCGGGAGGGGGCAGGGGGTGGTGTGGCAGGGGTTGTGGTGGTGGGGACGGGGGTACATAGGTGTGTGTGTGTGTGAGTGCATGTGTATTTGTGTGTGTGTGTGTGTGTGTGTGTGTATATGTAGTGGGGAAGGGGGTGGGGGTTAGTTTGTGTGTGTTTGTGTGTGTGTGGTGGGGTAGGGGGTGTGGGGAAGGGGATGTGGGGTGTGTATGCATGTGTGTATATGTGTGTGTTGAAATTAATGGGTGTTTAGTTTAATACTTAAAATTAATTGTTAATGTTGATTTAGGATTTGAAATTAATGTTTAGTTTAGGAATGGAAATTAATTGTTAATGTCGATCGGACATTATAAATATTATTTCTTTATTTTTATTTAGGTTTGAAATTGTTATTGTTGAATTAATTGAGTAGATGAATTAGATGGAGTACCGGATACACATTTATTGGTTTGTTGTTGTTGTTGGATTATACTGGTTGTTAATTTTTTTAAAAATACTTAATTTAAGTCACAAAAATAAATCCATAAATAATTATATTGTCTTAATTTGTTGAGTTGGTTAATTTTGTAAGTGGCACGACCACTGGATTATTGTCAAAATGGGGGGAGGGGGAGTTTTTGACTTTTTTCTAAAATTACTTTCTGTCATGACCCATTCGAGAGTCGCACAGCCACGGACTTATCATAATTAAATGAAACATTCCTATAGTTACGCATAGTGCGCATAGATACTAGCCTTCTAGTTCTTATGCGTACGCATTCAATAGCCCTTAGACCCGTTCGAGATTCATTACCCCTCTAATGAGATCTTTTGAATTGTCCCGTTTGGAAAGTTTGGGACTGCATAATTTATGTATAATAATATTCTTAGTGCCTTACAGTTGTTACTTTTGGAGGAAGTTCTGCAGTCGTATCCTAATGTTCTCTGAGTACATACTAGATTGGCAAGTGTGAGAGTTATTTCAATTGATCAATTGAAATAATATTCACACTTGCCAATCTACATCGTGTACTTGGGGAACAATGGGGATCTGCTGCCGAATTTTTCTAAAATCGTAACAATGTTCTTGAGTTGTTAAGTATATTACAAAAATATGCGGTCTTGAATGGGATAAGACCACTCACCCTTTAGAGGAGATGGAGGAAATATGAATTACTATTGTAAATTGAAATTTAAAAATCGAATATAAATAAGACATAATTAATTTAAACATACTATAAATCTAAGTTTTGTTTATATTAATCCATGGATATACGCTTCTTACCTTTAATAGGTGATTGTTTGTAGTATATGTGATGGGATATCCTAAATACAAAGAATGGATGGGGGAGACAAATAGATTGGGGGATGTGTTTTGCAGAGGTGCTAATGAATCTGTGAAATACGCAAAGAGATGTTATAATGATGAAGAGTTTTCTTGTCCGTGTGTTAGGTGGAAGAATGGTAAGGTGTTTGAGTGATAAAAAGTTGAACTACATTTGTTAAAATCGTGTATGAAAGATAATTATCGATTTTGGAGTTTTCATGGTGTATTGAAAGTTTCTTTTGTCCCCGAAAAACCTTCACAACAACCTTCAACAGGTAAGATAGATGTAAAAGGGGGTGACGTAGATCATAATATGTTAGAGGATTTAGTTGATGATGCGTACGGAGTTCATGAAGTGGAGGAGAATGAGGTCTCTGAAGATTTAGAAGTTTTAGGTGCCCATGAAGATATCACGATAAACCTTGACAATAACTAGCAAAGTTTAAACTTTAAGGTGACCCAACCGTTATACTCTGGCTCTGAGAAAGATCGAACAACTTTACATGCCATGGTTGGTTTACACAGTTTGAAGATGCAATATGATTTCTCTGGCAATAGCGTAACAAGAATTTTGAATTGGGTGAAGGGCTTACTACCGAAGGAGAATACGCTTCCAAATAGTTATCCTGTTATGAAGAATAGTTTGAAAGGTTTAAGAATGAAGTATAAATCGATTCATGCTTATGTGTATGACTGCATACTATATCCAAAGGAGTATGAAAATCTTGATCGTTGTCCAGTATGTGATGAACCTAGATATGTCCAATCTACTAGAAAGGAAGGCACAAACTAAAAATGCCTCAAAAAGTGTTGAAATATTTTCTCGTTGGGCCTAGATTAAAGATATTTTTCACAGTACCATGGATAGCGGAGGCAATGACTTGGCATGCTAGGGTAGAAGTAGGGGATAATCTTATGCGTCATCCTATTCATTCTACAGCTTGGAGGAGGATGAGTTTTGAGTATCCCGATTTTTCTCGAGAACAGGGTAACATTTGTTTGGCTATATCAATAGATAGTTTCAATCCATTTGGAAATCTAAGCACTATTAAGAGTGTATGGCCAGTGATCCTAGTCCCACTCAACCTCCCTCCTTCACAATGTATGGGACCTGAATTTTCGATGCTATTTTTGTTGATATCTGAGCCAAAGGCACCAAGTGATGACATCGACAACTATCTGGCTCCTTTGGTAGAAGAATTAAATGAGTTATCGAAAGAGGGTGTGCAAGAATTTGACTCTTTTAGAAAATAAGAGTTTACACTGAAAGCTATGTTGATGTGGTCAATTCATGATTTTCTAGATTATGGTACATGGTTATTTGGGGTGTCCTATTTGTGGAGAGGAGACTGAATCTCTTCATCTCCCCGCTAGCTCAAAAAATGTATACCATTGCTATAGGAGATTTTTACCCCCGGCTCATAGTTTCAGATTTGAGAATGGCTCCAATTATTTATCGGGTGGGGTTGAACATAGGCTACTACTGAGAAAACTTTCAGGTTCAGAAATTAAAAGTAAATCTTCCGATTGTGGCCCTAATATTCCCGGTAAGAATCCTAAATTTAAGAATGTCAAGCATAAGAATAACCCAACTGGAAATGAAACTGAGACAAGAAAGGCATGGTCTAAGAGGTCAATTTTATTTGACTTGCCTCATTGGAAGGATAACCCGGTGCCCTATGTATTGGATGTGATGCATGCAGAGAAGAATCTCGTTGAACATATTCTGGGCACATGCCTTGGGGGGAGTCATTCGAAGGATGGAGAAAATGCACAAAAAGACCTTAAATCGTTGAAACTTAAGCCACAACTATGGTTGAAAGAAGATAACAGGGGAAGGACAATAATTCCCCCTAGTGCGTTTACTTTGACGAGTGGGGAAAGGAAGGTGGTTTTAGACACAAAATATAATTTGAAGGTTCCATCTAATTTTTCGTCGAACTTGCAAAGGATTGTGAATTATGCCACCCATTATTTACATAAGTGTATGTCCCACGATTGACATGTGATGATGCAATTGGTTCCTCTATTGTTTAAGCACTATTTCTCCTAGGACAAGGATTTGCATAGGGCTATTATGCAAATTAGTATCTTCTTCTCACTTTTGTGTGAGAAGGTAGTCAATCGAGAATACATAGTGGTCGCAAAATTGGCGGTGACCGAAGCAGTTTGTGTGTTGGATAAGTGCTTTCCCCCAACATTCTTTGACATAAGTCTTCACTTGTTGGTACACCTATGCAACGAGGAAATTATTTGCGGTCTAGTTAGATATCGGTGGATGTATCCGTTTGAAAGATTTATGAAAGTTTTTAAAGATTACGTCAAGAATACGCGATACATTGTAGGTTCAATTGCATAGGAATACATCATCGTGGAGTCATCAATTTATACTCAAGAATATATGCTTGACACGACCAGTGTTGATGACATTGATGAGTTCATCGATGAGGTTGGTCATGTGATGGGGAAACGAGTGAAATTAACGAGTTTGCAACATGAACAAGTAACTCGTTATCTATTTGACACACATGAAAATGTCGAAGGATGGAAAAAGTAAGTATAATTATTTTAAGTTTTACATTATTTTACATTATTTTATGCATGATTACTTTTGTAATACGCTCGTCACATTAATTGTATGAAGAAAATATGAAGCCTACGAGAACAATAAAAGGTGAAAAAAATGGCACAATCAGATAGCGATTTTAGGTTGTGGTTGTCACACGAGGCAATTATAATGAAAACAGTTGTTACATAACGTTACATTACAATAAAAATTTACAACTAGCCTAATTAATTAATCTCTATTCTCAGCTCTTAAAGACGGGTGATGCGACATCAAGGCTTGCTTTTCTAGCCTGTGGACTCTTGTTCATGGCACAAGAGTACAAAAAGTATCGATTGAACGGTTACGTATTCGGTGCAAGGGTGTATGAGGAAAATACATATATACAGAACTCGAGCATTTCATACAAGGCCCTTACTTTTTTCGAGCGAGCGCAAAAGATTAAAACCTCGTTGAATCTGAAATGACTTACTATGGTATAATTCGAAATATATTTGAATTGGACTATGTAAGCTTCAAAGAGGTCATATTTTACTGTGATTGGGTAAGAGTTGAGGATAAAAATTCTTGTAAAGTTGATCCTGACACTAATTTGATCATGGTTGACTTGTCTAAGTTAAAGAGCAATGAACATGTGAGCGATGAGACATTTGTTTGTGCATTTCAAAAGGTCAACCAAGTGTTTTACTCGGAGTATGTCAACAACGAGGTGTGGTCAATCATCTTAGATGCGCCAAAGTTTCTAAACAGCAGTGTGGATGACTTGGCTGCTCCTACCGAATATCAATCCATTTTTTATGATAACCCGAATTTGAAATAATTTTTTAATTTTTAATAATTATTCCAATTTAGCACATGTACTAGTATTTTTTATTATCAGACATCGGTTTAATGATTTTAATTCTTTTGTACTTGATCAATTTCACTCTTTTTATCTTTCACTATTCCCTTTGTATATGTGTGTGAGTTAAATAGTAAAAAGTATTCCAAACATTAGTTTAATGCTTTTTATTCATTTGTACTTGATTACATTAGCGCACGTACTATTTAGACTTAAGGTTTGCATGTCTTCTTATAATTAATTTTGAATTTTTACTAATAAAAACACTTTTTAAAAGAAAATGTCTCCTTCAGGGATTAAGGCAAGGATGATGATTATGATAATGATGATGTCTTCTGGGCCCGGCGATAGCGGAGGCAACGAGGGCTCCTAGGCCCCTACGCTCCCCAAATGGGGAAAATTGGGAATGGCCGTCGAGAACAAGACGATGATATTAGCTAGAACCTTCGAGATGCTAAAGACAATTATCGGTCCGGGGTACACTAGTTGGAGGGAGGTGCCAAATGGTTACAGGTAATGTATTTATATTTATATTTATATTTATATTTATATTTATATTTATATTTATATTTATATTTATATTTATATTTATATTTATATTTATATTTATATTTATATTTATATTTATATTTATATTTATTTGCAACTAACAATGTATTTGTTTGACAGGAATAATTTAGCCTGACCCCACAACTCCGCTATTTTGTCTTGGAGCAGTTGAGGGAGAAACACAAGACATGGAAGAAAAATTTATTGGGCTGGTACTTTGGGAAGGCCGTAGACTCTGTCATCAGAATGCGTGAGTCCGTTCCGTCGAAGGAGACGATCTCAATGACACAATGGCAAAAGTTCATTGACAATGAGATTGAGGAGCGATAATTGGCAACTCACCAATCAGGGAGGGCAAATCGGGCGAAAAAGACGGACGTGTACTACTCCGACCAGACGTCTTACACCGAGGTGGAGCATAGGATAATGGTAATTTTTTATTTTTCTATAATTACAGAAATATGTTATTCTGTATTATTTTACTTTGCGGGCTCGATACTAATTTTGCATTATTTTATTTCAGGGGACAGGGAGTGGCCCTAGGGGTAGGCCACATAGGCTCGATGCCTATGTGAAAATTTGGACGAAGAAGGGGAAGGATAACGAGGTGTCCCCGAGCGTCACGACCACGATTGTAAGTAATCCGACAATTTCCTTTTTGTTAATTACATTATAATTTTTTTATTTACTTATTTAACTAATCATGTGCTTTTTGTCGTTTCAGGCAAAGCTTAAGAAAGTGCATGAGTCGCAGTCCGATGCCGATAAGGTATATTTATCCACGAAGGCACTCACCCAAGTGCTTGGCGCTGATCGCAAGGGGAGGACAAGGGGGTGAGCTCGCGGGTGGCCAAATTTAGGATCATCAGATTGGATACAAGCAACACCGCGCTGACTCGTCAGGTGGACTCACATGACGCTAAGCTATCAAGGTTAGAGACGACGGTCCAAGATATGTTCTCATTCGTGAAGTGTTTGTTGGGCGGAAAGGGGAAGGGGAAGGATAAGGTGGTGGAGGAGGAGGGGGAGGAGGATGAGGACATGGACATTGTTGCTTCATCATCAACACGTTTAGACTCATTGATTGATGATCCAGTCCCCTATATGGAACCCGTCGAGCGGCCTATGTCAACAATTGGTTGACCGAGCGCGTTTATACTCGACGCATTTGATGGCACACAGATAGGGAGGGGCTTGAGGGACTCGAATACTACCCAGGGTATGTTGGTTCATGGACATGAGCTTCAAGACATCGAGATCAAGGTGCTCATCACGTATGTGATAAACGGGAAGGAGAACACCCCATTATGGTTGCGCGAACAATGCTACGTGATGCATATTCAGGGGTGTCTCAACGCGTTTATCGCGTGGCCTTACTTCCTCCTCAAACCTACCACATGACATTATTTATATCTATTTTATCTGTACACTTGGATTATATTTGTATTGTTTTAATTTGTTACATTTTGGTTTGGATATGGAATTATATATGTAATGATTTGGTGCATTCTTTCTATTTCATTTGGATATATGCTGTCTAAACAGGTACAATTTTTCTATGGTACAAATATACTGCTGGGCAGTGGCAGTAGCAAAACTGCCCAACAGTTTTTTTTAAAATTTTGCCAGATTTATCAAGGTCATTGACCGTGATAATTTTTTAAAAATTTTCACGAGTTTGTCACGGTCTTTGACTGTGATAAAAGTTATCAAGGTCAAAGACTGTGACATGACCATGACAAGTCTAATGAACTTGTCACGGTCAATGATCGTGATAAGTTCGTGACAATAAAAGTTATCACCCTCCAGAATACTTGTCAAGGTCAATGACCATGACAATCCTACGGATTTGGGGTAGTGTATAAAAACCCTCATATTCTCAGTTCTTTCCTCTATCCCCATTCACACTATAGCATCCCTCAAGACTCCAAACAAAATCATTCTCATAATCCAAAAGATTTTCTACAACTTTTTATGGGGATCTTCGAAGGAATTTGGATAAAACCACCATTGGTTTAAGTGGGAAAACATACGCCTTCCATCAGAAGAAGGGGGCCTAGGTTTCAAGCTTTTAAATGATCTATGCTCTTCATTCAGTTTGAAGATTTGGTGGAACCTAAAATCTAATAATACCCTTTGGTTAGATTTCTTCTGGAATAAATACAAGAATGGTCCTATTTCAGGTGGTTCACCTACATATAGGAGGATTTAAGCCATTGTTAGTACTGCTGAGGAGTATACTATAGAAATTGAAGGATTGAAATACTGGACTCTGAACTACAGATGGGTAATTCTCAATTCATTCAGCATGGAACATAACTAGAAGCAACAAACCAACCTCTCTCATTTGTAAGTTAATTTGGAATCAAGGGTATCCTTATAAAATTTATGTATTCCTATGGAAATGATGTCACCATAATGTTCTAACATATGAGGTTATTCAAACTCAAGGAATCCATTTGTCTTCTCAATACTGATGTTGTAATTTTGACATTGAAACCTTTGACCATTTATTTCTTAATGGTCCCTGTCACACCCCGCTAAATCCTGGCGTCGGCTGCCACAAAAACTAAGCCGGGTGCGAGTAAATAAAATACCATTCAGAGCATGTGACATATATGAGACATTTAAAAATCTATCCACAAGAAAAATAATCTAATCAATCTCAAATGATAATAACCAACACTACACCAAAAATAGGAATCTGGCACGGTTTGAAACTATGCCAGATCAAATCTAGCACGATTTTGAACTGTTCCAGAATCAGGTGTTCCAAAATGGCCATTTTTTTCTGGCACGATTTAAAAGTGTACCAGATTTGACCAAACAGGAACACTTCTGGCAAACTTTTAAATCGTGCCAGAATTTGATATTTCTGGCACACTTTTGTCACACTTTTGAACTGTGCCATATTGAGCACATTTTGATAAACTTTGGGCATAGTTCAAAACCGTGCCAAAATTTGATACACTTTTGGCACGGGTTTGAACTGTGCCAGATTGAGCACATTTTGATAAACTTTTGGCACAGTTCAAAACCGTGCCAAAATTTGATACACTTTTGGCACGGTTTTGAACTGTGTCAAATTTTTGGATAAAAGAAAAAAAAATATTTAAAAACAAGAAAATTCACAAATTGCAAATCTTGCACGTTGTTGATAAACTAATGTACATATAAACTTCAAAATATTAAAAGTCTTTAGTAGTTCACAGACCAAAAAAAATTGGACAGAGTTTTCTCTATTTTTTGAACATTCTAAAACCTGCTAATATAAAACTTGCGTAACATAAAGCCCGCACGACCACAAAATATAACAATAAAATTACAAAGCCCACACGACCTTAAAAGTTAACAATAAAACTACAAAAGCCCACACAACCGTAACACAAAAAAATAGAATCATGAATATATCCCCTTGTTGTAAACCACTGAGTTCTTGGTGTGTTTCACGTGAATAAATGCTAACGATAAAATGTTATCCTGCAAAAAAAAATAGGATACAAAAAAGATACGATATTAGTAACCTAGTAATTTATAAAAAAAAGCTTACTCAAGCTAAAAAATTACATATAGGAGTTGAAATTATTATTATATTCTAAAATTTAAAATATTACGCAAGTTATGACTACCTGATCAGTTCCTATGAGTTACATTGGTCTCGTGTGAGGTGTTAGTGCTTCTTACGGGATCATTTGGGGTTGGTTTGAGTTTTCACCCTTCAATGGCTTGTTTCTAATCCTAATCCATATATTATCAAATTATCATCATATTCTAAAACTGAGAGGCCCGTGACTACCCGGTTAGTTTGTACAAGTTATATTGGTCCCGTGCGAGGTGTTCGTGCCTCTTACGGGGCCATTTGGAGGCTGGTTTGGGTTTTCACCCTCAAACGGCTTATTTTCAAGCGTAATCTACATATTTTAAAATTATCATCATATTCTCAAAATGGGAGACCTGCGACTACGCGGTCAGTTCGTGCAAGTTACATTCGTCCCATGCAAGGTGTTCGTGCCTCTTACGGGGCCGTTTGGGGGCTGGTTTGGGTTTTCACCCTTTAAGGACTTTTTTTTAAGATTAATCGATATATTTTCAAATTATCATCATATTATCAAACCGGGAGACCCGTGACTACGTGATCAGTTCATACAAGTTACATTGGTCCCGTGCGAGGTGTTCGTGCTTCTTACGGGATCATTTTGGGGGTTGGTTTGGGTTTTCACCCTTCAACGGCTTGTTTCTAAGCCTAATTCATATATTATCAAATTATCATCATATTCTCAAACCGGGATACTTGCAACTACGCGGTCAGTTCGTACAAGTTACATTTATCTCGTGCGAGGTGTTCGTGCCTCTTACGGGGCCGTTTGGGGGCTGGTTTGGGTTTTCACCCTCAAACAGCTTATTTTCAAGACTAATCTACATATTTTGAAATTATCATCAAATTCTCAAATCGGGAGACCCGCGACTACGTGGTCAATTTGTACAAGTTACATTGGTCATGTGCGAGGTGTTTGTGCCTCTGGTTCGGGTTTTCACCCTCAAACGGCTTATTTTTAAGCCTAATCTACATATTTTGAAATTATCACCATATTCTCAAACTGGGAGACCCGCGACTACGTGGTCAGTTCCTACAAGCTACATTGGTCCCGTGCGAGGGTTCGTGCCTCTTACGGGGCTGTTTGGAGGCTAGTTTGGGTTTTCACCCTTTAAAGGATATTTTTAAGCTTAATCGATATATTTTCAAATTATCATCATATTCTCAAACTGGAAGACCCGTGACTATACGGTCAATTCGTATAAGCTACATTGGTGCCGTGTAAGGTATTCGTGCCTCTTACAGGGCCATTTGGGTTTTCACCCTCAAATGGCTTGTTTTCAAGCCTAATTTATATATTTTGAAATTATCATAATTATCTTAAATCGGGAGGCCCGAGACTACGAGGTCAGTTCATA
Organism: Sambucus nigra; assembly: GCA_949130495.1. NCBI lineage: Eukaryota > Viridiplantae > Streptophyta > Magnoliopsida > Dipsacales > Adoxaceae > Sambucus > Sambucus nigra. The sequence continues at coordinate 181,271,449 of OX422218.1, read as the reverse complement.
CAAGTTACATTGGTCCCGTGCGAGGTGTTCATGCCTCTTATTGGGCCGTTTAGGGGCTGGTTTGGGTTTTCACCCTTAAACGGCTTATTTTGAAGCCTAATCTACATATTGTGAAATTATCATCATATTCTCAAACTAGGAGACCCGCGACTACGTGATCATCTCGTAAAAGTTACATTGGTCCCGTACGAGGTGTTCGTGCCTCTTACGGGGACATTTGGGGGCTGGTTTGGATTTTTACCCTCAAACGGCTTGTTTTCAAGCGTAATCTACATATTTTAAAATTATCATCATATTCTCAAACCAGGAGACCCGTGACTACGCTATGAGTTTGTACAAGTTACATTGGTCACGTACAAGGTGTTCGTGCCTCTTACGGGGCCATTTGGGTCTGCTTTGGGCTTTCACCCTTTAAGGGCTTTTTTTTAAGCTTAATCGATATATTTTCAAATTATCTTCATATTCTCAAATCGGGAGACCCGTGACTACGTGATCAGTTTGTACAAGTTACATTGGTCTCGTATGAGGTGTTCGTGCTTCTTACGGGATCATTTTGGGGGTTGGTTTGGGGTTTCATCCTTCAACGGCTTGTTTCTAAGCCTAATCCATATATTATCAAATTATCATCATATTCTCAAACTGGGAAACCCGCGACTTCGCGGTCAGTTCGTATAAGTTACATTGGTCTCGTGCGAGGTGCTCGTGCCTCTTACGGGGCCGTTGGGGGCTGGTTTGGGTTTTCAGCCTCAAACGGCTTGGTTTTCACCCTAATTGTGTGATTTCTTAGGTCTCTATCATCAATGTTTGTTATTTATTACATTTTAATTTTGATTTAAGTTTGTGAATCTATAACTTTGTTTACAGATTTGAATGTGTGTTTTTAAGTTTGGTGTTCATTAGTGACAACTTATATGATCCACTGATAGGTCCCGGACATGGCCCCTCCAAGATTTGATTCTGGTTTCACCCCTGATTCCTTCTATATATTGTTATATATAACAATTGTATATAATCGTTATATATAACAACTTTTATATAACAATTGTTATATATAACAGTTGTATATAAACTTTTTGATGAAACATGTACTAACGAAGACAAATACATTTTGTAGACCACCTAGGATAGATCAGCCAAAAACGTTCATGTTCAAAACTTAGTATACTAACAACTAAACTAATTAACTAATCTATTTAACCTTCAAGTTTAAGATTGAAGGCCAATAATTAATTAACTAATTAACTAACAAAAAAACTAATTAACTAATCTATTGAAAAAAAATTAACAACTACAAATTTTAGCAGGCTGATTAGATCTATTGAAATAAAGTAACTAATATTGAAAAAAAAAACTACTCAAAGGTGCTGCCACTGCATTGCTTTGAGGATGAAAAGGGGGTTGCGTGATGCCGCTTCTTTGCTCCAGTAGGGGGCTGCGTTTGCATGTCAGGGAGAGAAAAAAGGACAGGGGCTACCACTGCTCTACTTCGGCACGGGGCTAAAAGCTACTCTGCTTCGACAGGTGCTACCACTACTTTTCTTCGATGTCATGTGTGCAAACTCTTACAGTTGCAGTTCCTGAAATCACCCAAATGCAAGGATTAACCACGCAACTCAAATGGTGATCATGTCTTCCAAAGACCATTGTATGTTCGCTTGACAGTGCCTTCACTTTAATTTCATTTCAAAATATATGATTCTCCATTCTTACTTGTCCCACCTAAAAATAGCCTACAAGTAAGGAAAATGATATGAACAAAATATTTCATTTGACCGTTTAGGCGATAAAAGGGAAACTAAGATCTATATCAAATAGTAAACAATGTATTATACCTTGATCCATCAACACTATAGGCCATTGTTGTACAAAAATATCCCCGTTCATAATAATCAACTTTTGAACCCATATTATCATACATCCAAGCCTTAATCTTCCCAACAATTGTCGTTGAAAAGATAAACTGATAGAAAACACATGAACCTTTTTTAGAAGGCAAAACAAATATACCAGATTAAAATTTCTTTTAAAAGCAAGTGTTTAGCAAGCACATAGCTAGATGTTTTTCTTATAATGTGGGCATACAGAATAAATAGTTGTAATACCCCGTATTTTTATGACTTTTAAATTTGAGGATTTATTAAATTTAATTTGAGATATGAATTTAATATTAATCCAGAAATTATTTCTATATTTACTAGCATGACATGAGTTAGTAATTATTGGGAATTTGTTGAATATACTGGATGAGTAACGTAATATATGAAATTGATTTTATTAATATTGTCACGAGTGAATAAAATGGAAATTATGGAAATTTAAGTCGGGACGTGCCTGTGTCGTGTCAGGACTAAATTATTATTATAAAAGTGAATAAATTTTCAAGTGTGCAAAATGTTTGAAAGGGTCGAGATAATCAAAAAAGTGTACCTGGGGGTTTAATTTGGGTCTCAGAGCGTTTTTAGGCCTAATTGACATCCCGGGAGGCATTTTGTATTTTTGGGTAATTAAACCCACGAATTTTATTAGTATATATTAGTCATTTTGAGTTGTCTCTTAGGGTTAAAAAACACAAAATCTAAGCCCAGCTATTAGAGAAGAAGGTGAAGAGATTAGAGAAGAAGGTGAAGAGTTTCCAAGCTATCCAAGGCCTAGAACTCACCTGATTGCACCGCCACCGCCACCGCCACCGCCACCAAAACGTAGATCGCACGATGAGGAACAGAACCATATATTTTTCATCCACAAACCAGATCCTTGAATCTTAGGAAAATATCTATCTTGCTGATTTCTATTTAGTTTTTCTTCCATGTTAGTCTAGGAATGAAAATCATATGTTTTAATTGAAGAATTATATATTTTGGAAGAGAATTTATATGAGTTGTAGGGAGAATCCATATAGTCTGAAATCGTGATCATATGTAGAGGATTACCCACAAATTTATTATGATATTTGGGAAGAAAATCTCGATTAAAATAGAGGTTTGTGTTTATTTATGCAAAATTTGGTTTTATAAATAAATATGAGATTAAACCCCTTTTTAATTGATTCGTTGAGGATTTATTGATGTTGTTACGTTAGAACTTGTTTATATATATTTCTTGTACCTTTGGATAACTTTGATGGGAGTTTGGGATTAAATTATAGAGGTTTAGAGGGGTTAGAATGATTGAACCCATATGTTGAAATTTGCAAAAAAATGGGCAAGAAGTGCTTGATCGATCGATCGACCAAGAGTATCGATCGATCGACCCCATTCCTCGATCAATCGATCCCTCCTGAAAAAGTGCATATTTTTCTCCTTTTTGTTTAATCCGATTAAGATACACAGGAACCCTTGATTATTATTTATGGTGTATAAAGGGTTATGAAGATGACCAATATGGTCTAAGTGGACTTCGTTGAGTGAAATTAATATGAGATGAAATTATGGGTTAACGGGGAGTTATTCATACATTGGAAATTATGTGTACGTTTACTAAAAGATTGAGACTCGTGAAAGATTTATACTAGAAGGTAAGTGGGGGTATACCTACTGAAATTTATACTTAGTGAGGGAATACTTCGAGAGATGAGAAGTAAGTATGAAATAAATTATAAATGAGAATAAAAGAGACAAATATGTTATGAGAGAAAATTGAGTAATTTTTGCTAAGAATGGATAATTATAATTATGGGTCGTGGGTGAACCTAATTTGGAAAATGTGAACATTTATATATATATGACTGTGTGACTGTGCATATATTATGTATCCGTGTAAAAATCATACCCGGGTTACTTGCTATCATGGAGGTTTCCACCTCGGGACGGTCTTACCTCGATTGGACTTTTATGAGGGATATTGACTCGTACCCTAGAAGATAGTATTCCAGATACAGGCTATCTGAAAATGATAGTCAGATGTTGTAAGAGGCGTGAGGGTATGTGCTGACCTCTTAGGATTCGGAACTACGATTCGCCTCCATTTGTATGTGTATTGTGTTAATACAGTTCGAGAGTGATTCCGAACTAGTATTTCCCTTAGTATGAGTGAAACGGGGACTTGATAGCAAAGTATGTCAACACCATGGATTTTTGTGGGGTGCCGATAGTGTATATATATATATATATATATATATATATATATATATATATATATATAAACTTTATACTGTGTGTCTAAGTAGTTAAGTAATGAATAAATGCTTTAACTTTATAACAAGTGTTCGTGAATTTTGTAACGGTAATTAACTGGTTCTAAGTAACGTAAGAATATGGAAGAGAATGATTTTTGAAAACTCAATATTATGGCCTTAGTACTTCTCGGGATAGAACTTTATGGGAGGATAAGTTAGATAGACTTATGTGATCAGTAGTACGGTAGGCGTGCACACTAGATGAGAGGTGAGAATTCTCACGAGAGTGTTGCGCACTAACATGGTGGTTATATTAGCTAGTAAGCATTTTAAATACTTGCTAAACTATTTTTAAAACTGTCTTAGACTCGGGCTATGACCCGTTTACTGTTATTTCTTTCTCTCTTGTATATATATGTATGTATTACAGGTTCCCAGCCACAGGGGCGTCTTTCATAGGTTCTTTGGATTGGACGTGCTTTAGCTTATGTGGAAGTTGCAGGCCTTTGCTTTAGATGACCTTTTCATTGATTCAGTTCTTACTTTAGTTCTTTATAGTTAGGGCATGTGTCGCCCGATTTCCTATTCCGTTTGGATTTTGTCAGAGATTTATGTTCATTTATATTTCGGTATTCAGTACTCCTTTGGAGTTAACTATTGTCAGGATGATTTCATTTATGGTTCTTAAACTTGGTTTGGTTTATCTAGATGGTTCAATTCTTATGTGTTAATTGCCATCTTTAGTATATATGTGATTATTTAACTCTTGGGTATTAAAAAGGTTTTCATATTGGTATTTAATAAAGGACAAATGAGACTTTAAATTGTTTTAACACTTAGCTTAATTATTTTGGGTGTTCAAATTGGAAAATATTATTTTGTGACAGTGATGTTGAGAATGAACCAACCGTTCACCTTGATTTTAATTTAATAAAGGACTGATCACCCGATATTTAATTAGGCGGGGTGTTACAATAGCTACTTTATGATCCTCAAATGTGTACTGCTTAGAACCGTTGACAGCATCCCAGACCTTAATAGACTTGTCATCTCCAAAAGTTATGATGTTGCATAGTTGTTTATTTAGGTAAAAGAAAGAAAGATCACTAAAACTACCAACATAAGCATCAATCTGAAAGTATTCATACAAGAAAGTCAAATACCATTCTCGTTATCATTATTCGAATGGAAATACAAGGTCCACATTTGTGGTAAACAAAATCAACTGGATATAAAAATTACATTATTGTTGGAAGTTCATTATATATTACAAACCTCGAATAAACTTCCTTTGTTTTGGTTAGTTGTGGAACGAGTGAAGCACAATAGTTTACCAGAGTTTCAATCAACAAGTGATTGGGACATGATTTCGTAGTGAGCATCTGGAGTTACATATTACCCTAACTCTGATAACCAGTTGGAAGAGGAGAATTGATTTAGTCCTTTACATTTGAAATTGGAATTAATATTGAATATTTGAAGTATTATTACTTTCTGTACCAAAATAGTCTATGGTAAGCCATTATAAGTTATGTTTTGCTTACCATTTTATTGTTTCAATTTGGTATCTCACCTAACTTATGAAAACTTGTTAGTTTACCTGAGACCCGACCTTGGTTGAGTTCTTTGATAGTAGATATCTGAGTTATTCACACTCAGACTCGAGACCTGACCATAGATATCTAACATCTTCATCACTATTCGAACTCTAGGTTCTTTGATTTGATTTACAGTCTTAGAAATGTCTGACCTAAAATCTGGTCGTAGAAGCAAGGTCTACTGCTTCTTTGATTTGATTAAAAAGATTAGAAATGGAATGAGAGGAGATCACTCTAGGTTATTATCCTAATTTTAGATAATTTCATAATGAGCTAGTTTAAATCTATGATCTTCCCTGGGAGCATAGGTTCAAATGCAATTAAATGAATCAAATAAGTAGTAAATGCTTTAGAGGATAACACCAGTTCTGTAACTAGAGAAATTATCTACACTTCTTCTATCTTTGGTAATTTTCATTCAAAGTCGTATTTGATTATGTCAGAAATAAAAATCCTACCTCTATTAACTGGAAGTTTATTTGGAACAAGCACTAATAACTTGGGAGATTTTTTTGTGGGCCTGTTCAGTTTTATTTACTGTGGACCGGTTCAAAATGCTTCCTCTATCAACTGCTTTTGATTATATCTAAAGTAGATTTTTCCTTCTGGGAGTATGGGGTGGGATGATACGTTCAATTACTCACCCGAATTTTCTTTGAACAGTTGTCACAACTTATAAAAAACAATATTCAATAGAGTGATTGTGAATTATCACACCAGTTGCAATTGCATTCCCACAGCCAAAATATGACAATTTTTTTCACAAGCCAGGGGCCGAACCAGTGAGATTGTTATAATCAATACTATTTTAATGATGATGCATCTGATGTGTTCAACTATAAGAAATTGTAGATTTATACACTTAAAAAATGTCTCAAACTTGGTAAAGTCACCGAATCCCTAAATCTCAAGATTACCCCGAACTCTCAAAATTTTTAAAGTGTAGAAAAATAAAGCTATCAATGTCAACTTTTGATACTGATAAGACTAATATGACAACAACGAATGTTGATTTGCGTAGAATATCTTGAGCAAACCAATGTAACTTGTCAAAATCTTTTCAAACTATGTAGGTCTTTGATAAACAATCGGACCGGTTGAGTAAATTGTTGAGTCTGACTTACGTATGAATGGATAAAAGAGGTCTATGATTTTTTGGAACAAACACAAGTAAATACTATATTTCAAATGGAATAAAATTTGTTAATGCCCCATTGTGCCTAAGGACAATTCACCCAATTGTTTTACTCCACGGGTCAAGTCTATACCAAAACCAAGATCTAAGTGTATGTTCAATACTGCTATGGTTATGATGTGTCTAACCATGGTTGTGATTAATAAATTGTAAGTTAAATAAAGTACCTAAGGATAATGATTCCAATAAAGTACCTATATCCAGATTTTGGAGACAAAAACAAACACACCCAAGACTAATGTTGGTAAAGATAAAAAAAACAAACCTTGATAAATCAGAGCAGAAGAAGGTCTTGAGAATACAAGAAATAGTATCCCACGGAAAGCTCAATGCACTGTTCCTACTGAGATACCAGAAATCGCATTACTAACATCAGTTGCCTCGGAAGACCTACAAGAAATAGTATACACATAAATTGATAGATGAGATAAGTTACATATTTATTGTTTTGTCGGTATTTCTTATTATGATCTAAGGTTATGAGTATTTATTGTCCTTCCAAACTTTATGTTTACACTATCTTATGTATACAAATATATATTGATACTAAAATCATTATTCAACTCCAACTAACAAACAATATATATTTTAAAGAAAAATTGGATATAGATCTTGTTACCTGTTACAAAACTAAATCGAAATTTCATGTTACAAACTCCTGTTACCTAATCCAAAAAATAATGACAAAACTAAGTTACCTATTCCAAGAAATAATAATAAAATTAAATCGAAATTTCATGTTAACTGTTCCAAGTTCCTACCTTCGGACTTGCTCTAAGTTACCTCTTACATATCATAATATACTGCACCAATGCAAACAGAGCAGGACGGATTAGAGTTTCAACTTGAAAATCGATGAAGAATTCACAGTTAAGTTTAACATCTACAACCCAAAAATTATCATTCACAATAACAAATGTACACATGCTAACATAAAAATTGAACATACAATGAAACTTTACAAATGAACTTCTCCCTCAACCATAGATCTGTAATTAACATTAAAAACATTAATAGACACTAAGTGAAAATTGCAACTGACTTACAATTAATTAGTGTACATCTCCCTGTCATATAAAACATAAACTTTGCTAAAAAAATCATTACAGTCTAATTTAAATAAACACTACATAGAATGTGAATTCAAACCATCAAGATTTAGCAGAAAATAATGATTGTGTATGCAAACCTTCACGATTTATCACACCTAAAGTAGAAACATCGAACCATGAACTTATTAGGTTAAGTAAATTATGTAAATGCAGGTGGTGTTTCTTCATCGCTGAAAGTTTTTCACAGAATGTAATACATATTTTTAGGTGTTGATTCTGAGTTCCCATGGTGTAAACATATTGCAACAACATTCAAGTATACATGTCGCAAGTTCATAAAAACACAAATCCAAATTTCAAAAAACCCTAAAAGTGAACTATCTTTATAACTCAAAAACATACGGGAACATAAAAATGCAACCCCAAATGATAGAGCCCAAAAATGCAAGTTTAATCCAGTATGCCCGAAAACTGCAAAAGCAAAGATAGAAAGGAGAAAATCCATACCTTCAAGAACCCACTTCAAATCAAACAAAACCATATTTAATATTACTCCTCATCACCTATTTTGTTCGATTTCAGAGCTAGAGAAGATGGTGGAATTTCGATGATGGAGGTTCGTGGATGAGGTAGTGATGGTGGAGGCGCCAGGTAGTGTTTATGTGGATGATGGAGGCACACACAAAGAAGAGAGGGATGAGAGGAAAGAAAGATCGGGTGAGTATAGTGATTTTTTTAGGGTGCTTTATATTTTAGTCAAGTGTACTTAATTTTGGTACACTTTAAAACAGTGCCAAATTTTGGCACTATTTTAAAGTGTGCCAGATTGTCATTAAACCGTGCTAGAATTTGGCAAAGTTTTAAACTAAGCCATATTTTCAATATCATGGTGTGCCAAATTGTTGTTTTTGGTGTAATGCAACTATGCGATAAAAGATTCATCACCATGCTAAACTCCAAATAATAAACTAATCTCCAATAATATAAAACTGAATAAACTCCAACTTAATCTAATAATGAAATATCTGAATAAAACCAATAACAACTTTGGAACTGAATGGCCCAACAAAACCATAAACCAAGTCTCTATGTAAATACAAAACAAAGGAAACTAACCTAAACTAATACGCATAAAGTAAATAACTCCAGGTGCATCTCCAAGAAATTCTCCAAATAATCCTATATAACTTCGCCAAACTTATTCCTGATAAGGTTAGTCAATGCACGAGGTCAGACTCCCGAGCATGAATACACACTACTCTCCTCAATTATGGTCCATGAAATCCATTCAGTAGCATTATACATGATAAATATCACAATAGAATATTTTAAATCAGATGAGATAATTAATCACAATGCGAGTAAAATAAACGACATATGCTAGAATACCCATCTATGCCATCTCATCATCTAAGTCTCATTATCCGATCTTTTAACTCAATTTAAGTTAATCCAATTATTAATTTATCATCATCACTAATATCACATGTGGGACTTCTACTTACATCTTTATCTCATATTTTTTGTTTGGTTGCGGTACACCCGTTGTTCTACGCCACACACATTCCCCTCGCCATAGCCAGCCAATCCGTTTAAACTGTTATCCATGCACGTTATGTACGAGGTTCCATGTACAACACGTCTTCATAGCCATCCATCCCATTTAAACTGTCAGCCCTGCACGTTATTCAGAAAGCAGACACCCACACATCGCAATAGCCAGCAATCCCATTTGTAACTGTAGATCCTGAACGTTATTAACGACGCCAATATATTTTAATACATGTTTTATTATCTTAGGTATTAATTCTCCATTTCTCATATTTCTCATCATTTTACTTATTTATTTATCCCATCCTTATTATCGATGTGAGATCCTCAAAAACAACCCTAGTCCCATACCTAAAGGTCCCCAAAATGCAAATACGTACTACCCTACATATAGGATAAATTTCTATCAAAAATATCTTCCTAGTCTTATGCCTAGGCTAGTAAATCGACGGCATGACGTAAAAATCAGCCCCACCCCAGAATCGCCTCTCTGTAAAAATATACACTCACTAGTGCACACTTAGAAAGCATAAATCGTAACTAAGGCCTACCCACTAGTCTCATACCTAGCAAGTATCCTAAAATATAGGTGAGAGCATACTACCAAAATTCCATCGTACCCGCGATGCTAAATATCAATATCAAAGAATCACATAATCCAACAACACATATAAACAATATTGTTGATGTAAAAAACTAGATTTTACTCTGATTATTTAATCACAGATAATAATAATAATAAAGAAATATTAGACAATGGATTTTTAAAGTGGTTCAGCCTTGAAAGAATGGCCTACGTCCACTATTTGTGTATTGATGATTGTTTGCCCAGAATTCTCGATAATAGGTTTACCAAGAAATTCCGAGTCCCCTACTAATGAGGAGGTTACAATGTATTTATACCCCTCAGGCTGTACATGCGAGTGAATAATACATAGATGTCCAATAGGCGTGTACATCTGTGTGATAATAATGGGCATTTAATGCGCAATATCTTTTTTGATTATCGGGTTATAAATACTATGTACGAGATGCATCTCGGACCGCCTAAGTAGCTCGGCATACATGAGTTGCTCGGTACGATAGAGTTCCCCGGAGAACACTTGTTGCTCGTAGCGTCTGAGTTGGTCGGGGAGGTTGAGTTCCTCGGAGTCAATGTGTTATTCAAAAATGTTCGCGAGTGCCATGTAAATTGACACGTGTCTCTACATAATTAGTCCATGTCGGCAGAATAAATTTGGTATCAACAGAAGCCCCCAATATTTCGTAATTTGATGTTGAAGAAAAGTATGAACATTTTGCTGCTTAGATTTTCGGTTTGTATGGTTTCTAGGACAACATTCATTGTATACAACTCCTTTTTAAATGCACAGTATCAGACTTCATAAATATTTTGAATTTCCATAAGCACTTCGTTTTTCGTGCCGTTTTCTTCCTTTTAGCCTCCGGATGCACAATCGTCCATAATGGCAATCATTGTTTTTCTCTATTCCCGAGGTAAAGTATTTAAACGTTTCAGAAAACTCAATCGTCTTTTATTTTTTCAAATCTCATCTGCATCTGCATCTTAGAACTTCTTTGTTTTCTCTTTATCTTATGCGTTCATTTCTTCCATTGTTCATTGTCAACTGATCCACCCTTTTCCTGAAAGATCTTCTTCCTTATTTTTTATTTTCTCTGTTCATCATGGTTTATCTTGTTGAGTCACTTGATAAGTTTCGTTCTGATTTTTCTATTCCTTCATGGGTTACTTTGGAAGAACTTTCTGAACCTTCTGACTATTTTCGTCTGGCTGAGGGACATTGGTTCCCCAGTCTCTTTGTAGCTGAATGTGGCTTTTCTTTTCATCCAAACCCCTTGTGTTTGGAATTCTGTTAATATTTTGACATGGTTCCTGCAAAAATAGCTACCAATACCTGGAGAATAGTTAATGGAGTTCATAGGTTAAATCATATTCATGGAACCCGTTTAGGAATTCCAGAAATTATGTTTTTCTATAGATGGGTCGTTAGTGATAGCACTTTTTATTTAAAAACTAGGTTTTTAAATAGGGCTTTAGTTGTCAATCTCCCTGATGCCAACAGGGATTACTTCGAGCATGGGGTTGTTATGAAAAATTGGCAACATGCTCCATTAAAGGGAGATGATGTGTATCAGGGTCCTAGATGACCTCCTAATGGCAATGGGATAGGTTGTTTTTATTTTATTTTATTTTATTTTTGAAATTATGTTTTCTTTGTGTTTGATAAAATGCGTTATTGACATTTTAATTTTTGTTTATTTGTAGTTGATAGCAAAAAGAAATCCCCTAAAGAGACTGATGCCAATTTGAGGCACTTGAAACTTATCTGGAGTTTGCACCAAACTGTTGCTGACAAACATATCAGATCAGCCTCATACTTGTTGTAGTACAAGAGTTACACTTCTTGTTTTATTGCTCATTTAGTAATAAGTGACATAGAACTAGCACCAGCTTCTGAAGGTTCCTCTCTTGAATCAAATATTCCTCTCAGTGACAGAATGAAGAGAAGAAGAGCTCCCTCTTACTTTGATAAATTAGACTCTGCCAATGTAAAGGCAAAGAGAAATAAGCAGGATATCCCAGAAGAAGGGACAAGAAAAGTTGATGCATCCCCTCCTACTGCTGCTAAGAAAGTTGCTGAGAAGCCCCCCGTGGCTCCTAACAAGATTGTAGCTGTTTCTCCTCCAAGCTAGGTTATAGTTATATCACCGACCAAGACAACATCCTTGGTCGAGAATGTTCCTGCTCCCACGAGGAAATTGAAGAAAAGCTCCTCGGATAAATTTGCTGAATCCATCTCTCAGCCTCTAACTGCTGGAAGTGGTGTTCCCACTTTTGTTGCTCCGAGCTCTGCCATGGGCTCTGTGAAGTCTTGGATTATCCCAAAAATCCAAGGTCTTGAAGACAGTCTTTCTCGGGATAGGGTTACCACCTTGGCAGCTCAACATATTGCCTCAGTAAGTATTACTAATCTAAACTTTCATTTTTCAATGTTTTATCCCTGTACTGACTTATAATTATTTCCTTTTTCCAACAGGTAACCTGTTTCAATGCTATTCTGAAAAAGGATGAAACTCTTAAAGATTTGAGCTCCTCGGGAGGTGTAGAGGAGGCTTTTGTAGGTCTGACTCAATCCTTAAAGGATTATCGGGATAGGCTTTTTGTAGGCTTTTTCCAGCTAGTGTAATAAATTAGTTTTTGCACTCCATCTTCCACTCTTATCAACGTCGAGCTCACTGCGTTTTCTGAAACTGCTAGATACAACTATAGTCTCTCTCCCATCAATGGCCTAGACAACAACGAAGGTGCTCCCAGGTATTTATTCAATTCTTGAAAAGCCTTCTCACATTCATCATTCCATTCAAACGTTTTTTCAGAGGGTTTTGAAGAATGGGAGGCATCTATCAGTTGCTCGTAATATAAATCTATTAAGTGCCACAACTCGCCCTGTGAGACTTTGCACTTCCTAATTCGTCGTCGGTGATCGCAGTTCTAATAAAGCTTTGATCTTGTCAGGATTCACCTCAATTCCTCGTTGGTTGACAATATACCCGAGGAACATGCCTTCTCATACTCCGAATGTACACTTGGTAGGATTCAACTTTATTTGATATTTATCTAATTGATCTAAGGTTTGACCTAGATTAATTAGATGGTCAGCAACTTTCTTGCTCTTCGTCAGCATATCATCAACATAAACCTCCATATTGTGACTGATTTGCTCTGCAAACACCTTGTTCATCAGCTGTTGATATGTTGCACCTGCATTTTTCAAACCAAAAGGCATAACATTATAACAATAAGTTCCCCTAAGGGTAATAAAAGAGGTACCCTCCCTATCTTCAGGTTTCATTTTAATCTGGTTGTAACCAGAATAAGCATCCATGAAGCTCAACAACTCATGTCCCGAGGTAGCATCCACTAATTGATCAATTCGGGGCAAAGGAAAATGATCCTTTGGGCATGCCTTATTGAGGTCGGTGAAGTCTACACACATCCTCCACTTGTTGATCTTCTTCTTCACCATCACCACATTAGCTAACCAGTCTGGATATTTGACATCTTCAATAAATCAATCTTTTTGGAGCTTCTCGACCTCCTCTTGTATAGCCTGGTTCTTCTCGGGGTTGAACACTCTTCTTCGCTGCTTCACAGGTTTGATTTCCTTGTTCACATTAAGCTCGTGACACAAGAAATTTGGGTTTATTCCTGGCATATCTTCGTGGCTCCATGCGAAAGTTTGTTTTCTGCTTTTTAGGAAAGCTATCAATCCCTGTTTTAGTGAGGTATCCAATGACGAACCTATTTGAGTTGTTCATTTCGGGTGCTCGTCGTCCAGAATGACATTTTCAGTAACTTCTATCACCTGGCCTTTCACAAGCTGCGACTCGTCCCTAGGGTCTAATGTTTCAACTTCTGCACCTTCATCCACTTGATAGGTAGTAGTCTTTTCCCTAGATTCTTCCAATTATTCCTGCTCGGTAGATGAATAGTAGCATTCCCGAGCTACTTTTTTGTCACCCTTCACCACTCCTACTCTAAAGTTGGTTCGGAATTTTAAACATTGATGTACTGTAGATGGTACTGCTTCGAACTTTTTTAAGCCTACCCTTCCCATGATGATATTGTAATCTGATTGAACATTTTTATCCATTACGAAAAAGCACACTCTTTCTATTCGATAAGCAGACATGAACCAATGAACATATCCAACTTGATCGTCCCAAGTGGAAAAACTTTCTCGCCAGTAAAACCGAGGAGGGGCCGATGATATGGCTCTAATTGGGATAGCTTTAGGTTCAAACTATCAAAACATGAGTAGAACATAATATCTGCCAAACTGCCATTATCCACCAATACTCGCGAAATCACTACTTTGTTCATCCTCATTTTGATCACCAATGGGTCATCATGAGGATATAGCACACCCGCGAAGTCATTTTTAGAGAAACCGATGACCAGTTTATCTTTTTTCACCTCCCTCGGGCGATCATCTTCAGCTAGATTTATCCGTTGAATATACGAACAAGCTTGAGCCTCATTGGGGTAAGCCTTCCTCTCTGCAGTAAGGTCTCCACCTCCTGCATCTCCACCAGTAATAACATTGCAGTCAAATGACCCAAAACGGATAGAAAATACCTCACGTTCTGGCTATTTTGGTCTTTTGGGAAGGTCGGGGTTATCTTGATCCTCTTCTCGATCTTCTTCATAATTTCTCTTCTTATCTTCTTTTGCTAAACGAGGAGATCTAGACCTTTCCCTTGCTCGATCATTGCTCCTTCCACCATTTCGGCGATCCATATACTTGCTTAATTTTCCCCGCCTGATGAGCTCTTCAATTTCATTCTGGAGAGCTATGCAGTTTTTAGTCATATGACCATGATCCTTATGGAACTCGCAATATTTAGACTTATCCCTCCTATCTGCCTTTATTTTTTCAGGCCATTTTAGCTCCTCGTTGTTCTTGATTTCTTCCAGAACGTGGTTTATGTCTACCTTCAAAGGAGTATAGTTTCCAAATTTCCTCAACTGTTCTAATGCTTTCTTTGATTTTGACTGCTTGTTACCACCATTATTCTTCTGGTCTTTCTTCTCGATCTTCTCGGCCTCACCTTTGGTCTCCTTAGCATCCATGCTCTTCTTTGCAACCATAGCTTCCTCGGCATTCATGATTTTGGCTGCCTTCACCATTAATTCTGACATGGTTCTAGGTGGATCTTTGGCCAAAGTATAGTACAATTTATTTGGAAATAGTCCACTCATCAAAGCAATAATTGCTATTTTTCCTCGTAATCAATAACTTCGAGCTTCTCGTTATTGAAACGAGTTATGTAATCCCTGGTGCCTTCTCCTGCTTTTTGTCTAACACTTAACAAATGTGTTACTCGTTTAACTGGTTTTGCTCCAAAACAGAAGTTTCCAATAAAGATCTCGGTCAGTTGAAAGAAAGTTGCAATCTTCCCCCGAGGAAGATTGTTGTACCATATTTGGGCAGTTCCAGTGAGAGTTCCTGCAAACGCTATGCATCGCATCTCGTATGGAACAGCATAGATATCAGCAGCTGCTTGGTATTGTTCTATATGGAGAACGGGATCAGTTTTTCCATCATATTTTGGTGTTACTACTGGGGCTTTGAATTTTGACGGTGTGGAAAAATCTACAATTTCTTGTATGAAAGGTGTTCCTCGGATAAAAGTCCTTTGTAAAGGATTCTTAGCTTTAGCCATCTCCCCTAACCTATCTTCCAACCTCTGAATAGATCCTTTCCATGCATCATTTCGTTCCTCGGGCCTATTGGTCCGTGCAACTGATCGTGTTGAATTTTCCTCTTGGGACTTTTCACGACGAGCAGCTGGTCGTGATTGGGCAGAACCTTATTTTAACTCACATGATCATTGAGAGTTACTCGACACCATCCTAGGTGGACTTCTATTCCTATTAGGACCTAGTCGATCAAAAGGAGAGACTCTATTCAATTTTTCAAGAGCACTGGTCCTTTCTGGAGATAGAGTGATGTTTTGTTGAGTGTATGTAGCTCGTACCGAGGAAGTCCTTCCAGGATAATAAGAAGCATCATTGGATCTCTCAATGCGATATGAATCGATGCGTCTAGAATGAGATTCTTCCGGGAGTAACGTTTGCCTGGTTCGTGAAGAAGGCAATCGGGTATTTCTCTGAATGCTTCGTTGTCCTGACTGGGTTGGCGTTCCACCCTGGATAGTTTGCATGAGTTGCCGCATAGTTTCTTGCATGGCGGTCTGGCCCT
Source organism: Sambucus nigra (assembly GCA_949130495.1). Lineage (NCBI taxonomy): Eukaryota > Viridiplantae > Streptophyta > Magnoliopsida > Dipsacales > Adoxaceae > Sambucus > Sambucus nigra. The sequence goes on along the minus strand of OX422218.1, from coordinate 181,255,151 downwards.
GGGCCAAATTAGCCATTATTCCAGCCAGATCTTGAACATTTGGAGGAGCAGATGGATTTGGGGGGTTTCCAACGTTTCGATTACCGGATTCTGTATTATCAGCCATTGATGATGAGTTATTTTGATGAAAAACAAAAATTACAGTCGTTTCCCATAGACGGCGCCAATCTATTGATGTAAAAAACTAGATTTTACTCTAATTATTTAATCACAGATAATAATAATAATAATAATAATAATAATAATAATAATAATAATAATAATAATAATAATAATAATAATAAAGAAATATTAGACAATGGATTTTTAAAGTGGTTCAGCCTTGAAAGAATGGCCTACGTCCAGTGTTTGTGTATTGATGATTGTTTGCCCAGAATTCTCGATAATAGGTTTACCAAGAAATTGCGAGTCCCCTGCTAATGAGGAGGTTACAATGTAGTTATAGCCCTCGGGCTGTACATGTGAGTGAATAATACATAGCTGTCCAATAGGCGTGTACATCTGTGTGATAATAATGAGCATTTAATGCACAGTATCTTTTTTTATTATCCGGTTATAAATGATCTATACGAGATCGGACCGCCTAAGCTTCTCGGACCGCCTAAGTAGCTCGGCATACATGAGTTGCTCGGTACAATAGAGTTCCCAGAGAACACTTGTTGCTCGGAGCGTCTGAGTTGGTCGGGGAGGTTGAGTTCCTTGGAGTCAATGTGTTATTCAAAAATGTTCGCGAGTGCCATGTAGATTGACACGTGTCTCCACATAATTGGTCCACGCCAGCAGAATAAATTTGGTATCAACAAATATCACAAATTTATTCGTCATGGCACCATTTAATTTAATTTACTTAATAAAATCATCGTCGTTCTTAACACAATTATTTCCATTAAATTGTTATAGATTAATCAACATGAAAAGTTGTGTTGCGATACTCCTATTATTCTACACCACACCCATTCTGTGACACCCCGCCTAATTAATTACCAGGTGATCAGTCCTTAATTAATTAATTTTAGAATATCAAGTTGGTACAGATAATGCATCACTATCAAAAACTCAAGTTTTAATTTAATAAAAACTAACCACCTAGTATTTAAAAAGGGTGTTGCCCAAATTTTATCTTTTTACTAACCAATAAAAAAATGAATACCAACTAATGCCATGCATCACAATAATATAAATAAAGTCTAATTGTTGTAAAATGAATGCCTGGAGTAAAACACATCCAGATACAATCCCATAAAATAAATGCAATAAAAGGAAATCAAATCTAAGAGAGAATTTAAAATAACTAAATCTCTGAATGTAAACAGGGGAAAGGATGATATGTCCAACATAATAGATAACTGAAAAAGGAAGAATAGGCTGAGTCATCTACTAGCAATTATCCTGCAGCTTCCACAGCAGCTACAACATGGCAACTGAATAGAATCTCCTAAGGCTGGTGTCCCTGTGGATGGGCACCTAAAAATAATGGAACAATAGAAATATATACAGAAAAGAAGGTCAGAGCCCGAGTTGAAAACAGTTTAAAATTGCAAGTGCATAGATTGATTCAATTAGCACAATTATTATTCAAGTTAACTTAGCGTACTCACTTGAGATACTTACCGCTCGATCTAGTGTGAACGCCTAACGAGTCTAACTACCCATACTAGTCATGATAACCTGACTCGCTACTAAGTACATACTAATATGCTGGAAAGACTCCCTACATAACTCAAAGCCAACGTAATTAAGATTTCGATATAGCTTTAAAATTACTTTAGTTCATTCTCATATTCTTCTAAATGTCCAGCTGATAATACCATAAGTACATATTTAAGAATAGAGTCATCAACAAAAGACACCAAACAGGATTTCAGTATACACACATTTTTCTCTTTATGTATACATAACAATTTATATAAAATATCAATATTGCACCCCTAGTTGAGAAACCCTTAGTGCTATGCATACTCGTCTATCTAGTCCCATTGCAACGCTCACACATTGAGGACTGCTGGTTCAATCTCTCGAGAACCAATAAAAACACAAACACCTATTGGAGGTGAACATAGTTCCAAGCCGATGGGCTACGCACATACATACGCACCCATACGACTGTCATCACTATCATTCTCATAGATAGCCCATCCCTAGGTTCCATTCTCTAGTGGTACGACTCTAAATCCCTCGAAGGCACACAAGATCCGGTTGTCCACAACGCATTGACCTGTGTTCGATAGCCAGTAGCTAGGTATGTCATACACATAATATTTTGAGCAAATAAGCATACACACAATTTCTATAAATTCATTGGATTTCCCGTAGCCTAGTATTCGCAGTACGTATAATATATCCCTTATTATACCCCATACCTTATTCGTATAAAATCTCCCTGGTATTTTCGCATCTCTATAATTCTATGAATTTTCATACTTTTGGAGGGTCGACATATTCTTCGCTCACTAATAATTATAAATTTTTAAGTCACTCAACATTCATACAAGTCTAACACACATTTAAATAAGCCTGCGAGAAGTTTGAAACAAAAATTGGGCCTTAAGAGTCATTCTGGAATCTCGTTAGAAGACTAGGGAATCTCATTCGAACGAGGGTCATTTGAATGAGGGTCATTCGAATGAAGGGACTTCGAATGAACCACCAAACTCGTTAGAAGTGACACTGGAATGTCGTTAGAAGTCTCGTTCGAACGAGGTCATTCGAACGATCTGGGTTGGACTTCTAACGAAATTTCTGAAGTTGCCCAGTTCATCACCAAAGTTCATTTTTCCATATTTTCTCCACTCAAATCTCAACCTAAACCCATTTCAACCCAAGTACGAGGTTTACAACTACTCTAAGTCACCCTAGGACACTTCTTAGTATAGTTTTTGGGGTCAAATCCTTCTAATCATCATGTAATTTCAATAAATTTCTAATTTTTCCCATAAATCATATTAACATAAACCCATAATTATTAATCTATAAAAACTTCATTTTTATTTCATGCTTAACATCTAATTCAACAAATTTCACATTCCTACTAAGGGGAAAAATCCTCTACATGCAAACCCCCATTAGATTTCTAAAATTCCTACACGATTTTCATCATAGGTAAACCCAATTTGGTATTAGTTGTTCTAAAACCTCTACATATGTTAACAAGAGTAATAATTTCTAAGAGAGAGAGCAAGATAATCACTTGCCTTAAAAATGAACTTCTAATTCGCGTTTGAAAATGGTATGGGAATGATCCTCTTGACCCGATCTACGTATTGGTGTACTTTTTGGTGTGAAAGCTCGAGTTCTTGGCTTAGGGCTCTAATGGAGTCTTCTTATTCTTCCTTGGTTCTCTCTCTCTTTGCCTCTCTATCTTATGTAGGTTGAACTAACAGGCCATTAACCCTAATTGCTTTTAAATTAAACCCAATTTTCGTCCATTTAATTACCCAGAAATTCCAAAAGACCAAAATACCCCTCCGGGGTGTCGTTTTGGGCTAAAATGTACCAGACTCCAATTTAAATACCCGAGTAGTGTTTTCTGATTATTTGGACCCTTCCGGACACTCTGGCGCACTCAAAATAGTCATTCGAGTTATACAAAAATAATTTACCTGTTAAACCCCAAAATAACTACTAGTGACGCGACTCTTTCATGTCCCAAATATTTATAACATAATTGTCGTGTATCTCATCCCCGACCGAAATATTATTTCAATAACTACTAACTCTCATTACGTTAGTGATTATTATAATAAAATCGGATTAATTATAATTAAAAAAATTCTCCCATTAATTTAATTAATCCCCATTTTCCATAATTCCATAAAAATAAATATGCGTAAAAATACGGGGTATTACATACTTCCCCCCTAATAACAGAATTTCATCTCGAAATTCGGAAAAGAGTATATATATATATATATATACCTGAAAAAAATAACTCTGGATAACGTTCACGCATGTCATCCTCGCGCTCCCAGGTTGATTCCTCGACATTATGGTGTCTCCATTGAACACGTACTAGTGGTACTATTTTCGATCTCAACTTCCTTTTGCTATGGTCTAGAATAGAAATCGGACCCTCCTCGTAGGAGCTATCAAGTTGTAAGTCTATTTCCTCCAACGGAATGTGGATATGGGCCAATTCATCTCAAAGAAATCTCCTCAGAGAAGAGATATGAAACACGTCATGGACTCTATGCAAGTATTCCGGTAACCCAAGTCTATAAGCAACTGGCCTAGTCCTCTCGATAATATGGAATGGCCCTACATACCTAGGCGCCAACTTTCCCTTCTTCCAAAAACGTATAACTCCCTTCATAGGAGACACCCGAAGTAACACCTGATCACCAATGTTGAACTTAAGAAAATACCGTTTAGCGTCAGCGTAGCTCTTCTGTCGATCTGGAGTGACTCGAATAAGGCTCCGTATCAATTATATCCTCACCGAAGTATCCAGAATCACTTCCAGACCAAGTAACTTGTTGTCCCCCACCTCTAGACAACATGCTAGGGAACGACAAGGACTGTCGTATAGTGCCTCGAATGGAGCCATGCTGATTGTAAACTGGTAGGCGTTGTTATAGGCAAACTTCACTAGTGGAAGGTACTATTCCCAGCCTCCGCTAATATCAATGATGCGCATACGTAACATGTCCTCCAACATCTTATTCGTTCGCTCGATCTTACCATCCATATGCGGGTGATAGGTTGTGCTCAGTCGCAACTCCTTACCCAAGGCCTCCTAAAAACTCGCCCAAAATCGAGACATAAACACCTTATCTCTGTCAGACACGATATTGAGAGGTACTCCATGGAGTCTCACTATTTGTGCTATGAATATCTGGGCGTACTGTCCCGTGGTGTAGTCTGTCCTGGCTGGGAGAAAGTGGGTTACCTTGGTCATCCGATCCACTATCACCCATACTGAATCATGACCCCTCTACGATGTGGGTAATCCCATGATGAAGTCCATGAAAATGCTCTCCCATTTACACATAGGAATATTTAATGGTTGCAGAAGTCCCGCCAGTCTCTGATGGTCCACCTTTACCAACTGACAAGTGGTACATTTCAAGACGAACTCGACAATATCCTTCTTTATCTTGCTCCACCAGTACTGTCTATGCATATCCGTGTACATATTATCCCCACCGGGATGTACCGCAAATTGAGAACTGTATGACTCTGTCATCACCTTGTGTCGTAAATCTTCACCCTCGGGAACAACTAACCTCCCATTGAAACGTAGACCCTTATTTGAACTCACGGTGTAAGACTCAGCCCCCTAGGCTAGAAGCTTAACTATTTGACTTTGGTAGGACGGATCATCTGCCTGAGCCTGTACTACTCCAGTAATAATCTGGGCGTAACCGTCATCACACACATAAACGATCGAGTCACCGCATCCTGGTTCCCTAACTCCTTCCATTTTGCTTTCCGTACCTCGGCCGCCCCACCGACTGGCCTACATTTCAACGCGTCTGCTACCCCATTATCCTTTCTCGAGTAGTATTGGATATCGAATTGATAATCCTTTACAAACTCAAGCCATTGACATTGACGCATGTTTAACGCCTTCTGCGTAAAGAGGTACAGTAATGACTTGTGGTCCATGAATAAAAGAAATTTATCCCCCCAGGAGGTAATGTCTCCAAATTCGAATTGCAAACACCACCATCGCCAACTCTAAATCGTGGGTGGGGCAGTTCCTCTCGTGAGGCTTAAGCTTACGGGAAGCATAAGCTATAGCCTGATGCTCCTACTGTAGTACACCTCCAAGTCCTAATAAGGACGCATCAGTGTGGACTGGATACTCCACTCCCGACTTGGGTAATGCTAACACTGGTGCTGAGTATAACTTGTCTTTCAACTCATCAAAAGATAACTAACAGGTGTCACTCTAGATAAATGGCACCCCTTTGCGAGTCAGGTGTGTCAACGTACCCGCTATCTTTGAAAACCCTCCAATGAATCTCCTGTAGTATCCGAGTAAACCCAAGAAACTGCGTAACTTAGTTGGTGTCGTGGGATGTCCCCCACTCCCTCACCGTCGACACCTTGTTTGGGCCAACCGATATCCCCAAATTCTGACACAACATGCCCCAAAAGTTGTACCTCCCATGACCAGATCCACACTTCTCATACTTAGCACACAGCTGATGTTCTCGTAGAGTCTGAAGAATTTTCCTCAAGTGCATGGCATGATCCTCCTTAGTTTGTGAATAAATCAAGATTTCATCTATGAAGACGATGACAAACTGATCCAAGAACTCTCTGAACACTCCGTTCGTCAGGTCCATGAATACGGTTGGAGCATTTGTTAGCCCAAACGACATGACTCTGAACTCATAAGGCCTATTTCTCATCAAGAAGTAGTCCTTAACATCTCCTACTCCTTGATACACAGCTTATGGTATCCTGATCCCAAGCCAATCTTTAAGGGGAAGGTAGTTCCCCTCAACTAATTGAATAAGTCATCGATTCGGGGGAATGAATACTTATTCTGTATCGTGACTTTATCATCTTCCCTTATCACACCGCTTTATTCTCAATGTAAAATATTTGATATCACTTCTTACGTCATATCGTACAGTTCAACTGATCGTGCATAGGAATAAAATTAAAGTTAAGTTTACGATTTCCCTTATGGATGACAACCAGGGTACTAAACTCATGTGCTAAAGGAAAACCATCCCCAGCTCCCGACATTCGCTAGGTTTCATGCATGGGATGTCTCGCAAAGTGAAATATAAACAAGGAACCCCCCAATACACTACTAACTAACATTGTCGATCAATAAAAGTTGTGGTCCTCAGTATTTGTCTTGTACCCCACATCCGTACTTCCTACTAACAATAGCGCATCTATTCTCATGTTACGAAAAAGATATTCAACATATTACTCCTACTAATTTGGGGTTAGGCTCTTCAAATTGGCCACAAAATTATTCCCATGCCCAAAGATATTTCATTATTTCCTGAATCACTATAGTAAACATTTCTACCCACAGGGATCTGGTATAACCCGACGACATACTCCATAAGTCTCTGCAGGATTTAATTTTCCTCTCGGATGACACTTAGCACAAATTGTTTCATGTCCAGGACTAATGGAAACCTAATATTATTTTAATGGTCTATTACCACACAAACTTGAATGATCCGGTTCAAAATCGGGATAATAATACATTTTAAGCTCATGATTCTCAAGTAGTACAAGTAAGATGTAACGCCCATAGGTTATTTGAAATTTTCCTCATAACTATAAGGAAACACTATAAATGATAAAGTATCATACCTCCAAACGTGGGTGGTAGATGCGGTATCAATGGCATAACTGCATATCGGGCATTATAGATTCGTCCATACTGTTACACCTACTGCTGTTGTGAAGTCTGTGTTACTGGGGTGATTATCCCTATTTCCCCAATTTGGGTATTTTGTGGTGTCGGGCGAACATCCAATGACTATTGCAATATTCTGCCCTTGCTAGGGCAATTTCGACGGTAGTGACCCCGCTCGCCTCATATGAAACACTTACCCACACAGTTTCTGCTCAACTGGCCCTGCTAAGCACACTGTTGGCCCTGATGGTCTTGCTGACCTTGTTGAATTGGATGAGGCTTTCCTCCAGCTCTTTGCGGGCAAACTTGGCATTTGTGGCCATTTCTTCTACGCTTAAAACATCTCTTTATGAAAGCCTTCTGTCTTTAGCCTTGTTGGCCCTTGTGGGTTTATCTCTTCCCACGGTTCTCATAGTCTTTTTGGTCTTGATGTATCTAAGGAGCTTGTCGCTGTAGTGACAGTATTTTCCCATTGTTATTATACCTCGAAATGTCATATTGATGACTTCTCTTGTTCTTTTGCCCCCTGTAAGCTGTACGCTGCGATTTTGGTACTGCAATATTGTGGCAGTCACTTCTTGTGCCACGATGTTCGCGATCTCAGTGATTTCCTCTCTTTCCTGGTGTACCTGAGGTATTTGTTGGTCTTGTCTCGCATTTACTTCTTCCGCGGTTTTAGTGTGCCTCTCCCCCATAAGCGACATTTAAAATTCAAATGAATTTTATAAAACCACCGTCCATACATAACATTGTAGCAGAAGTACATAAAATGTATGAGGAGTACAATAATCCTAAAATATAGGGCTCTATATCAAAGGACGCTATGCGAAAACATAATAAGCCGTACAGATCCTAAGGACACTAGAACCTGATACTCCGATACCACTTGTGACACCCCGCCTAATTAATTGTCGAGTGATCAGTCCTTAATTAATTAATTTCAGAACATCAAGTTGGTACAGATAATGCATCACGGTAAAAAACTCAAGTTTTAATTTAATAAAAACTAACCACCTAGTATTTAAAAAGGGTAATGTCCAAATTTTATCTTGTTACTAACCAATAACAAAATGAATACCAACCAATGCCATGCATCACAGTAATATGAATAAAGTCTAATTGAAGTAAAATGAATGACTGGAGTAAAACACATCCAGATACAATCCCATACAATAAATCTAATAAAAGGAAATCAAATTTAAGAGAGAATTTAAAATAACTAAATCTCTGAATGTAAACAGGAGAAAGGATGACATGTCCAAGAGAATAGATAACTGCAAAAGGAAGGATAGGCTGAGTCGTCTACTAGCAATTATCCTACAGCTTCCACAGCAGCTACAGCACGACAACTGAATATAATCTCCTAAGCCTGGTGTCCCTGTGACTGGGCACCTAAAAATAATGGAACAATATAAACATAGACAGAAAAGTGGGTCAGAGCCTGAGTTAAAAACAGTTTAAAATAGCAAGTGCTTAAATTGATTCAATTAGCACAATTATTATTCAAGTTAACTTAGCTTACTCACTTGAGATACCTACCTCTCGATCTAGTGTGCACTCCTAATGAGTCTAACTACCCATACTAGTCATGATAACCTAACTCGCTACTAAGTACATACTAATATGCTGGAAAGACTCCCTAAATAACTCAAAGACAACGTAATTAAGATTTCGATATAGCTTTAAAATTACTTTAGTTCATTCTCATATTCTTCTAAATGTCCAGCTGATAATACCATAAGTACATATTTAAAAATAGAGTCATCAACATAAGACAACAAACAGGATTTCGGTATACACACATTTTTCTCTTTATGTATACATAACAATTTATATATAAATATATCAATATTTCACTCCTGGTTGAGAAACCCTTTGTGCTACGCATACTCGACTATCTAGTCCCCTTGCAACGCTCACGCATAGAGGAAAACTGGTTCAATCTCTCGAGAACCAATAAAAACACAAACACCTATTGGAGGGGAACATAGTCCCAAGCCGATGGGCTACGTACATACCTACGCACCCATACGACTGTCATCACTATCATTCTCACGGATAGCCAGTACCTAGGTTCCATGCTCTAGTGGTACGACTCTAAATCCCCCGAAGGTACACAAGATCCGGTCGTCCACAATGCGTTAACCTATGTTCGATAGCCAGTATCTAGGTATGTCATACACATAATATTTTGAGCAAATAAGCATACACACAATTTATATAAATTCATAGGCTTTCCCGCGGCCTAGTATTTGCAGTACGTATAATATATCCCCTATTATACCCCGTACCTTATTCGTATAAAATCTCCCTTGTATTTTTGCATCATTCTAATTCTATGAATTTTCATACTTTTCGAGGGTCGACATATTCTCCGCTCACTAATAATTATAAATTTTTAAGTCACTCGACATTCATATAGGTCTAACACTCATTTAAATAAGCCTACGGGAAGTTTGAAACAAAAATCGGCCCTTAAGAGTCATTCTAGAGTCTCATTAGAAGACCCAGGGAATCTCGTTCGAATGAGGTCGTTTGAACGAGGGTCGTGAGAACGAACCACCAAACTCGTTAGAAGTGACACTGGAATGTCGTTAGAAGTCTCGTTCGAATGGGGTCATTTGAACGACCTGGGTTGGACTTCTAACGAAATTTCTGAAGTTGCCTAGTTCATCACCAATGTTTGTTTTTCCAGATTTTCTCCACTCAAATCTCAACCTAAACCCATTCCAACCTAAGTACGAGGTTTACAACTACTTTAAGTCACCCTAGGACACTTCTTAGTATAGTTTTTGGGGTCAAATCCTTCTAATCATCATGTAATTTTAACAAATTCCTAAATTTTCCCATAAATCATATTAACATAAACCCAGAATTATTAATCTACAAAAACATCATTTTTATTTCGTGCTAAACATATAATTCACCAAATTTCACATTCCTATTAAGGGAAAAAAATCCTCTACATGCAAACCCCCATCAGATTTCTAAAATTCCTACCCGATTTTCATCATAGGTAAACCCAATTTGGTATTAGTTGTTCTAAAACCTCTATATATGTTAATAAGAGTAATAATTTCTAAAAGAGAGAGCAAGAAATCACTTGACTTAAAAATGAACTTATGATTCGCGGTTGAAAATGGTATGGGAACGATCCTCTTGACCCGATATAATCGTTGGTGTACTTTTTGGTGTGAAAGCTCGAGTTCTTAGCTTAGGGCTCTAATGAAGTCTTCTTCTTCTTCTTCCTCCTTGGTTCTCTCTCTCTTTGCCTCTCTATCTTACGTAGGTTGAACTAACAGGCCATTAACACTAACTGCTTTTAAATTAAACCCAATTTTCCTCCATTTAATTACCCAGAAATTCCAAAAGGCCAAAATACCCCTCTGGGGTGTCGTTTTGGGCTAAAATGTTCCGGACTCCAATTTAAATACCCGAGTAGTGTTTTTTGATTATTTGGACCCTTCTGCACACTTTGACGCACTCAAAATAGTCATCCGAGTTATACAAAAATAATTTACCTTTTAAACCCCCAAATAACTACTAGTGACGCGACTCTTATGTGTCCCAAATATTTATAACATAACCGCCGTGTATCTCATCCCCAGCCGAAATATTATTTCAGTAACTACTAACTATCATCATGTTAGTGATTATTATCATAAAATCGAATTAATTATAATTTAAATTTTTCTCCCATTAATTTAATTAATCCCCATTTTCCATATTTCCATAAAAAGAAATATGCGTAAAAATATGGGGTATTACACATTCTCCTCGCCATAGCATGTCAGCGCGTTTTAACTGTCAACCTTGCATGTTATGTATCAGCTTCCACACACGATACGTCTTCATAGCCAGCCAACCCGTTTAAACTGTCAGCCCTCCACGTTATTTAGATGCCACACACCCACACATCGCATTAGCTAGCCATCCCTTTTTCCAAAATGTCGGTCCTGCACGTTATTAACCACGCTAATATATTTTAATACCGGTTTTATTATCTTAGGTATTAATTATCTATTTCTCATGTTTCTCATCATTTCACTTATTTATTAACCCCACCCTTATTATCGATATGAGATCCTCAAAAACACCCTTAGTCCCTTACCTAAGGGTCCCCTAAATGAAAATACGTCCTACCCTATGTATAGGATAAATTTCTATCAAAAATCTCTTCTTAGTCGTATGCCTAGACTAGCGAATCGCCAGCACGACGTAAAACGCAGCTCCACCCCGGAATCACCCATCTGTAAAAATTTACGCTCACTAGTCCCATACCTAGAAAGCGTAAATCGCAACTAAGGCCTACCCATTAGTCCCATACCTAACAAGTATCCTAAAATATAGATGAGAACATAATACCAAAATCCCATCGCACCCGTGATGGTAAATATCAATATCAAACAATCTCATAATCCAACAACACATATAAACAATATCACAAATTTATTTGTGATGGCACCATTTAATTTAATTTACTTAATAAAATCGTCGTCGTTCTTAACACAATTATTTTCATTAAATCGTTATAGATTAATCAACATGCAAAGTTATGAGATACACCAAAAATTTTCACTTTTATTAACTACGTAATTTGTCATGCGTGTGTACACGTCCCGATTTTAATTAAACTAACCCGCATAAATTCTACATGCGATCCTAAACCCATAAAAATCAAAACCCACTACTCTCTCCTACACACCCAAGGGTTTCAATTCTTATTCCATATTAAAAAAAAATCATAAAAATAGTACCAAATATAGTTTTCACTTTTGCTAATTAAGATGCTAATTTATTTTAAGATATCCATGCCGGGGTAAAAATTGATTAAGAATTCTGATCTTGAGGATGTATTCCTCTCAACTTTACACGTCTTGAGAAAACCCAATTTATCTTGACAAATTTTAAGTTGAAAGTTGTGTAAAATGGGTCTAGGGTTTGTAGGAGGAAGAAGATGAAATTTATAGGAGGCTACTCATTTTTGAGAAGGGTAAAATGTGTTTTAAAAGTTCTAAACTTGTCACTTTATGTTTATATACCAAAAAGAGTTTGAGTCATAATAAAACACAAACACTCAAAAATTTATTACGGATGATCAAACTGTCGGAATTGGCTGAAATTTAAGTATGTTATAGCGAACGGAGAGACAGAGCTGCTGTGAAAAACTTAGCTCGATCGGATGGTCAAATTTTTTTTCTTTTTTTGTTTCCTCCTCAAGTCGGTTCCTCCCCCGATTCTTATACAAAACGTTATAATTTTCAAATATTAATCCCGATTTAAATTCCACTTAAAACCTTATTTTTATATATAAAAACAAACATTTTTTTATGTACCAAAATTAAAATAGATTCTTAAATTTTGTTTCTTTTTAAATCTGAATTAATTTATATAAATATGAATTTTAAAAATTACGGGTTGTTACATACGTTCCCACTAGCACATAAATTTCATCCTCGACGAAACGTAAATGCGTAAAATAAAATAAGGCTCACATACGCCTACTCATAGAATTCCATGATGGGGCGCCCATATACCCAATCCTACACGCACATATCCCACGAACAAAGATACAATATACGTCCTAACTATAAATATACGCATATCTAGAAAATAACGGCGTAACATGCTCTTCCACAGATCACCACTCGATTACATCTCCGAAAGTCATCACAATGCTTAAATTCTGAAATCGAATCACATCACTACATCGATACTAAATATACCCAAAATTTTTACCAACGATCTCCAAAATAAATATCATCCCCAAAATCAACTCCAAGGATCCTCACATCATGATTGCTACTTCTGTTCTCAATGTCAACTATGTCCTTAACATAAAACTCCATATTTCCAATAAACACAGCTAACACGTATGCTAGACCCAATACCTTAAGGAGTACAAATCAACAAATGGGATCAAAGATCGGTAACACGGAAGACAAATGGACTCACAACCTACGAGGCCTAAGACCATGCTCTGATACCATCTATCACACCCCGCTAAATCCTAGCATCGGCCGCCACCAAAACTAAGTCGGGTGCGAGTAAATAAAATACCATTCTTAGCATATGAAAGATATGAGACATTTAGAAACCAATCCAGAAGATAAATAATTTAATCAATCCCAAATGATAATAACCAACTATGAGATAAAAGATTCATCACCATGCCAAACTCCAAATAATAAACTAATCCCCAATAATATAAAACTGAATAAACTCCAATTGAATTCAATAATGAAATATCTGAATAAAACCCATAACAACTTTGGAACCGAATGGACCTACAAAACCATAAACTGAGTCTGAATGTAAATACGAATGAAAGAAAACTAAACTAAACTAATATGTATAAAGTAAATAACTCCAGCTACACCTTCAAGAAAGTCTCCAAATAATCCTACACAACATCTCTAAACTTATTCTTGAAAAGGTTAGTCAATGCAAGAGGTCAGAGCCCCAAGCTTGAATACACATTACTCTCCTCAATTAGGGTCCATAAACCCAGACAGTAACATTATACATGATAAATATCACAATAGAATATTTTAAATTAGACGAGATAATTAATCATGATGCGAGTAAAATAAATGTCATATGCTAGAATACCCATCTATGACATCTCATCATCTAAGTCTCATTATCCAATCATTTAACTCAATTTAAGTTAATCCAATTATTAATTTTTCACCATCACTAATATCACATGTGGGACTCCTACTTACATCTTTATCTCATTTTATTGGTTTGGTTGCAATACTGCCATTGTTCTACACCACACACATTCCCCTCGCCATAGCAAGTCAGCCCGTTTAAACTGCCAGCCTTGCACGTTATGTACAAGCTTCCACACACGACACGTCTTCATAGTCAGCCAGTCCGTTTAAACTGTCAGCCCTCCACATTATTCAGACGCCACGCACCCACACATCGTAATAGCCAGCCATCCCGTTTATAAATGTCGGTCCTGCACATTATTAATGATGCCAATATATTTTAATACCTGTTTTATTATCTTAGGTATTAATTATCTATTTCTCATCTTTCTCATCATTTAACTTATTTATTTACCCCACCCTTATTATCGATATGAGATCCTCAAAAACACCCTTAGTCCCTTACCTAAGGGTCCCCAAAATGAAAATACGTCCTACCCTATGTATATGATAAATTTCTATCAAAAATCTCTTCTTAGTCTTATGCCTAGGCTAGCGAATCGCCAGCACGACGTAAAAATCAGCTCCACCCCGGAATCACCCATCTGTAAAAATTTACGCTCACTAGTCCCATACCTGGAAAGCGTAAATCGCAACTAAGGCCTACCCATTAGTCCCATACCTAGAAAGTATCCTAAAATATAGATGATAACATAATACCAAAATCCCATCGTACCCGTGATGGTAAATATCAATATCAAACAATCACATAATCCAACAACACATATAAACAATATCACAAATTTATATGTGATGGCACCATTTAATTTAATTTACTTAATAAAACCGCCGCCATTCTTAGCACAATTATTTTCACTAAATCATTATAGATTAATCAACATGCGAAGTTATGAGATACACCAAAATTTTCCACTTTTATTAACTACGTAATTTATCATGCGTGTGTACACGTCCCAATTTTAATTAAAATAACCCCCATAAATTCTGCATGCGATCATACACCCATAATAATCAAAACCCACTACTCTCTCCTACACACCCAAGGGTTTCAAATCTTATTCCATATTAAAAAATTTCATCAAAATAGTACCAAATTTAGTTTTCACTTTTTTTTAATTAAGATGCTAATTTATTTTAAGAAAAACATGTCACTAAGGATTTAGGCGACACTTAAAATGCTTAATACTAAAGGAAGAGAATAGAGTATCCATGTCTGGGTAAAAATTGATTAAGAATTCTGATCTTGAGGATGTATTCCTCTCAACTTTACGCGTCTTGAGAAAATCCAATTTATCTTGACAAATCTTAAGTTGAAAGTTGTATAAAATGGAGCTAGGGTTTGTAGGAGGAAGAAGATGAAATTTAGAGAAGGCTACTCATTTTTGAGAAGGCTAAAATGTGTTTTAAATGTCCTAAACTCGTCACTTTATGTTTATATACCAAAAAGAGTTTGAGTCCTAATCAAACACAAAACACTCGAAGATTTATTACGGGTGATCGGACCGTCAAAATTGGTCAAAATTTAAGTATGTTGTAGCAAAAGGCGAGACAGAGCTTCTATGAAAAATTAATCTCGATCGGACGGTTAAATTAATAATTTTTTTAATTTTTATCCTCCTTAGGTCGGATTCTCCCCCGATTTTGCACTAATCGTTATAATTTTCAAATTTTAATCCCGATTTAAATTCCACTTAAAACCTTTTTTTATATATAAAAACAAACATTTTTTTACATACCAAATTTAATATAGATCCTAATTTTTGTTCGAAATACGAATTAATTTAAATAAATACCAATTTAAAAAATTATGGGTTGTTACAGTCACCTTGCTTTAATCATTTTGAATTATTTTGCTAATATATACGGTCTGCATGTTAATTTTTCATCTCTCAACATGATGCTCGTGTCATGGTGGATCAGGAAATCTTTCCAAGACTTTAATCAATTCTTGTTTAT
This sequence comes from Sambucus nigra, assembly GCA_949130495.1. NCBI lineage: Eukaryota > Viridiplantae > Streptophyta > Magnoliopsida > Dipsacales > Adoxaceae > Sambucus > Sambucus nigra. The sequence goes on along the minus strand of OX422218.1, from coordinate 181,239,182 downwards.
CATTATCCCTAGTATCATACTTTGGGAAATATGGAAGAGTAGAAACCACTGCAGATTTGAAGGATGTCATATGGATTACAATCTTATCATTAATCAAGTTATTCACATGGCTTCTATTTGTTGTTCATGTAAAATATTCTATGTAAACGATCTTAACTTTGAACACATCCCTCTTATTTTCAAATCCAGAAGATATGAGCATAAGAGAGGCTGCTTTCATCTAATTAAATGGATCAAGCCCAATAAAGGAGTGGTTAAATTAAATATAGATGGGGCCTTTAAGGGAAATACAGGTCCTTCTGGTTCAGGAGGAATTCTATGAAACCATAAGGGGATTCTTATTCAAGCCTATTCAGCCTTTGAAGGCATATCAACTAATAACAAAGATGAATTCTTAGTCATTTTAAGAGGCTTGAAACTATGTTTTAGACTCAACTTGCATAATGTTGTAGTTGAATCAGACTCTAAGTTCATCCTTGATGTTTTTAATGACATCATCCCTACTCCTCCTTGGCATCTCATTGAAGTGATCTCCTCAATCTAACTTATTCAAAAGGAGCTCTCAGTTACCTTCACACATTCTTAGAGAGAAACAAACACTGTTGCAGATAGCCTAGCCAATTATGGAATTCAGTCTAAAGCTTTCTCAAGTTTCAATCATTCAATGGAGCTTCCAAGCATTGCTAAAACTAATTATAGAATGGATCATCAAGGATTTCAATCAGTCAAACTTCTTTTTTAATAATTATTTGATCTTCTCTAGCTTATTTTCTTCCTCTTATAAAAGCTACATTGATAGGGTTGTTATATCATAAATAATACATTTGGGGTCTTTTCACCTCTTCAAAAAAATGTGGAGAAAAAAAAGAAGATACATTTGGTAACCCCTTAAGGCCACCTTTGAAGGTGGGGGTTGCTCCTCCTACGACAGCATTCTATCACCATTTGGAGTCTTTAGAGGTGGAAAATCCATCCTTAGTGTTTAAGACTCTATTTGCATTATTAGTAGTCTTATTGTTAAATTACATGAGTATAATGCACATGAATAAATGATGGTTTCAAGTAGATCAATATTAAACATTTTTACGGAATAAAAATATTGGTAAAATGTTATTTTGTCAAAAAATAAAGGATGAGTAAATATTCCGAAGTTTTTAAAATGGGTATTTTATGAAAATGGTGTATTTTCTAAAAATTTGATGATACACATTTCATGAAACAAAATGTTTGAAAAATGATGTTGATTTTTGTTAAATGTTTGTGAAATAATGTTTCTTTCAAAAGGGAGATTTTAGAAAAATGAACATTTGCTAAGTTCAAAGAAATTAAAAATGTCTTTATGTCTTGAAAAGAACAATTTTTCAAGTATTGTGAATTTATAGGATGAAATGTATGTTTAAAATATTTAATAGGATTTTAGGGTTTAAAATCCATCATCTCATGCATATAAACTTTTAGTATTTTGATGATAAATATGTGAAAAACTTTAACAAAGGTTTTCTTGGGCTTAAACAAGAAATAAGAAAAATTGAAATATTTAATCTTCAAGGTGTGTAAAGAGAGGTTAAAGGTGTGATGAATATAAGGTCATAAGACTACATGTACTGATAAAAAGAAATAGTACTTTCCTATAAAAGTAGTATTTGAGTGTAATTAGATTTCATAAATAAATAAAGTAAAGAAATGTCTAATTTGGAAATATGGTTAGCAAAGGTGTCTAATAAGTGTTAATCGTTAAACACTGGGAAGTTAGTGTTTGTAATAACTCAATACTCATCATCATCATCATCATCCTTACCTTAATCCCATCATATGGGGTCGGCCACATGGATTCTCCTTTTCGATTCTAATCTACTATATGCAATTTTATTGTTCAAGTTTAATTCCTTAATGTCTCTCCTAATAATTTCCTCCCACGATAGCTTAGGGCAACCCCTTTCTCTTTTACCCTCTATTTTTAATAATCTTCCTATTGTTATAGGTGAATATACTGATCTAGGCAATACATGTCCATACCACCTAAGTCTACTTTCTCTTAATTTATCGTTAATGAGAGCAACTCCTAACTTTTCTCTCACATACTGATTTTTAATTTTGTCCTTTCTCGTAATTACTAGCATCCATCGGAGCATCCTCATCTCACTAGTATGGATACTTTGTTAATATTTTTTCTTTAAATCCCAACACTCTGCTCCATATAAGGTCAATGACCTAACAGTTATTCTATAAAATATTCCTTTTAATCTATTAGTTATCCTCTTATCACATAACACCCCACTTGTCTCCATTTCATCCAACCAATTGATATTATCTCCGTAACATCCTCATCAATATCTCCATTACTTTATAGCACTGAACATAAATAATGAAATTTATTAGTTTGGTTTGTAACTGTTTCTTCAATATTTAACATTATGTTATCCAATGCCTCAATATTAAATTTACATTCCATTAATTCCACTTTATTTATACTAATTTTTTGTCCCTTAGTCTCTAAGGTATTTCTTCAAGTATCTACCCTCATCGCTAAGGACTCCTTTGAAGTGTCTACCAAAACTATATCATCCATAAACAACATACACCGTGGGACAACTTCTTGTATGTCCTTAGTAATTTAATCCAAAACTACGATAAATAAGTAAGGACTTAAGGCTGATAACTAAATAATTTTTTAAGGATTAACACTTATGAAATTAGAAAGGGACAAGTTTGGAAACAAATGAGCAGAATGGTAATTCTACTTAAAGTGGAACGTTTTTATAAAATAAAAATTTTGGAAAATGTATTACACGAATTCGTCCTAATTGAATGTGATTGTGAAAAAAAAAACAAAGTTAAAGTGTAAGGGCAGGAAATGAAAATTTCAAAGTGTAACGTAAATCGAGGTGAAATCCTGGATTTGGCTTCGGCCGGGTAAAAAGGGAAATATGGAATAATTTGGACATTCACAAAATGTTAAAACCCATTAAAAAGGAACTCGGATGACACCGTGAAAATTGAGGAAGGCCTGAAGCTCTAGGGTGAAAGATCCAAAAGACTGGCCAGAGCATATGGTGGTGTTATCGGCGTTATAAAGCCCGTTAAAGTACGCGGTTATTAAAAGATTTAGAAAAAAGATTAAGGAATGAGTAACATGTCAAGAAATGGGTTGTGTGCTGAAAATGTGTTGAGAAAACCTAAGTTGACTGAATTAATAATTGTTTCGGTGAAGATTAAAATGGACAAGTAAATGTGAAATTGATTAATGTACATAAGGTAAAGAAAAAGGTAAAGTAAGTTGGTAAATGGGTGGTTAATGAACTTATGTGGTTCAACCCATAATTAGCATAAGGGTGTATTGTGTAAGGTTTTCAAAGGCTAAATAACTATTTTCTAACACGGTGTTCGCGTGTGTTGAAAGAACGATTTTCAATGAAAATAATAATGTGGATTGGTTAAAATGAAAAGGGTAATTTCGATAAGCAAATGGTTTCCAATAAAACCAAGTGTAATTGTTTCAAGAATTTAACCGTTCGTCTTGAATAAATGAGTAAATGTCAAAATGAGAAAAGGAAGTCTTTTATAATATTAAGGTGAATTAATATTAATAAATAAGGTTTTCGGAAATAAACGATTTCATGCATTAATTATACGTATATGTATGTCTAAAAATATATACAAGGTAGTTGTATGTACACGTAGGTGTAACGTGTTAGAGTATTCATTTTGTCATTCGATTCTATACTGCATTTGTATATATTCCACTAAGCATTCAGCTCACTCCCTCACTTGTTACGGTAGGCTGGGTGCAGTTTCGTCTTTCGAGAGCATTATGCATGTAAGTAATCTCTTTATTTTACATTAGTAGCTCTATATTCTTGGACTTCGAGTGCTCCCCACGGGTCCCTCACGTAGCTTGAATTGAAATCAGAATTGCACGCTAATGAAGTGAAGCGTCAATTAAAATAAAACTGGATTAGAAACATTGTATAGCTTGTTTCATAACACCTCACGCCTAATGCCTAGGTTGGGGAGTTACAAATGGTATCAGAGCCTTAGGTTCAAGGTTTCTTTAAGGAGTGACATGGTGAGCTCATTAGTGGATCTCTTGACATCAATGTTGGCTTGGGATGATCCCGGTATTCTTAGTGACGGTTTAGTTTGTGCCCTCAATGGTGAAGTCAAGGAGGTTAGCACGACGAGTTAATTCTTTGTCGGGTGGCAAGCGACCAAGTTAGTTGTCATTAATCTCTTCCTTATTTATGATTTAGATATGCTAGTAGGTTACGAGTTTTCGTGCAAGCCAATAGTGGCGACACCGTAGGTTTAGTGTGGGGTACATGTGTATCAATCCATAGTGATATGAGGAGCCAATTAAGGTGTAGATAATGATGAACGGAGTCTATTAAATTTGAAATATGACTCATGTAAAGTCAACAATGGATATTAGGTAGATAGTGCATCATACCTAAACAATGTTGAATAGCGATAGAAATACGTTAGATTCTGTGAAATGTACTTTGGGTAGTTGGTGCCTATGATATGATTAGGCGAACCGGGTCCTCGAGATGGTATTACATCATATGAAAATTGATAATTTAGTGAGCATGTTGAACTGTGTTACTCAACACATGGGATGTGTTCCCGGTCTAGTTTGGTAAGATGGTATTATTACAAGTAAGTGCCCTGGTGATTCTTGATTGAAAGTTGTACCTCATATAGTATGATGAGAGTTACGGGCAAATTATAATAAGTATATTATGTATGAAACAATGATGGTTGAGGATACTTAGGACTGAACTCTAGGTTGTCTTCTATGATGTGGTTTTAGAAAATATAATGTGATTTCAAGGAATGGGATCCTTAGTGATGTCAATGATGCAGACCTAGATGTTTATAGGTTATCAGCGACGTCTTGTATCCTACCATAATCCTTAGTAGCGTTAGTTGTAGTTGGTATGTGGCTTATGGTCATGACCGTTTGGATGAAAGATAATATAATTATCTAAGTGTAAAGGCTCATTTTAGCCGCTGAAGTGATGACTTGGTGCGAAGTTATCTTAGTGTGAGTGTGTTTTAAGGGCGTACTAGAGTGTGTATAAGATTAATTGTGTGTGGAATCATTGGGGATTGAAACTGTTGTGATTCCTTGAGGTGTTTGATGGATAGGGTGAACCATATGTATTGAAGATCGTGGACAAGTGTTCTTGCGAGTGCCTTATAATCATGATAAGAGTATTGGAGCACACCTACAATGGTTAAGATATGGATGGTGATATCTTGTCGAGTTGGGGAGTTTTATATGAATGTGTTTTGTGTACTTATGAGACTAGTTAAGTCTGGTATGAGGAAACATTATCGTCCTAGTAATGACTGTTTTGAGGGTCAGGTGATGATCTTAGGTTGCTAGTCAAGGTTTAGAAAATTTACACTGTGCCCCGAGTGCGGTTTCCCAAGTTGGAACAGATGGGTGGTGTCATCCAAGGATAAGTTAATATCTCGTGTCATTTGTAGGACATAGTGCTCGAGTGTCATAGAATGACTAGTAGTGAAGATGTGACACCTTATTTTGAGGAATATTATGAAAAGTACTTAAGACCTAGATTGATGACGCCGTGTGGAGACTTGAAATGGAAACCAAAGTGGGGTAATATCAAAGCATAATTAGAATGTTGTTGTGTGTCGATGGTATGATTGGATTAGTTCTTGACACATCAGATTAAGACGATACGGACTAGAAGACGTAGCCATGTATGGTACTTACTACCCTTAGAAAGCCAATGGCATCTAGTGTGATCACCATATAAATTCAGTTTTAGTAGAACTCGGGAGTAATCTTGGTGGTAATATCATGTGGTTAAAGAACACGATAAGGTGAATGCCTCTTTTGAACTGAGTAATGCCTATGGGAATTTGGAATTTTGATCATGATATGAGATGGCAGACAATGACCTAAGTGTAGTCGGTTGGTGATGTCGTCACCGATAAGTGGATTAGGTCAGTGTGAATAAGGGCGTTAAGCATTCTCCAGTTGGAGTAGTTCATGTGTTCTAAGGATACGAGGGGTAAGGCCATACTCCCAAGGAGGGAAGTCGAGAGTTGACTACCTAGAGAAAAATAGGTTTGTATATTGCTTTCATATTACGAGAATGAATGGTTGTGATTCGATTCATCATGGCTCGCGAACCAAGACATGGTATATGGATAGAATTAGTACCAGTGAGAACGTTGGGGATGAGTAATATGACTTCAATTATATTGCATAGGTTTGCTTCATAAATCATAGTCGGACGGGTATGAGCGGGATTTTCTCGGAACGGATGCTTGTTCCTTCTGACTCTTGTGTGTCCCTTTCAATTTCGATAATCGATGATAAGTATTCTTATGTATGTGGTAACTCGGATTAATACCATGTCAGGGTACAACGCATTTGGTCCTGGTAGAGCGCGGTGGACCGAACATGGTCAATGCAGTTCGATAACTGGGTGCACCCTATATGAGGTATTATTCCTATTACATAAATTTTTGTATACGAGTGACTGGGCATTTGGCCACACGATTTGCTCATAGTATTGCATTTTCTTAGGATTTACGACCTTTCAACTCGTCGGCATGGTATTCAAAGGCTCTAGTTGTACAGAGAGATGATATCTTGAGGATATTATATAGTGTTGGAAATCGGAGAAAATTAGCACATAATGTCATTTTTCCATGGTGAGTGAATCGGTGCAAGTCCTAAGTAAGTGCTCAAAGGTGATATGCCTAAAGTAGTACTAGGGTCATCAGAGTGATGCATCGAAGGATATCAACTGAACACGCGGTGATGATTTGGTAGGTGTACTACCTCTCGGAGGGAGAAATTGACATTATATGGACAATGGTAAGCTCATGCAAGTTGTGTAGTTGGGATAGTCTTAAAATTCATGGGATGTAGGATGTGTAGACCTAAGATGGAATTGGTTTTGATGATGTATATGATGACTAGTTGTATTAAAGTTCACTTTTTGGTGAGTGTTGATGCTAGAGAGGTTTACCCACGGAGACACTAGTATGCCTTGGGTACTAACATAAGTAGTGCTAGGAATTGTTTGAACATAATCATCAAGTGAGTGGAGGCTTGAAGTCGGTTGTGTGACGCTCGTGTCTAGAGAAGTGGTGAGCGTTAGAGTGGGTCACATGTTGATTATTTGGTGACAAACCCCTTGTAAGGGCACGTGATGTGACCTTAATTATTGAGGACTTTGATGATTTTATCTTAGAGGGTTTATACTATTTAGAATAAGAATTGGTAAACCCTGTGAATTTGAAGAATAGATTGATCAAGAATTTTAGGGACGAAATTCCCTAAGGAGGGAATCTTGTTATAGCCTACCCTAATATTTCATTTTAAATTGGGTATAAATTGTAATGATGTGAGGTTTGATGATAATTGTTGAAAATTTGTGGGTAAGAATTGGAATTTTTAAAAAAGAATGAGAAGGGGTCGTTTGAACGAAGACGTGGTTCATTCGAATGAGAGGTTAGGGTCATTCGAAGCGAGGGATCAAACAAGCTTCGAACGAAACCACCCCATTATGTAACTTTTATGGGTCATTTCAAAGTCGTTAGAATCCATGGATCTAATGGCATGCCTTTGTAATTTGAACGAGGCTCAATGTCATTCAAATGATGCACTTTGAAAATGTTAGATTAGACTGCCCTTGTCACATTTCTGACCCTTGGATTGTTGAGCTGTCAAAATCTGGTGAGCCCTGAAGGGAAAAAAAGGATTTTGGGTGTTTTATTAGGGTTTTATAAGGGTTAGTTTGGGGCTCATTTCGGTCATTTGAAGTTGGAAGAATAAGGAGAGAGGGAGAGAGAGAGGTGGTCTTCCATCATCTTTGGACACATCTCTCCACCATTCCACCACCATAAAGTATCTTGTTCTTCTAGCATTCCATAATATTTAAGGTTACTACACCCATTTTCTCCATTTTTGAAGTGGATGTACGAATTTTGGAGTAAGGTTAGGGGATTTGGAGAAGATGAAAATGGAAGTTTTCATGGAGTTTGAAGGAAGTTTGAAGGGGGTTTTGCTTGGAAGCTTAAATACATCACACATGGAGAAAAAATGGGAATGTATTTGGTAATCCCTTGAGACCACCTTTGAAGGTGGGGGTGCTCCTCCTAAACCAACTTTTCACCACCATTTGTGGTCGTTAGAGGTGGGACATCTATCCTTAGTGTTTAAGACTCTATTTGCATTATTAATAGTCTTGCTATTAGATTACACGAGTAGAATTCACATGAACAAATGATGGTCTCTAGTATATCAATATTAAATACTTTCATGGAATAAAGATTTTGGTAAAATGTTATTTTGTTAGGAAATAAAGGATGAGTAAACATTCCAAAGTTTTTGAAATTTGTATTTTATGAAAATGGTGTATTTTCTAGAAATTTGATGCTAAACATTTCATGAAATAGAATGTTGGAAAAATGATGTTGATTTTTGGTAAATGTTTGTGAAATAAAGTTTCTTACAAAATGGAGATTTTAGAAAAATGGACATTTGCTGAGTTTCAAGAAATCAAAAATATCTTTAATGTCTTTAAAAGCAAAATTTTGCAAGTATTGTGAATTTCGAGGATGAAATGTATGTTTAACCCATTTAATTGGATTTTAGTGTTTAAAATCTATCTCTCTCATGCATATAAACTCGTACTACTTTGATGATATATATGTGAACAAGTTTAAAATGGTTTTGTTGGGTTTAAACAAGAAATAAGAAAAATAAAACTTTTAATCCTCAAGGTGTGTAAAAAGAGATTAAAGGTGTGATAAATATAAAGTCGTAAGACTACATGTATTGATAAAAGGAAATAGTATATTCTTATAAAAGCAGCCTTTGAGTGTAAATAGATTTCTTGAATAAAGGAAGCAAACAAATGTTTGATTTGGAAATATAGTTAGCAAAGGTGTTGAGTAATTGTTAATGGTTAAATGTTGGAAACTTGGTGTGTGTAATAACTTAATAATGTTTGAAGGATTAACACTTATGAAATTAGAATGGGACAAGTTTGGAAACAAATGATTAAAATGGTAATTTTACTTAAAGTGAAATATTTTTATGAAATAAAAATGTTGGAAAAAGAGTTACACGAATTAGTCCTAAGTGAATATGATTTTGGAATAAAAACAAAGTTAAAGTGAAAAGGGCAGGAAATGAAAATTTCAAAGCGTAAGACTAATTGAGGTGAAACCCCAGATTTGGCTTCGTCCGGGTAAAAAGGGAAAGATAGAATAATGTGGACATTCAAAAAACGTTAAAACACATTAAAAAGGAACACGGATGACACCAAAAAAATTAACCCTGGGGTGAAAGACCCAGAACATTGACCGGAGCATATGGTGGCGTTACCAATGATGTAGAGTCCGGTAAAGAATGCGGTTATTCCGAGAAAAAAGATGAAGGAATAAGGAACATGTCAAAAAATGGGTTATGTAGTGAAAACGTGTTAAGAAAATCTAAGTTGAATGAATTAATAAATATTCTGGTAAAGGTTAAAATGGAGAAGTAAATGTTAAATTGATTAATGTCCATAAGGTAAACAAAAATTTAAAGTAAGTGGGTAAATGGGTGGTTAAAAAACCTAAGTGGTGCAACCTATAATTAACACAAGGGTGTGTGTATTATGTAAGGTTTTCAAAGACTAAATAAGTAATTTCTAACACAATGTTCGCATGTGTTGAAATGGTGATTTTCAATGAAAATAATAATGTGGATTGGTTAAAATGAAAAGGGTGATTTCAATAAGAAAATGGTTTTCGGTCAAACGAAGTGTAATTGTTTCAAGTATTTAACCGTGCCTTTTGAATAAAAGGTAATGTCAAAATGAGAAAAGGAAGTCCTTTACAAGATTAAGGTGAATTTATTTGGAAAAACAAGGTTTTTGGAAGTAAAACTAGTTCATGCATTAAGTATATGTATACATAAGTCTAATGACATATACAATGTAGTTTCAGGTACACGTAGGTGTAATGTGTTAGAGTCTTCTTTATGTCGTTCGATTATATCCTGGATTTGTATATTTTCCACTGAGCATTCAGCTCACTCCCTCGTTTGTGTCTTTCGATAGTGTTATATAGGTAAGTACTCTCTTTATTTTACGTTAGTAGCTCTATATGCTTAGACTCCGGGGTGCTCCGCATGGGTCCCTCACGTATCTTGAATTGAAATTGGAATCGCATGCTAATTAAGTAAAACGTCAATTAAAATAAACCTGATTAGCAATATTATATAGGTTGTTTCATTGCACTTCATGCCTAGCGCCTGGGTCGGACCGGTTTGACTACGAGTAACCCATAAATCTGAGTCGGGGCTTTACATATACAAAGTTTAATCCATAAATAAAATCAAGTTTCAAACAACTCTATGAAAGCATGAGTAAAAACAAACTATATAACTATAATAGAAATCAAATGTCCTAGCCACATTAAAAGTATGGAATGAATTGGATTCAAACACATGAATATTCCACACCAAATGTGTAAAACTAAAATACACAAAAATAAAAAATCTTTATGAGTTTTTCTAAAACATTTCATAGTGAAATACCAATTTTTGAAAATAAACTAAATCAAAAGACAAACCAAAATAATTTTGTATATTTCATTATGACTCAATGAAAGAAAAATAAAAATACAAAAGACACACGTGTCATAACACTTCCAACCATAAATCATGAAGTACAAACTAGAGTATGACAAATATACAAACATAATCAATCATTAGACGTAGCAAGAGAAGTATCATGGGTAAGAAAATGAGAATTAACAAGTCTAGTATGTAAATACTCCTAGTCGGATTTTCTAACCCAAGTAGGTGTAACAGGGCACTTAAGGGCTTTAGGAGCCATAGTGACTCTATTCTTAGACTTTCTACGAGATTTCTTAAGATCATAGCAAACCTCCTAAGGATACCTTTCCTACCGCAAGGAGTGAAAGTGTAAACACGGTGAGGGGTGTTACCTAAGGGTTGTCCTTTCCTAATGTTCCTAGTCCACTCTCTCAAACGTATGGTCTTGGATTTTTTTAGCCAAAATATTATGATCATCCAAGCTAATTCCCCCTATCATCTTTGATTTGGATGATGTCTAATATTTAATCCAACTTTTCAGAAATAGACTCCAAATAAAATTTGACAGGTCTTGAATCTCTGAATCTCTCATAAATCTCAAATATCCTCAATTCGAGTTGTGCATAGACTCCTAAAACTTTAGAATCTCTTTCTTCATGGCCTCTATCAAATCGCGAAGACTATCTCTCTCACCATCAATGTACACTAGCTTCTATTTAAGAGTCCCCTTACGTTCCCTAAGATCCTCAATCAAAATAATATTATCATTCACTACGGCACATTCTTTTAACTGGGTTTCCAACTTCATGGTATCCTTCTTTACCTTCAAAGTTTTCCATACAATTCACGGGAACCAACTTGGAGTTCACTCTCCTCTTCTTCTTCTTCTTCTTCTTCTTCTTCTTCTTCTTCTTCTTCTTCTTCTTCTTCTTCTTCTTCTTCTTCTTCTTCTTCTTCCTTAATCTCACTCTCATCTTCACTCTCTTTACCATCACTCATTTGGGGTCCCCAAACTACGGCCTCGGAAGTGTCATACAAACAAATATCTTCATTGAAATATTTTGCATAAAAAATCACATGATTAGCCTTAAATGCGGTAAAGTTGAGCTCAATGGGGGAATTGTTCCCCTCTTCTGTATCACTATCACTAAGGGTTCCATTAAATGCTATTAGTTTCTTTCCCCTTCCTTAATTTAGTGAGGCACTCAGCTATCCTATAGCCATAACCCTCACAAATATAAAATTTCTCTGACTCATCCCTCTTAATATTATCATTTTAGTTTTTAGATAATTGATTGGCCTTGTTATGCTTATTTTTATCAAACCTTTTTGCATACTTCGATTTCTTTTGGAATTTGAGAATTTTCTTGAATTTCTTTGACAATATGGAAAAATCCTTGAACTTGATATCAGATTAATCATTTAAAACAGGTGGTTCCTCCTTTCGAGCTTTCAAAGAATGCCATTTTCTTTCTTTGTCACATTCTTGGAGGTAAACGCATCAAGATCATAAGTTTATAAGTCACCTACAAGCTCTTTAAGTCTGGTAGAGTTAAGAGTACCCAAAGAATTCAAAACGGTCACCTTTAGATTAAATCTTTTAGGCAACGACCTTAATATTTTCTTGATCACTCGATTGTCGGGTATCTTCTCTCCCAAGTTAATAGACGAGTTAACAATATCAGACGATCTAGCATAAAAATCATCAAATGTCTCACTCACCATTATTTTAATCGTTTGAAATTGAGTGGTGAAGTTTTAAAGTTTGGAAGCCTTAACAACACTAGTTCCTTCATGGGTGAGTTGGAGTATGGCCCAAACCTATTTAGATGTCTCCCAAGTCATAATCCGATGAAACTCCTCCGGGGTGACAAAACAAAACAGAGCATTTAATCCTCGAGAATTAAAAATTTCCAACCTATGCTCAACCTCACTCCATGATTCTACGGGTTGTAAATAATTTCCCCTCCATCTTTACTGAGAGTTGGAAACAAGCCTTTAACGACTTCTAACCCCACCTTCTCATATTAAAACTTTGAAGCGATTTTTAAATAAATTCTTGTGAAAAACTGATTTATCCAATTTTATCTTTTTATCCTAAAACATTCGTGTAAGTGATGAAAAGATAAAATAAAGAAACCATCCACACACGTGAATGTACGAGGAAAATCACAAAAGGAAAAAACTCGGATGACCCAACCAAACAACTCACTATGATGCGAAATTATAAAAGTTGACAGTAGACTTACTCAGCGACTCGATCCCCACAAGCCTTAACACTCCTCAATCTTAGATCACTCCCCTTAGTGCAACGATGTAGTCCATTCACAGTAGCTACAACAATGAATGAGTCCACGCATGTCTCAGTATCCACCGATAAGGCTCAATAATCATCTACACAACAAATAGCACGCACGGAGTCCACCATATGAAACAAGTTCTCTCAAGATGAAGCGAATCAAATTTGGGTGCCCAAATTCAAGATCTCAAAGCATAGGAAATATGAATCTGGGATCTTTAAATGTAAAGGGTGAAACAAGGGTTTTGAAACTTTGGTAAACAGATAGGAAAATATTTTTTACCGAAAAATCTTAAAAAATCTGTGTCCAAAAACTTATAAATAGGAAAGCTTGAATTTCAAGGCGAGGAACTCGTTCGAACGAAAATATTAGGTCATTCGAACGATATTAGATTTTTATTCTAATAACAACAAATTTCGTTCAAACGAAACAGCTTTCTCACTCAAATTTCTTTCTAATGAGCTTCTTACGAGATTGACAATCATTAATAGAGAATTCTTATTCGATGTTCGTTAGATGATCGTTCTAATAATATCTTAATGTCGTTATCAAGAGACCAAAGTTGTTCTAATAAATATGTTATTTTTGTTCTAACGACATTAAAATAAAAAAATATTTTTCTTAAAAAAATCTAAAAAATCAGCTCTAAACGATTTTATTAATAAACAAACACCCGTAAAAAAATTTCCAAGGATCCATATTCAATATGCATTCATATACGGGATATCCTCGATAAATGTGAAGCCAAACTTGGCACGATAAACATGACATAATGTATCAAATCTGTGAAGCTTGGCCGCTACGTCTTCATCAACACGTAATAAATTTATGGGATCAACAACACAAAGTCTAACCTATGACTCGAATTTTTCATCTTAAATAATGTCAATTACATACAAATTTATTCGATTGGAAATTTGTCCTTACGCTTGATGATGAGTAAGAGCAAGAAGGAGACGGAGCTAGGTTGTTTAGTCAAATAGCAATGGGTTCTCTCAATCTCTCTACATGTTTCTTTTGGTGTTAGATATTTTGGGAGAGTAAAACTCACTAAGATAAGTTTTATTAAGGTTGTAATTTACATATTTACCCTTAAAACCTTTGGATTATTATTGTTTTAACCTACAAACATAACTGTAAAAAAATGACTAAAAATTAAAATGGACAATTACCCACCATACCTATTTATTGTATATGCTCCTGGGTACCCCTCCCCCAACATAACAGTTCATCCATAGACACCTTGTAGAACTCGAATAGGATAGCGGCTTCTCCAAAGAACCATGGATAATGGTGCTGGACTGCGGGAAAATGGAGTTAGACAGCATAACCCTAACAGAGATATGCAATCTCTCGTTACTTAGCTACAGGGTTTCCTCAGTAAGTATTTTACTGGATTGGATGTTGAAGATTTGATATGTCAGCGGGGGTGGGGGCATTGTATCATAGTTACAATCTTACGATGATCTATAAAGGTCTTCGCAATGTGTCATAAAATTACTATTCAATTTTAAGTATTAATGAAACATGTTGATTGTGTTCCTATTCAAAATGAGATCGACCATTCTCTGCACAATGTTTTCCTCGTCTGCGACCACTAGCATGTATTTTATTGCACCAGGAATCGATAGTTCACACTAATGATAAATGATCATAATATCACCTATGGATTATCTACTACGATTGCATGTCATGCATTTCTTAAAATGTCTTCATATGTAGATGTCAGAGTCAAAGTGATACCCCTTCATGAATGACCATCGTATTTTATTGTAACTGTTTGGTCAGTAAAAATTCTACCTCCATAATAACACATGAAACTCGCATGTCTACTTTCCACCTGCTAGATTAAACCTGGAAGCAAATTTGTTGATAATTGCAACGTTACTAAATATCTTAATATGATATTATACTCAACTATATTTATCAATTTATTGAATTTGTCGGTCTTTATGTTCTTCCTTTTCAAATAAGGATTTTTTGAGCTTGTTGTAATGTTATAGTGTGGTATGGACATTCAAGATACACATTTTCGATAGTGGTGCATTTAATGGAAAAGAAAATCACAAAGTAAAAGAATTTTTATTCACAGATAAATGCAAACTATCGGTTTTATGTGAAGTATTAGTTACGTATCAAAATCCACATCACAAAATCTCTTTACTATAGTCTTAAAAATAATATTATGACCTATTTCTGGTATACCATTTATGTCCATTTCAAATTATAGATCAGTTTCATGTTGCCTGTTTAAAACAAAAAATAATTCATGGTATTGAACAAAGCATACATTACTTGTTTTCAACCACTTTAGACATTAAAACCAACCAATGCAACATAAGATTATAGACTAGTGGGGATTTTGAAGGTACAAATATTGAATTGTTTGGTGTGGATGCAACAAATCAAAATATATGTCCCAAAATATCACTAATATTGTCATAATAATAAAATTTTGGACTATTTGGGGTATACAGTTTGCGTTCGAATTAATGATATAAAATATAACTCAAACATATACGGTACTTCTAAATTCATTTTGACAATTTCATCATCCAAAATCATGTACAATAATCTTTCTAAGACAAAATAACAACATTAAATTAAATTAGTTTACACCACAACAACATGTTAATTGAATGTTTTTTAGCCAACTTACAAAAACATAACATATATGTGTATAATAATTCATTTTACTACACCCACCATTTTATATAAAAATCACATAGCATACAACAATAATATAATTTTCCCATTCGAAATAAAAAACACTCCAACTAAATGTTTTATCCTTCTCCAATTTACAATAATTACTCCACAATACATCGAATAATTCATATCTTTTTACTCTAAAAAATTTTAAGGTGATGTTTTCAGCCATATTGAATATTTAGTAAATTATATAAGTGTATTTACTTGAATGCATATAAGTATTAGGTTCAAATATACCAAATTGGGTAGAACAAAAAAGGAACATTTCACCATATACATGAATAAAAATACAACAAAACCAAATAAATTTTTTGAATAACTAACAATGAGTGTTAGGTTGAAGGTTGGCTGATGTTTGAGGTTGAGGCGGGTCCAATGGTCACCGAAACTTGCTTGGGAATACTGAAATCGATGTTAGTAACTCTTGTTTGCTTTTGGTTTGGAAAGTTTTAAATGTATTCTATTCAGAAGATGAAGTGTTTTATGTACATTGAATACGTGGTTGGTAATTATATATTCAGTTTAAAGTGAATATGTTGTTGCCAACAACGTAGTCAGGTAAAAACTTTTAATGAATATACTTTTGCCAAATCTGGTTTTCAGTTATTAAGATAATTTAATCCTAATTAATGGTCATCTTACTCTAACATGTATTCGCTGTTACCAACAATGAATTTAGTAAAAAATCGTGATTAGTAACCATGAATATAAAAAGTAGAATATTTTTGTAAATCAGCTTACAAGTGCATTATTTTGATAAATGTAGTTTTAAACAGCATTTTTAAAATAAAAAAACTCGAGTCGGCTAAAGTTTATGTTTTCCATATGGGGTCTAAGAATTCACCTATCTTTTCTTGAATTACTATATTTTAGGTCATTGTAAGGATTTCACAAATGGACTCGAAAATAAGTTTTAGGCTTTGGTTTGATGTATGCAAACCCTAAGTTCTCAAAATTTAGCCTTAAACCCTAGTTCAAAACACTGGCGTTTTCCAAACATTTGTGTTGTTTAATTTTTTTAAGTCATTAGTCTATTTATAGTAAAATTAGAGATATTTGTTTTGTATAAATAAATGAATTTGATGAAAATATATTTTTTACAAATGTACATGTGGTCTTGCGTGCACTTTGTGCTGAATAGAAATATTTGTAGTAGTATGTTTAGTTATGATAAAAGTTCAAACAAATTATGTACAACTTGCATTTTTATGAAAATCAAGACATTTTTAAGAAAGTAGATTTATTTTTCTTTCAGTTCTTTAAAAAGTAAACATAAATATATGCATGTACTTATGTTGATTCACGTATATTGATGATAATATTGAATTTTATAATCTGAATGCTTTAAGAGTAATGTTTTATATAATAAAATATTAAAAAGTAGTTTTTTATGATATAGGTATGTACTTTGTAATTTATGCACATGATTTCATTTATTTAACAATGTAACTATAAAATATTAGTATGAACTATGCATTTTTTAGAATGGTATACGTAATTTGTTAACTTATACATATAATGATTTTAATGTGGTTAATAATTGGATATATTTTTTGTTATAACATTTGGGATTAATTATACTTTGACCCCTTTAACTTTTCTCGTATTTTCACTTCATCATCATTTTATAGACTTAAGCCCCTCAACTTTTAATAACGAGCCACTTTACACCCAAATACTAAAGCTGTTAAATTTTTTATGAAAAATTGATCATATACACTGAATATGAGGGTATTTTGGTCCAATCACTTTTGTAAATTACCATTTTTGTTCCAAAAATTTAACACTGTTATGTATAGGGGTAAACTTGTGCATAATTAAAAGTTGAGCGGGTTAAGGCTAGAAAATAAAAGTATATGTCGCGAAGTAATAATAGGTGAAAAGTTGAAGGGGCCAATGTAAATAACCCTAACATCTATGGTTGATAAATATATATTTATGCAAAACTATGTTAGAGTGGATGTGTAGAATGTTATATACATGCACTGAAGTCGAATTACGGGAGCATACTTAATGTTAAAGTAAAAAAATTTGAGGCTTTATTTTATGCATTTACACTAATAATAATATGATTACAACTGGATGCCGCACGTAATTTGTTAGATTTGTGTCTCTTGTTTGATAAATAATGCATGTATTTTTTTTATTTTTTTCATTCCTATACTTTGTTATTTATTAATGTACTTTTGTGTGTGTGTGTATATATATATATATATATATATATATTGTGTGTGTGTGTGTGTGTGTGTGTGTGTGTGTGTGAGTGAGAGAGAGAGAGAGGAATGTGAATTTCCAAATATTGTTTCGTGAATGTATCAATGTAATAAAAATAATGCTTCAATTTGTAATTATAGACCAAATCATAATGATGAGTTTTTATTAACATAGTATTAATTTATTATCAAGTTTATACGAAATAGTTCCACAAAAATGTGATTGCTCGCAGTTTGGGGTTTGATGAGATGAGTTTTGTGAATGTCAAGAGAAGGATGACCTTATATTTTACATTTACATATGCATACATACTTACTGTGGGGGAATTATCTGGACAATCCAAGTTATTTAGATTAGGTGACACCTACCTGGCAGCACATATAAGGATCATGACTTAAAGATGAGAACAAAGGGGAGCCTGGTCAACGGGTGTCTTGAGGGAAGATTAGTTCGATCAAGATACAAATAAGATCCAAATCTCCTAGAGTCCTACACGACTCATTAACATTATGTTCCCTACAAATATAACCCTCACCCAGGAAAAAATGTCATGTAATTCTTGTCATTGCGAACTGATTAATAGGAAAGAAACAAACACCCCATGGACGTAGGCATGTTGCCAAACCACATATATTCTTTTATTATGTGATTGTGTGATTTATTTTCTTATTCGATTCTAGCTGTTTGGAATTAATGTTTGTAGGATTTTTGCACCTACAATTGGAGACGTATGTAGGAATCGAGTTCCTTTTCCTAATCCAATTAGAACTAATAAATAGCCATGTCTCATCTCCTAGTGCATCTCCATAGTTCGATGGCAATTATCAGAACGTGCCTCCAGCACCATCCCAACGACAGCCGCAATGCTCTTGATGCACACTATCACCATTAGGAGGAAAATTTCAAGCAAAGCAATGAACAACCAAAATCTACCCCGATCTCATGGGTGGTCGAAGCATACGAACAACAACTCCGTTATTAAGGTGAGGCCACACGCCTCCAAGAAAAGGAGAACGGGCGTCTATAATGTTGCCTAAAAAGGATGGTGCGAGGGATCCACGGAGATAGGAGCAAGCTACATATCTGAACTCCTAGACTCCGAGAGAGTAAAGCTCACACTCAAGAAAGTAGTACATGTGGTGATCAAGAGTATTTTATACTCGAGGTTCCTTCAATTAGACAAGATTAGGAGGGAGGACACTATAAGAACTACATCTATTACCTCATTCGGATGGAAATGGACCAAAACTCGTTAATTGTGGGGATAAATTGACCAAGGAATTGCCCAAGAAGTCCCTAATTAGTTAAATAACGCCCCATTTTTCAAGGGTGATTGAAGAACCAAAACCTTCTAAATTTTTTGCAACTCTTTGGTTCAAAATCTATGACAAAAAAGTTGACCCCATTGACCATGTATGTTAGTATAAACAACCTATGACCTTATAGAACAATAATGAGGCTCTTATGTACCATATTTTCCCTTCCAAACTGGGGGATATCGCGCATAAATGGTTTCAAAAACTTCCACATAAGTCAATTAATAATTTCAAGCAGTTGGTAGAGAAATTTACTATTTGGTTCATTATCAGTAGTTCCATTCCCAAGAGAATGGATTTACTCCTCACCATGAGGAAAACGCCCTAAGAAACCTTGTCAGAAATGCTAGACGATACTTAAACACTTACAATGAAGTCAAAAATTGCTCTGAATAAGTTATTGTGGCCTAATTTAAGACCAGATTGCCTACCAATTCTATGTTGCTTCGGTCTCTTACTAAAAAGGAGGCAAACACCATCGATGATCTCATGTCATGCATAGAGAAGTAAGCAAAGGTGGAAGATGTAGTCACTTGAACCCATAATGACAACGGTCACTCGATGATGACTTAGAACGATAATAAGGAGAATGCCTCTAAGAAGGGGGCAAGAATCATAAATGAGGATCTAAGAATAGTAAAATTACTGAACAATAATTTGTCTAGTGTCCCAAAAAAATGATGGCTGATTCATTGAAGAGAAAAACTTTGCTTAGGTGTGCAAAGCACAAAGAGAATGGGCTCAAACGGAGAATTACAAGGCCCTTAATTCCCATTTAGAAGAACTCGACCAAGCCGACCACTTGAGCGAGTACGTGAAGAAAAAAAGCACCAAAGTTATCGTATAAGCCAATGAGAGACCCGACAATGTCTTAAACAATGATAAAATAGGGCACAAGTTCGTAGTCATCCACGGTGCATCAATCCCAAAGTAAATCCAAGACAATGCCGTTCGAATGGAATTAAAGAAAGTCACCAAAATGATGAAAGCTTTCCAAATTGACCCTATTAAGACTCCAGTAAGCAAGGATTAATGATGGAAAGATATCAATTACAATAAGTGTATAGTCTTCACAGAGGATGACTGTGACAACCCGCTCTCCAAAATAAGGGGTGGCCAACCCGATACCTCGACAAAACGGAATCATGGATGGATATCATCCTCAGCATCATAACAATAATTAGGTATATGGGTAAGCCACTCCATAAATCAGAAAGCAGGTTGTCAAAATGTTGATTTAAAAAGATTTAAGAATTTAATTAAACAACCCAAATCTGACAAAAGTGGAATTTCCATGGAACATATTTATAGCTAACCAAAACAATACAGTAAAAGAACCGAATAATCTATCGGTCCACAGTTACATCACAGTGTTACACAAACTAATATATGATACATAGTAAATCCATTAACAATTACAAAATATGGGCCACTAGCCTGAATGTACGACCCGATCATAACTAGATTCCGAAAATGAAGGCGTCTAACAACATCCTGTATTAATCCGCAAGGTCATACAGCTCGTCACAAGCACAAGAACGGAAAATCACAACGGGCGCCCTTGCGGAGGAGCACCTGAGCGGATATCACAATATGCACAACATAGAAAGATGAACGGGTCAGGGCCCGATTTATATATGATTCCCAGAAGAGTAAGAAACATGATAGATATGGACAATGAATTATAAAATCATGTGAATGAAAATCTAACAACCTAAACATAAATTGTAATCATGCAATTATATAAGTTTCTAACAATTAAGAATTAGGCAAGAGATTTAATAAATTCTCATTTCTTCCCATATCTTATCAATTTCCATTCCTTAACAGGAATATAATTACCATCCCATATCTTATGGCAATTTACATACCTCAAGTCCCACTTGAGTTAGAAAGGTTATATTCTTATACATATGGCGTTTCTAAGACCGCCCCTCCGAGTTTCCCCAATGGGCGCGCCCCTAAATGACTATCATCTTCCAGGGCCTATCTATACAAGACAACCTGGGAACCTAACGCACGTCGGGAAGTGGCCATATGCCTGCGAGTGAGTCATAACCACACATGGAATTACCTCACTAGCACAGAAAATCATACAAAAAACCCTCATATGGCCGAGGACTATAGTCGGCCTGCATTCAATAGCCAGGGGACATCACCTCATGCGCGAGCTTCCCTTATGATAGCATTTAGAGAGGTGTGTTTAAGTAATTTAACAATTACCAATTTATCCCATTTTCAGTATCATGAATCTCATGTATTTCAATTACTTGAAACATTTATCTTTGAATATTTCTTATTCAATTTCATCATATATTTAAGTCCCGAAGTATTGCCCAAACAGTCCCCCAAAGTCTAACAAATCCCGAGGTTTCATACCTCAAAAAGGGTTTCTAACATCTCCAAATATGGGCTTAGAACTCTAACTTTAACTATTATCCTAAAAGTAAAGTGATACCTAAGCATCACTTTAAATACCCCTGAATTAACCCCAAGTGTTCCCATTCAACTATGGGGTAATGACCAAACTCGACTAAAACTCTAGGATCCTATGTTTACTTCATTCAAGAAGGGTCCTAGGTCATAGTCCTAAGGGAAAGGATCAAAATTAGAAAGAAAAAAAACAAAAAGAAAATGCAGGATTTCCGAATCGATTCGGACTAGGCCGAATCGATTCGGCCAGACAAGCGAATCGATTAGGACTATCTGAATCGATTCGGTCAGAAAAACCAACATTCTGCATAATAACCGAATCGATTCGGGGGAGCACCGAATCGATTCGGTTCACCAGACCTGAACACTGCATCTATGCGAATCGATTCGGCCAGGAGCCGAATCGATTCGCCCCTGCGATTTTTGCCAATTTTGTCTATGGAGTCTTGGACTCCTAATCTCCTCCAAACACAACTAACCCAAACCCTTGTCATTTATTTCTACCAATTGAGTATAAATGCAGCCAATAAACATAATTTCACCCTCAATAACCATTCAAATAAATCTCCAACATTTCCAAGCCCATAAACCAATTAAAAACCCTAAGTTCCTTAAACCATGTATAACCACAACTATCAATGCAAATTACAATACTTAAATCATAAAATAGCAAGTAGAAAACTTGCCTCAAGGTTGTAACTTCAGATTTTGGTGAAGATTGTATGCAAGATCAAACACCCAAGCTTCAATCTCTCACTTTCTCCCAAGATTTCTTCTTCTCTTTCTTTTTCTAGGTTTACTAATGTAATTAGGGGAATAGTGACTTAGGTGAAGACATAAATCGTGGCTTATGCTTAAAATTCCAACTTAAGTGATTAAGGTGTGGTAAAATAATACGCATCTACTCATGTAAACTACAACCAGTCAAAAGTGCCCGGAAACTAGAAATACAATATGGCACACAATTTGACTATCTCAAACCTCCCGCAACTAATGGCACCCTCCAAATTATCATTTGGAGATTTTATAATTCATTTTAGGTTCCGGTTCCATTTTAAGCCCAAATGTCATTTCAAATTCTCATGACATAATAAAACATAACATAGAAAAATTCACCTCTACATACGGTAAATATGCAACATCATAGTAGATATTAACTTATCTTTCATAAATTAATACATACTCCACATATCAACATCTTTAATTAATCACTATATTAAGCAGATTAAATATAAAATAGAATCTCAAAAGCGAGGGTTGTTACATACTTCCCCCCTTATGAGAATTTTGTCCCCAAAATTCAAGCGTACCTCGTAAAAAGAGATGCGGATATTTCTCTCGCATGTCCTTCTCGCACTCCCACGTAGATTCCTTAGCATTATGGTGACTCTATTAAACCCGCACCAAGGGCAAGACACGAGATCTCAATCTACGCTCCCCATGCTCTAATATCGCAATCGATTGTTCTTCATATGAAACATCGGGTTGCAATTCAATATCCTCGAAAGGAATGTGCCATTGTGCACCTTCACACCTCTTATACTTCTTTAGGGAGGAAACATGGAACACATCATGAATTTGTTGCAATGGTTCCGGTAAAGCGAGTTGATATGCCACGGGACCCACCCTTGAAATAACTGGAAATGGTCCAACAAAGCGCGGCGCAAGTTTCCCCTTTTTACCGAAACGCTTTAACCCTTTCATTGGCGACACCCTAACCAAAACTTGGTCCCCAACCTCCAGTTCCATGTGACGATGACCCGCATCGGCATAGCTCTTTTGACAATCTTGGGCTATCCGAATGCGATTTCGAATCAAATCAATCTTCGAGGAAGTATCTTGGATCATTTCAGGTCCAAGAAATTAATTATCACCCACTTCCAACCAACAAGCGGGTGATCTACACGGCCTTCCATACAAAGCCTCGTAAGGTGCCATTCCAATTGTGAATTGGTAAGAGTTATTATAAGCAAACTCAACCAATGGGAGATATTGTTCCCAACCACCTTTGAAGTCAAGCATACACATGCGAAGCATATCCTCCAACATTTGATTTACCCTTTCCGTTTGGCCGTCTGTTTGAGGATGGTATGAAGTGCTTAACCTCAATTCGGTCCCCATCGCTTCTTGGAAACTCCTCCAAAAGTGGGAAACGAAAATTTTGTCTCTGTCGGAAACTATATTCAAAGGCACCCCATGGAGTCTCACCACCTCCTCGATGAATAAGCGAGCATACCGAGAGGTGTCATAATCTGTCCGCAGAGGTAGGAAGTGTGCAGACTTTGTCAATCGGTCGACAATTACCCAAATGGAATCACACCCGCTTTGTGATCTCGACAAGCCCGTGATAAAATCCATCGATATACTTTCCCATTTCCACACGGGAATCTCTAGCGGTTGCAGTAAACCTGTCGGCTTCTGATGATCAATCTTGACCAGTTGACAAGTAGTGCATTGGGACACAAATTCCGAAATATCCCTCTTCATCCCCGACCACCAGTACTGACGGCGCATATCCTGATACATTTTGTCCCCACCAGGATGAACCGTAAACATAGACCCATGAGATTTGGCCATCACTGCCCGCCTCAAATCTCCTTCCTCCGAAACGATGAGTCTTCCATGGAAGCGTGACCCACCCTCGGAACCAATCGAGTAGGACTCTGCTCCCTCGGACAGCAATCGGAGAATATGGTCTTGACACTCCTTATCCTTTCCTTGATCTTCTACCACCCTTGCCACAATGGTAGGAGTAACAGTCATTACCGACATAAATGCCCTCACCATCGCATCCTCCTGACTGAGCTCCTTCCATTTAGCTTTCCAAACCTCAACTAATTCTCCATTAGGGTTCCTACTCAAGGCGTCCGCTACTACGTTGGCCTTACCCGGATGATAATGAATATCAAATTGATAATCTTTCACGAACTCTAACCATCGGCGCTGTCTCATATTCAAGTCCTTCTGTGAAAACAAATATTGCAGCGATTTGTGGTCCGTGAAAAGACTAAACTTCTCTCCCAAGAGATAATGCCTCCATATTTTCAAGGCAAAAACAACTACGGCTATTTCTAGGTCATGCACCGGATAGTTTCTTTCATGGGGCTTCAACTTACGGGAAGCATAAGAGATAGACCTTCTCTCTTGCTGAAGTACACCTCCCAATCCTTGAAGAGATGCGTCGGTGAAGACCAGATATTCCAATCCTTGTTTTGGCAAAGCAAGGACCGAAACCGAAGTCAATCTATCTTTAAGTTCATCAAATGCAGCTTGGCAAGAATCATCCCAAATAAAGCTCACCCCTTTCCGGGTTAAGTTGGTCAAAGGGCTAGCAATCTTAGAGAAACCCTTGATGAACTGGCGGTAATAACTCGCCAAACCCAGAAAACTACGAACTTAGGTAGGTGTCGTGGGTTGACCCCACTCCCTCACCGCAGCTATCTTGACTGGATCCACTGATACACCCTGGGACGTCACCACATGACCCAAAAACTGTACTTCCTGCAACCAAAAGCCACACTTCTCAAACTTGGCATAGAGTTGATGGTCTCGTAGTCTCTGTAGGACCAACCTCAAATGCATAGCATGATCAGATTCCGTTCGAGAATAGACTAAAATGTCATCGATGAACATAATAACAAATTGGTCCAGGAAATCCTGAAAGGCCCTATTCATGAGATCCATAAATACAACAGGGGCATTGGTTAGTCCAAAGGGCATAACCAAAAATTCATAGGATCCATACCTCGTAAGAAAAGCAGTCTTGGACACGTCCTCCTCTCGTATCCTCAATTGATGATACCCCGTCCTCAAATCGATCTTAGAGAAGTACATCGCTCCTCAAAGTTGATTAAACAAGTCATCGATACGAGGTAAAGGGTATTTATTCTGGATGGTGACCTTATTCAATTCTCTATAGTCCACACATAACCGGAGAGAACCATCTCTTTTCTTAACAAACAACACTGGAGCACCCCATGGCGATGTTCTACGCCGTATAAATCCCTGCTCCAACAACTTTTGAATTTGATCCCTTAGCTGCCTCAATTCAATAGGAGCCATTCGTTATGGAGCCCTCGCAATAGGCCTTGTTCCTGGCGCTAAATCAATCACAAATTCGATATCTTGGCTGGGAGGTAAACCCGGTATCTCTCGGAAAACATCCTCAAAGTCTTTCACAACTGGAATGGAACCCAAAGGAACGACTACATCCTTAGAAGTCTCCTCGGCAATGTAATACAAATAAGTACAAGTACTCCCCTCTAAATGAGGTAAAACCACCAGGAACATTTCTTGTCCCGGCACGGCGAAGGCTATACTCTTCCCGTAGCAATTTACAATAGCATGATATTTCATCAGCCAATCCATACCCAAAATCACGTCATACCCGACCATATCCAGGACGAGTAAATCGACTTCAAAACATAAGTTACCAAGAGAGATTTCTATATTTTTACAAACAAAGAAAATGAGTGAACCATCACCCATAGAGGACTCCACACTAGTAAAAGTTCTTTCGGCAGATTTAATCAACTCAGTAGTCTGAGCAAAGCTCCTAGAAATAAACGAATGCGTTGCACCGGTATCAAATAAAACACGACCCATATGTCCCTAAATAAGGAACTTATCCTCAATGGCTGGCGGTGCAGGCGGAGCTGGAGGAAGCATAGCATCCTGAATATGGTAGACCCTACCATATTATAACTGACCCTGTTGTGGAGGAGCAACTGGGTTAGGTACCTGTGGAGGGAATTGAACGTACGGCTGTTGTGGAGCTCGAGGAAACTGTCCCCCAATCAACTGAGGACATTCTCTCTTATAGTGGCCCGCTTCCCCGCATTGGAAACACCGACCTATCATATTCTCGACATTTCAACCACGATTGTTTCTAAACTGATTTACACACTGGCCCTGCTGGCCTCTGCCTCCCTGACCACCTCGTCCAGCTTGCTGCTGTGGGGCACCCTGACCTTGTCTATTATTTTGGTTCCCCCCATTAAACCCCCCAGAACGCTGCCTCTTAGACCCATCCCCCTGTTGGGGATCCTTTTCTTTTGGTTTACTGCCCGAAGGTTGGGACGAGGGAAAGACTCCTCCTCCAATCCCACCACCTCCCGGTCTTCCACCTTGCCCCACTACGGAGGTCTTCTTACCACTTTGCAAAAAGAGTCTATGCTCTTGGCAATGCAATAGAGTTGCGTTCATCACTTATCCAAAAGTCTGTAAAGCAGGATTACCCAGCAAGTGTTGACGGATCCTCCAGTTCAACCCTCTCAAAAACTTTGAATCTTTCTTTTCTTCGGGAGTCACTTCATCCGGTACGAAGCTTTCTAACCGGGTGAATTCCTCCTCATATTCTGCTACTGACTTCTCCCCTTGAACAAGGTACTGCAATCTCCTTACTATCTCCCCTTGAATTGCGGGAGGAAAATACTTACGATCAAATAATACCCAGAATTTAGAGATGGACATTGTATCCCTTTGTTCTGGCGTAGTCACAGACTGCCACCAGTGTAATGCGGCACCAACCAATCAAAAATTAGCAAGGACTTGGTTCCTATCCTCACCACACTCCACCATACGTAGATGGAGTTGAATATCCTTCTTCCATTGATTCGCCTTAATAACATCTGAGCTCCCGTCGAACTCCGAGGGCTGACCCTTCAGAAAATATTCCCTCGCTCTCTCCCATGGAGAAGGTCCAGTAGGAACTTGGGCGTCTGGCGCTCTATGCTGAGCCTGTGACGCTTGTTGGGCCACTGCAGTCATGGCCGCATTAACGGCTTCAGCCACTATATTTGCCACATCCGCGGCATTAAACTTCCCTTGTGGCGGCGGAGGAGTACCAACATCCTTATCTAAGATCCTATTGCATCTCGCCCGGCGACCTCTTTTAGGTGGCATCTGAGAGAGAGAACAATAGAGTTAGAATTTCACTCAAAACAATCTATAATTGCAGAAGATCGTAAGCATAAACAACAAGTAGTCCTAACATTAGGCTCTATGTCAAAGAACGCTACGGTAGAATGTGACAAGTCCACAAGATCCAAAAGACTCTAGAACCTGAGGCTCTGATACCATCTGTGACAACCCGCTCTCCGAAATAAGGGGTGGCCAGCCCGATACCTCGACATAACGGAATCATGGATGGATATCATCCTCAGCATCATAACA
This sequence comes from Sambucus nigra, assembly GCA_949130495.1. Classification (NCBI taxonomy): domain Eukaryota; kingdom Viridiplantae; phylum Streptophyta; class Magnoliopsida; order Dipsacales; family Adoxaceae; genus Sambucus; species Sambucus nigra. The sequence continues at coordinate 181,211,436 of OX422218.1, read as the reverse complement.
ATAATTAGGTATATGGGCAAGCCACTCCATAAATCAGAAAGCAGGTTGTCAAAATGTTGATTTAAAAATATTTAAGAATTTAATTAAACAACCCAAATCTGACAAAAGTGGAATTTCCATGGAATATATTTATAGCTAACCAAAACAATACAGTAAAAGAACCGAATAATCTATCGGTCCACTGTTACATCACAGTGTTACACAAACTAATATATGATACATAGTACATCCATTAACAATTACAAAATATGGGCCATTAGCCCGAATGTACGACCCGATCATAACTAGATTCCGAAAATGAAGGCGTCTAACAACATCCTGTATTAATCCGCAAGGTCATACAGCTCGTCACAAGCACAAGAATGGAAAATCACAACGGGCGCCCTTGCGGAGGAGCACCTGAGCGGATATCACAATATGCACAACATAGAAAGATGAACGGGTCAAGGCCCGATTTATATATGATTCCCAGAAGAGTAAGAAACATGATAGATATGGACAATGAATTATAAAATCATGTGAATGAAAATCTAACAACCTAAACATAAAATGTAATCATGCAATTATATAAGTTTCTAACAATTAAGAATTAGGCAAGAGATTTAATAAATTCTCATTTCTTCCCATATCTTATCAATTTCCATTCCTTAACAGGAATATAATTACCATCCCATATCTTATGGCAATTTACATACCTCAAGTCCCACTTGAGTTAGAAAGGTTATAGTCTTATACATATAACGTTTCTAAGACCGCCCCTCCGAGTTTCCCCACTGGGCGCGCCCCTAAATGACTATCATCTTCCAGGGCCTATCTATACAAGACAACCTGGGAACCTAACGCACGTCGGGAAGTGGCCATATGCCTGCGAGTGAGTCATAACAACACCTAGAATTACCTCACTAGCGCATAAAATCATACAAAAAACCCGCATATGGCCGAGGACTATAGTCGGCCTGCATTCAATATCCAGGGGACATCACCTCATGCGCGAGCTTCCCTTATGATAGCATTTAGAGAGGTGTGTTTAAGTAATTTAACAATTACCAATTTATCCTATTTTCATTATCATGAATCTCATGTATTTCAATTACTTGAAACATTTATCTTTGAATATTTCTTATTCAATTTCATCATAAGTCCCGAAGTATTGCCCAAACAGTCCCCCAAAGTCTAACAAATCCCGAGGTTTCATACCTCAAAAAGGGTTTCTAACATCTCCAAATATGGGCTTAGAACTCTAACTTTAACTATTATCCTAAAAGTAAAGTGATACCTAAGCATCACTTTAAATACCCCTGAATTAACCCTAAGTGTCCCCATTCAACTATGGGGTAACGACCAAACTCAACTAAAACTCTAGGATCCTATGTTTACTTCATTCAAGAAGGGTCCTAGGTCATAGTCCTAAGGGAAAGGGTAAAAATTAGAAAAGAAAAACAAAAAGAAAATGCAGGATTTCTGAATCGATTCGGACTAGGCCGAATCGATTCGGCCAGACAAGCGAATCGATTCGGACTATCCGAATCGATTCGGTCAGAAAAACCAACATTCTGCATAATAGCCGAATCGATTCGGGGGAGCACCGAATCGATTCGGTTCACCAGACCTGAACACTGCATCTATGCGAATCGATTCGGCCAGGAGCCGAATCGATTCGCCCCTGCGATTTTTGCCAATTTTGGCTATGGAGTCTTGGACTCCTAATCTCCTCCAAACACAACTAACCAAAACCCTTGTCATTTATATCTACCAATTGAGTATAAATGCAGCCAATAAACATAATTTCACCCTCAATAACCATTCAAATAAATCTCCAACATTTCCAAGCCCATAAACCAATTAAAAACCCTAAGTTCCTTAAACCATGTATAACCACAACTATCAATGCAAATTACTATACTTAAATCATAAAATAGCAAGTAGAAAACTTGCCTTAAGGTTGTAACTTCAGATTTTGGTGAAGATTGTATGCAAGATCAAACACCCAAGCTTCAATCTCTCACTTTCTCCCAAGATTTCTTCTTCTCTTTCTTTTTCTAGGTTTACTAATGTAATTAGGGGAATAGTGACTTAGGTAAAGACATAAATCGTGGCTTATGCTTAAAATTCCAACTTAAGTGATTAAGGTGCGGTAAAATAATACGCATCTACTCATGTAAACTACAACCAGTCAAAAGTGCCCGGAAACTAGAAATACAATATGGCACACAATTTGACTATCTCAAACCTCCCGGAACTAATGGCACCATCCAAATTATCATTTGGAGATTTTATAATTCAGTTTAGGTTCCGGTTCCATTTTAAGCCCAAATGTCATTTTAAATTCTCATGACATAATAAAACATAACATAGCAAAATTCACCTCTAAAAACGGTAAATATGCAACATCATAGTAGATATTAACTTATCTTTCATAAATTAATACCTACTCCACAAATCAACATCTTTAATTAATTACTATATTAAGCAGATTAAATATAAAATAGAATCTCAAAAGCGAGGGTTGTTACAATGACCTAGTCATATTAGGTCTCTATGTCATGATGCACCAGTAATAACCTTAGAATTATAAACTGGGATATGGATACGTTACAAGTTGACCAGGGAAGTTCCTTAGAGTTTATGAACCTAAAATTGTTTAACCTGCTTAACCTTAAGGGAGAAGACCTTAAATAAGCGACCATTCCTTTGGTCGTCTTCGTAAGAAAGATTACCATGCCACTAGGGAAGGGGTAGCTACTAGTAATAACTGGGAATATCTAAAAAAATAATTGAGTTCTTACTTATGGACATTGATTCTCCTTACACTACAATCATTGGACGAGGATGGATCCATGATATAAAAGTTGTCCATTCCACTTATCACCAAAAGCTTAAAAACATCCAAAGGGGGGATAATGGATATTAAGGAAAATCAGGTTGTTGCTCAACAATGCTTTATCACCGCCATCTGACCCAAATAAGGGAAGAAGAAGGAGAAGAAGGTCGACACTGGTCTGACTAAAGATGAAGCCACACAATCTAAATAATGTGACACCCCGACTAATTAAACACCGGGTAGCTACTCCTTTATAAAATTAATTCAAAATGCCAAGTTGGCTCAGTTAATAGCATCACCGTCGAAAACATTTTTATTATTTCTAACCACCTAGTATTTAAAAAGTAAGTGCCAAATTTTTATTAAATCTAATTAACATGCAACAAGAGTAATGAATAACTAAATAACACCATTCACCATACTGAAGTAAAAAGAATAACCATCACAATATGTAAATAAAACCTGGAGGAAAACTCCTCAATACAAATCCCACAACTGATAAGTAAACTGAAATAAATAACTAAAACTGAATACTGAGCAATACATGCTAGAGTCTGAAAACTGAAATGTAAAAGATGCTCTAAATAGGAATGGGCAACATGCCCTACAACTGATAGATAGTGACTCTGGAATCCAAAAGATAGAAGCGTCTATGAGCAAATCCCTGTAGCTTCCACAACCAGCTACAGCACGTCACCTGAATGAGAATCCTATGCTTGGTGTCCTTGTGGCTGGGCACCTAAAATGGTTTTACAAGAAAATATATATTTGAAAGCAAATGGGTCAGAGCCCGAAAGTGGAAGTCATTTTAAAAACCTGCAAGTGCTTTAAAAACATTTAAAACATTAAATGCACAGTACATGTTAGGACGTACACTCGCATGATATTCTCACCTCTCGTCTAACTGTGCACTCCTAACGTAAGTACCCATCTATATCGACCCATACTACTAGCTAACTGACAACATAACTACCTAGACTGCCAAAGGTTCTACCCATATTACTCGGTTCCATTTAACGTAACAATGCTCGTAATTAAATAGAGGTTTAACGTAAACTCAGTTACTAAATATGCCATTGATATAACTATCAGCTAACTCCTTATATAACTCGAAACAATACCGTAATATTTTTACAACATTAACATGAGGATTTCCAGTAATCTAATGTATATTATTCATCTCATAAATATACAATACAAGCACCCCGCAATTTAAGCTGTAGTGCATACATACTCTGCTATCCATCCCGGTACATCACGTACATAAGGATCATATATTCCGAATCTCTCAGGAATAGTTCAGATAACACAAATCACAAATAGTGGAGGCGAACATAGTCACCATCACATGGGTCACGCACATACCTACGCTCCCATGGTCAGCGGACTTATTAATGTCACAATAAGTCTTTCTATGACCTATGTTCATCAAGGTACCAGTCTATATCCCCCCCGTAGGCACACAAGGATTAGAGGGTCCTAAGCGAACGTAAACCTCCCGTGATAGCAAGTATGATAGGTATGTCATACACATAATCCATATACTAATACTAAGTAATCACACATCTTAGTAATACCGTATTATAATCGTAGTACATATCGCATTCTCGTACTAACTAATTATCACAACTTATTTTATTCCGGTTCATAATTATACGCGCTATAATTCATCCTCACATCGTAGTAGTCACTCACGTCTCAACCCAAATGATTCATTGAATATAACTCTCGTATATGATTTACTCATCCCAGCAACCCAAAAGTCCCAAATCAATCACTATATCATCAAAGGGATGCTAACTCTACCCTTGAACCATCTCCCGGAACTCCAAAAGTCAAAACAGTCCAAAAAGGGTCAAACTGTCAACTCGTTAGAAGTCTCGTTCGAACGAGGCTTCGAACGAGTTTGGACTGTCAGGTCGTTAGAAGTCTCGTTCGAACGAGGCTGTTCGAACGAGGTCCCAGTTCGTTCGAACGAACTGACTCTTCTAACGACATCTCGTTCGAACGAGATATCGAACGAAAATCCTACTCATTAATAACGACTGGTCAACTCGTTAGAAGCTCGTTCGAACGAGCTCGTTCGAACGACCTGGGGGCTGCTTCTAACGAGATGCCAGTTTCGGCCCAGAATTTCCCAAAAATCGTTTTTCACCATTTTTACTCCTCAAACCTCTTCTAAAATTCATTCCCACAATATATTGAGTTCTCTAATCATCCTCAAACATGTTAAGGGGCTATACTAACATCATTAAAGGGTTTGATATCATCTAAACATCATTAAATCACAATTTCTACTTTAATTCCCAATTTTCTTCAAGAACATAAACCCTAACTTTTTCTCATCATAGATTCCCAGATTTTAATTCGTTTATGCATCACCTAGATATGAAATCTCCAAAATTTAATCTTCCAACAATGTTTCTACATGCAAACCTATCCCAACATTCAATAATAACTTCAAATTTCATGGGTTTTCTTTTAATCTTTCAAGAACAATTAAGATTCTTCAATTTCTAACATGGAAAAGACATTCTTCGAATTTAAATGAAATAAAGTCACTTGCCTTGGTTTGATTTCTGAATTTGGTGTGGATTCGGTGTAGAATTTCTGCAGAATTCCTCTCTCTCTCTCCTTCTCTAAGCTTTCTTCTCCAAAAGGCTATGGTGGCTAGGGTTTGCTTTGGGGAACTTATGAAAACCTAATTTTAATAAACCTCCGTAGCTTGTTGGGTTAATAAGGGTTGGTTGGGGTCAATCCTTATCAGATTACAACTCTCAATTTTCGTCACTTTTAATTACCCAAAAATACCAAATTACTAAAATACCCTTTAAGTTACCGGTATGGTCTAAAATTATCCCGGGACCCAAACTATACCCCCGGCTAGTGTTTTCTGACTATCTCGACCCTTACGGACGCGTTGGCGCACTCAAAACGACCATACAGATTATCGATTTTAAATTCACTTTTATTAACAAAATATTATACCGTGACGCGGCGGTCCCACGCGTCTCAACAAAATTTCTAAAATGCCGTATATAAATCTCACGACAAATTTTATAATACCAAATACATATATAATCATATATGCACATAATCAAATACCAATTCGCATCACATTAGTATTATTAACCCGGATTAATTTCCAATTAATACGCATTTAATTATTTAATCCCAAAAATAAATATAGCCAAAAGTACGGGGTATTACATACTTCCCCCCTAATAACTGAATTTCGTCCCGAAATTCGAAACTAGAAAGTACCTGCTAAAAACAGCTCTGGATAACGTTCGCGCATCTCATCCTCGCGCTCCCATGTGGACTCCTCGACATTGTGATGTCGCCACTGAACACGTACTAACGGGACTATCTTTGACCGCAGTTTCCTCTCGCTTCGGTCCGAAATAGCAATCGGCCCCTCCTCATAAGAGCTATCCGGCTGGAGATCGATATCCTCTACAGCAATGTGAGAATGAGCCAAATTATCTCTAAGGTATTTCCTCAGCGAGGAAATATGGAACACGTCGTGAATCCGATGCAAATGCTCCGGTAACCCGAGTCTATACGCGACCGGTCCGATCCGCTCAATAATAGGAAACGGCCCCACATACCTCGGTGCCAACTTCCCCTTCTTCCCAAATCGCATAATCCCCTTCATCGGAGAAACCCTGAGCAAAACCTGGTCCCCCACTTGGAACTCCCTGAAAAATCTCTTCGCATCAGCATAACTCTTCTGCCTGTCTTGAGCTACCCGAATGCGACTCCGAATTAACTCAATCCTTGCCGAAGTATCCTGAATCACTTCCGGCCCAAGTAGTTTGTTGTCCCCCACTTCCAACCAACATGCTGGGGAACGACAAGGCCTACCGTACAATGCCTCAAACGGAGCCATGCCAATCGTGAACTGATAGGAGTTGTTGTAAGCAAACTCCACCAGTGGAAGGTACTGCTCCCATCCACCCCCGAAGTCAATAATACACATGCGTAGCATGTCTTCCAACATCTGATTGGTGCGCTCGGTCTGCCCATCAGTCTGCGGATGATAAGCCGTACTCAACCGCAATTCCGTGCCCATGGCCTCCTGGAAACTCTCCCAAAACCTCGAAACAAATATCTTGTCTCTGTCAGACACGATATTTAGGGGCACACCGTGAAGTCTCACAATCTCTGAAATGAAGAGCTGGGCATACTGACCCGTAGTGTAATCAGTCCTAACGGGTAAAAAGTGAGCGACCTTGGACAATCTGTCCACAATTACCCAACCGGAGTCGTGACCCCTCTGCGACGTAGGCAACCCCGTGATAAAGTCCATGGATATGCTCTCCCACATCCACACCGGAACCTCCAATGGCTGTAGCAATCCTGTTGGTCTCTGATGATCCACTTTTACAAGCTGACAAGTGGCGCATTTCGAGACAAACTCTGCGATATTTCTCTTCATACCGCTCCACCAATACTGCCGTCTCATATCTTGGTACATTTTGTCCCCTCTGGGATGTACCGCGAACCGTGAGCCGTGCGACTCTGCCATCACATTGTGTCGCAGTTCCTCTCCTTCCGGAACTACCAATCTCCCATTGAAGCGTAATCCCCCGTCTGAGCTAACGGTATAGGATTCAGCTCCCTCAGCGAGTAATCGAACTATCTGCTCCTGACAGAACGAATCATTCGCCTGTGCCCGTACAACCTTCGTGACAATCTGCGGTGTAACGGTCATCACAGACATGAAAGATCGGGCCACTGCATCCTGGTGTCCCAATTCCTTCCACTTCGCTTTCCACACCTCTGCCACCTCATCTGCTGGCCTGCGGCTCAACGCGTCTGCTACCACGTTAGCCTTACCCGGGTGGTACTGAATGTTGAACTGGTAGTCTTTCACAAATTCAAGCCACCTACGCTGCCGCATATTTAATTCCTTCTGCGTGAACAGATACTGTAGTGACTTGTGGTCCATGAACAGCTGAAACTTCTCCCCCAAAAGATAGTGCCTCCAAATCCGTAAGGCAAATACTACTGCTGCCAACTCCAAATCATGCGTGGGGTAATTCTTCTCATGAGGCTTAAGCTTACGGGAAGCATAAGCTATGGCCTATCTCTCCTGCTGCAAAACACCTCCAAGCCCTTGCAAAGACGCATCAGTGTAAACCAAATACTCAACTCCCGGTCTCGGCAATGCTAACACAGGTGCTGAGGTCAATTTATCCTTCAACTCATCGAATTCCAACTGACAGGCATCACTCCAGGTGTATGGCACACCCTTACGAGTAAGATGTGTCAACGGACCTGCTATCTCCGAGAAACCCCGAATAAACCTCCTGTAGTATCCTGCCAAACCCAAGAAACTACGAATCTCCGTTGGTGTCGTGGGCTGTCCCCACTCCCTCACCGCTGACACCTTTCCCGGATCAACCGATATTCCCTGGTCGGAAATAATATGACCCAAGAACTGGACCTCCTTCAGCCAAAACCCGCACTTCTCATATTTTGCATACAGTTCGTTCTGACGAAGTGTCTGCAAAACCTGCCTCAAATGCTCGGCGTGCTCCTCCTCTGTCTGAGAGTAAACCAGAATATCATCAATGAAGACAATGACAAACTGGTCTAGGAAATCCCTGAACACTCTGTTCATCAAGTCCATAAACACTACTGGAGCGTTGGTCAAGCCGAAAGGCATAACCCGAAATTCATAAGAACCATATCTCGACAAGAACGCAGTCTTCGAGACATCCTCCTCCCTGATACGCAACTGATGGTAACCTGACCTCAAGTCAATCTTCGAGAAGAAAGAAGCTCCTCTCAACTGGTCGAATAAGTCATCGATTCGAGGCAACGGATACTTATTCCGTATCGTGACCTTATTCAACTCTCGCTAGTCCACGCACAATCTCAGTGAACCATCCCTCTTCTTCACAAACAAAACTGGAGCGCCCCAAGGTGAGGTACTCCTGCGAATAAAGCCCTGCCCTAACAGCTGCTCTATCTGATTCCGTAACTCTCGCATCTCAGCTGGAGCCATACGGTACGGTGCACGTGCTATAGGTCTCGTACCCGGTAGTAAATCAATAACGAAATCTATCTCTCGACTGGGTGGTAAGCCTGGTATCTCCTGAAACACATCTGAATACTCCCTGACAACCGGGATCGAATCTAAAGGAATAACAACCTCCTTAGAGGTATCCTCCTCTATGTAATACAGATGAGCGGTCGATCCTCCCTCTGGGCGAGGCATCGCCACTATAAACATCTCTTGCCCCGGAATGGCAAAAACAATGCTCCCGCTGAAGCAATCAATCATGGCCCTATATGCTACGAGCCAATCCATACCGATGATCACATCGTGAACGTGCATGTCTAACACTAACATGTCCGCAGGTAATACCAAACCACCAACCTCTACCCCCACTCCCCGGCATATAAAGAAAATAAGTGACCCACTCCCTAATGGTGAGTCGACACACGTCACTGTGCTCTCTGCCGTAGCTAACAATCCTAAAGCTTTCGCGAAGTGTGTAGCAATAAAACAGTGTGTAGCACCCGTATCAAATAACACCCGACCCATAGTGCCATGGATAGGAAACGTACCCTCGATCGCGGGCGGTGCCTGTGGAACTGCAGCCTGGTGAACGTTGTAGACACGTCCATACTGTAGCTGCCCCTGCTGAGCTGGGACTGCTGGAATGGGTGGCAAAGCTGCCATCTGTGGTGGTGCAGGAAGAGCGGCGGGAAACATAGGTCTCTATGGATCCTGGCGAGCACCCTGCTGCTGCTGCTGTGGGGCCCTGCCCCTATCAGGACAATCCTGCTTCTTATGGCCAGTCTTGCCACAAGTAAAGCACTTCCCTGGGAAGTTCCCTCCCCTCTGCCCCTGCTGTCCCCGGCCCTGGTGGCCGTTACCATTCCTCCCTTGGCCCTGCTGGCCCTGATGGAACTGCTGCCCATTCTGCCCCTGCTGGCCCTGATGGCCGTTTGGACCCTGATGGCCCTGGCGGAAACCTCCCTGTCCCTGCCTGTAGTTCCCTGATCGGAACCTCTTATTGTCCCCCTGCTGGGTACCCTGCTCAGTCTGTCTCTGCCCCTGACCGGTCTGTGCCCCGCTGGCACCATGTCCTCCAGTCCTGCCCTGATGGCTAGAATCCCCTGACCGCTTGCCCTCGGCCATATGAAAACGGTGGTCCTGGCAGTGTAGTAATGCAGCGTTAACCACATCAGAATACGTGGCCAACGATAGGTTCCCAAGCAGATGCTGACGGATTCTCCAATTCAACCCATCAGTGAACTTCTCTATCTTCTTCTTCTCTGTTGGAATCTCGTCTGGAATGATATTCAACAGGTTTGTGAACTCGGCCTCATACTCGGCCACTGTCTTGCCCTCTTGCTTCAAACTCATCAGCTTCCTCCTCATCTCTGTATGAACTGCGGACGGAAAGTACTTGCGGTCGAACCGCACCCAGAACTCCTGAATCGTGAGGGTATCCCTCTCCTCCGCGGTGGTAATGGACTCCCACCACTGCAGCGCAGATCCAACTAGCTTGAAAGTAGCTAGCACCTGCTTCTGAACATCTGTGCACTCATGCATCCTCAAATGCCTCTGCATGTCTTTCCTCCATTGGCTCGAGATAACCACATCTGAGCTTCCAGCAAACTCTGGCGGATGCGCTTTCTGAAAAGCGTCACGTACACGTTCCCAAGCAGACGGGAATGCATTAACCTGTACTGGCGCGGCAACCGGCGCCTGAGGTGGTTCCTGCTGAATCATGGCAATCGCGGCATTTACCGCTTGGGCTACTATAGCAGCAACCTCAGCGGCGTTCAACATGCCCTGAACTGGAGCGGGCTGGGGTTCGGGCGTAGCATTCCTGGGAACTCGTCGTGCACGTCGTGGAGGCATCTGAAACAAGAACAAAGTTTATAAGTTCACGGTTTATAAACTTAATATAGCTGAAGAACGAAACGTACACAATAAGAGTACAACAGTCCTAAAATATAGGGCTCTATATCAAAGAAAACGTAGCGGAAACATAATAGCCGTACAGATCCTAAAGGACACTAGAACCTGATGCTCTGATACCACCTGTGACACCCCGACTAATTAAACACCGGGTAGCTACTCCTTTATAAAATTAATTCAAAATGCCAAGTTGGCTCAGTTAATAGCATCACTGTCGAAAACATTTTTATTATTTCTAACCACCTAGTATTTAAAAAGTAAGTGCCAAATTTTTATTAAATCTAATTAACATGCAACAAGAGTAATGAATAACTAAATAACACCATTCACCATACTGAAGTAAAAAGAATAACCATCACAATATGTAAATAAAACCTGGAGGAAAACTCCTCAATACAAATCCCACAACTGATAAGTAAACTGAAATAAATAACTAAAACTGAATACTGAGCAATACATGCTAGAGTCTGAAAACTGAAATGTAAAAGATGCTCTAAATAGGAATGGGCAACATGCCCTACAACTGATAGATAGTGACTCTGGAATCCAAAAGATAGAAGCGTCTATGAGAAAATCCCTGTAGCTTCCACAACCAGCTACAGCACGTCACCTAAATGAGAATCCTATGCTTGGTGTCCTTGTGGCTGGGCACCTAAAATGGTTTTACAAGAAAATATATATTTGAAAGCAAATGGGTCAGAGCCCGAAAGTGGAAGTCATTTTAAAAACCTGCAAGTGCTTTAAAAACATTTAAAACATTAAATGCACAGTACATGTTAGGACGTACACTCGCATGATATTCTCACCTCTCGTCTAACTGTGCACTCCTAACGTAAGTACCCATCTATATCGACCCATACTACTAGCTAACTGACAACATAACTACCTAGACTGCCAAAGGTTCTACCCATATTACTCGGTTCCATTTAACGTAACAATGCTCGTAATTAAATAGAGGTTTAACGTAAACTCAGTTACTAAATATGCCATTGATATAACTATCAGCTAACTCCTTATATAACTCGAAACAATACCGTAATATTTTTACAACATTAACATGAGGATTTCCAGTAATCTAATGTATATTATTCATCTCATAAATATACAATACAAGCACCCCGCAATTTAAGCTGTAGTGCATACATACTCTGCTATCCATCCCGGTACATCACGTACATAAGGATCATATATTCCGAATCTCTCAGGAATAGTTCAGATAACACAAATCACAAATAGTGGAGGCGAACATAGTCACCATCACATGGGTCACGCACATACCTACGCTCCCATGGTCAGCGGACTTATTAATGTCACAATAAGTCTTTCTATGACCTATGTTCATCAAGGTACCAGTCTATATCCCCCCCGTAGGTACACAAGGATTAGAGGGTCCTAAGCGAACGTAAACCTCCCGTGATAGCAAGTATGATAGGTATGTCATACACATAATCCATATACTAATACTAAGTAATCACACATCTTAGTAATACCGTATTATAATCGTAGTACATATCGCATTCTCGTACTAACTAATTATCACAACTTATTTTATTCCGGTTCATAATTATACGCGCTATAATTCATCCTCACATCGTAGTAGTCACTCACGTCTCAACCCAAATGATTCATTGAATATAACTCTCGTATATGATTTACTCATCCCAGCAACCCAAAAGTCCCAAATCAATCACTATATCATCAAAGGGATGCTAACTCTACCCTTGAACCATCTCCCGGAACTCCAAAAGTCAAAACAGTCCAAAAAGGGTCAAACTGTCAACTCGTTAGAAGTCTCGTTCGAACGAGGCTTCGAACGAGTTTGGACTGTCAGGTCGTTAGAAGTCTCGTTCGAACGAGGCTGTTCGAACGAGGTCCCAGTTCGTTCGAACGAACTGACTCTTCTAACGACATCTCGTTCGAACGAGATATCGAACGAAAATCCTACTCGTTAATAACGACTGGTCAACTCGTTAGAAGCTCGTTCGAACGAGCTCGTTCGAACGACCTGGGGGCTGCTTCTAACGAGATGCCAGTTTCGGCCCAGAATTTCCCAAAAATCGTTTTTCACCATTTTTACTCCTCAAACCTCTTCTAAAATTCATTCCCACAATATATTGAGTTCTCTAATCATCCTCAAACATGTTTAGGGGCTATACTAACATCATTAAAGGGTTTGATATCATCTAAACATCATTAAATCACAATTTCTACTTTAATTCCCAATTTTCTTCAAGAACATAAACCCTAATTTTTCTCATCATAGATTCCCAGATTTTAATTCGTTTATGCATCACCTAGATATGAAATCTCCAAAATTTAATCTTCCAACAATGTTTCTACATGCAAAACTATCCCAACATTCAATAATAACTTCAAATTTCATGGGTTTTCTTTTAATCTTTCAAGAACAATTAAGATTCTTCAATTTCTAACATGGAAAAGACATTCTTCGAATTTAAATGAAATAAAGTCACTTGCCTTGGTTTGATTTCTGAATTTGGTGTGGATTCGGTGTAGAATTTCTGCAGAATTCCTCTCTCTCTCTCCTTCTCTAAGCTTTCTTCTCCAAAAGGCTATGGTGGCTAGGGTTTGCTTTGGGGAACTTATGAAAACCTAATTTTAATAAACCTCCGTAGCTTGTTGGGTTAATAAGGGTTGGTTGGGGTCAATCCTTATCAGATTACAACTCTCAATTTTCGTCACTTTTAATTACCCAAAAATTCCAAATTACTAAAATACCCTTTAAGTTACCGGTATGGTCTAAAATTACCCCGGGACCCAAACTATACCCCCGGCTAGTGTTTTCTGACTATCTCGACCCTTCCGGATGCGTTGGCGCACTCAAAACGACCATACGGATTATCGATTTTAAATTCACTTTTATTAACAAAATATTATACTGTGACGCGGCGGTCCCACGCGTCTCAACAAAATTTCTAAAATGCCGTATATAAATCTCACGACAAATTTTATAATACCAAATACATATATAATCATATATGCACATAATCAAATACCAATTCGCATCACATTAGTATTATTAACCCGGATTAATTTCCAATTAATACGCATTTAATTATTTAATCCCAAAAATAAATATAGCCAAAAGTACGGGGTATTACAAATAACAACTAAAGTATTGAAGATATGGGGTGGAGGAATAAGGGTGGACCCCACGAATAAGGTCATGGAACCATTATAGGAAGTAGTGTTCTGTGATTCACGCCTGAAAAGGAAAATCATGATCAACAGCTCACTTACTGACCAGGAAAAAAAGAAGTGATTTTTGTGAAGGGAAAACTAAGATATTTTTGCTTTGCAACCTTAAGATATGCCTGAGATTAATCATGAATTCATTTTCCATTTACTTCACATGGAGACAACATACCGGCCGATCATACAAAAGGCTCACCAAATTTCCCTGAAAAAAGAAAAATCCATATAAGAAGAAGTGGGGAAACTTCAGGAGGCAAGGTTCATTAAAGAAGTTCAATTTCCTAAATGGTTTTCAAACCCACTACTCGCAAATAAAAGTAATGGAAAATGAAGCATCTACATAGACTTCATAGATCTCAATAAAGCTTATCCTAAAAGACCTTTCCTTTGCAAAAAAAATCGACCAATTGGGCAATGCTACACCCAATAATGAATGGATGAGTTTCATGGATGCGTACTCAAGGTACCATAAAATTCTTCAATTTATCCCTGATCGAGATAAGACCTTGTTCATTACCTCTATTAGCATGTATTGCTACAAATTCATCCCATTTGGTCTAAAAAACACATGTGTTATATACCAATAGCTGGTCACTAAGATGTTCAAGGATTAACTATGTCACGACCTCAACCCAAAAATAGTATTGAACCAGTGTCTTGGCATGCCACAAAAGCATTGAAGTCTGGCCTTAAAATTCTCTCTTAAAATAAATGTAGCAGAAATACATTCACATGGTTTTGAGTTGTAACTAGCTGAAAATGTAACACATAATCAAATCTTCTAAAACATAACTTCTTATCCCCATAAATAACTAAATTCTAATGCAAGTCATGCCGGAATCACTTATAAAGAAATAAATTCTCTAACATATCATTTTGCACTAGCCTCTAGCCATAAAACACATCTCAAAACATAACCTTCAATTGAATCTTCATACATCCATCTTCCTTTCTAACTATAACCTTAAAAGGGGTTCTTTATACAACATCAGCTAAAAGCCAAATGCGATTCAATCTCCAAACATTCCAATATTTTTTTTCAGAAAATAGATTACTAATCAAGTAAGAACAAACGGTATACATATATATATATATATGGATAGGAACTTGAATTAATATATTTATAAGTGAATGACAGTATACAGAAATGAATATCTAAAAATAGAACGAATGCGACAAATAAAATGAAATATATTTTTCATTCAATCATATCATTTAAATTGGCCAATACACTCTAATACCGTGTTCATATACCATATTACTCCCCAGTAGTTGAGGATAAATTGAACTATTTCATCACAACGTCTTATTTAGGGAACACTAGTGATAACCCAATGGGAAGATCAGTTAGTAAGAGAGGTCCCTTCAGACGAATCTTATTTCCAATTAGTATGTCTATATTGAGAGATATAAACATATCACAAATGAATCTATCATCGGTATATATACAAATTGGTCTTTTTTTATTTTTCATTTTGGTCCCTGAAACTTACTTTATTAACACAAAGTCCCTAAAGTTTGACAAATTATATTTATTACCCCAAAACCTATCATCTTCCTAAAACTCAACCTCAATACGAACTCTAGATTTTAAAATAACTCTTAACTAGCAATCTTATCTCTAATATAATATAATCTAAAGTTAAAACTCTACATATTAGGATTAAGTTTTAGATGTAGCATCTAAAAATCAATATATAGTTTATTAGGATGCATTACTAAGATCATAGTGAATTAACTTCATAGTCTAATATTTAGGTATGCTTAACAAATATAAGGGTATCATTATCGTAAAGTTCTCAACATTACATGAGCATCCTAACAAATATGTATTTATCATAAAATTTTATAACCATAAATACTTACCGAGTGGCATTTAATAAAATACCAGGAAACACAAAATATACAAATATATTTTGGCATATAAAAGTCATGTTATTGCATACTAATCTCATAATATGAAATTTCATCTCCAAACTTGACCTATGCTAATTTACAAATTTGTTTCTAATCTTTGTACCAAAAAAAATACCTTAATATGTATTACAAGATTTTGATAAAATAGTTATCTGTGTAGACTTAGAATTTAACTTTCAACTTTATTCCATGGTTTATAACAAATTCTTCTTAGAATCTAGACACGTGTCATGAGAGACATAATTGAATAATACATATAATTTTATGAAGTTCAATAATCCCATGAATATACTAATTTGCTCGAGTGTCTAGAGAACTAGAAATCTTTATGAGAATGAAATGATTTAAATGAATTAACCAATATACTATAACCTAAATGGAATCCTTACTGTCAACACTTAGGTAAACTTACCACAAAATATATGGTAATATTATTCTATTTGAACTATCTTTTAGGTAGTCGTTTGTAACCGTCCTAGTATTTTCTAGTAATAAGATTTCAATTGTTAACAAATCAAACAAGCAAATGTAAACAATGCCATCTCTTTGTTCTTGAAGATCCTTACACATCCTTGTATAGTCGGGATGAGAGATGAATTTCGTAAAAGGACCATCTTTTAATATTTAAATATAAAGTCGGATACTACTTGGAAGTCACATCCTATTTTTTAATCTCAACACGCCATCTTAGGATAGAAATTTAGTTGTGTTCTTTCAATCATTTAATCTTCTAACAAAAGTGGGTCATCTACGTATAAAATCTTAATCCTTTACATGTTATATTTATAGCCATTACTTATTCACTGTGAATGTCAACATTTACCTCCATACTTCTTACATCCTTCTATAATGATTCCTGATTGGTAACCATTCAAAAATTTTCTTAAAATTCTTTCCTAAGGAGAAAAGTATTGCATTATCTTTCCACGGCTGATAATGAATATTCCAATCACAATCCTTTATCAAGTTTGATAACCTTCATTGTCTTATGCTAAATTTTTTTCAAACGTGTACTTTATACTATTATGATCCATATAAAAATTGAAATTCTTCCTAAAAGAATAATACCTACAAATTTTGTGACAAAAATTAACCACAATTAATTATAAGTTATTGGTGCGGTAATTATGCACGTGTGATTTTATGTTCCTTGAAGATAAGTACTTTTATCGCGTCCTAATAAAAAAAATCTTGATGTATCAATAAAAATTATCAATCCTCCTTCTCCCAAAGGAAAAGTTAAAACTAAGTCAATTACTAACTGATCCTTATGATCCTAAGATTTAATCGTAACTTCTTTACTTAACTCATATTTCACCTTCTTTAATTCCATGTATAACTTCTCTTACCTAGTGATTTTTAAATGCTTCTCATGTTCTTGAACACCCTTGTCCAAATACTTCTTAAAAATTATGTTCACCACATTCAAGATAGAGGTTGTTAAAATAGTTAGTACAAAATGTCATCACTAGGAATTTGCAACGATCATACCTAGTAAAAAAAGTTAACTTACAACTATCATATTTCTCATTATCAATTGATGATATCCAAACCTAATATCGATCTTAGGTAGTAGTGGTGAATCTTGTAGTCAGTTTAAATAAACTATTTATATGAGGGAGAGGGTACTATATTTAGTGGTTACCTTATTTGATACTTGATAATCCATACAATATCTCATCGTCCCGCCCTTAATTTATCTAAGACTAGATCACTTCATGGTGATATACTTGGTTTAATAAAGATCTTATCCAAAAGATCATATAACTCAACCTTTAACTCACTTACCTCAAATGGTTCTATATATAAAAAAAATGGTTTAGAAAGTGTTCCATTTTTGCAAATGACGTCAATGGTAAATTCTATTTTTCCAATTGATATGTAAATTGGGTGAATCTAATTAACTACTAAAAAAGTGAACTTAAAAAAAAACTATCATAAGAGGGTATTATAATAGCGAGTTCACGTATAGCTATCAAATGTCTCTAACTATCAAGTTAGTATCTGAAGGTAAAGATGATGCTAAGGATATAATATCTAATAGATTATCGGATCGGTAGCTTAAATTCATTGATACTCATCTAATGCAATATATATATATATATATATATATATATTATAATTACGTGGAGTAGTTCTAATAGGAAAAAAAAATATAATCCTAAACTTAAGTATACTAATCAATTAAATTATGCTATAAATAATTTAGTTTATATAAAAAATATACGATTTACCAAGTAAAGGGCAAAGTTATCCAATTATTTTGAACTAAGTAGTGAATTCTTTAGAGCTATCTACCAATACTATCTCTCACCATAATAATGTTTCTCGTCTTATCTCTCTAAAAATCAATAATTCTTATATTCATCACAGGAAAAGTATATAATATGACAAGTGTATAGTATAAAACATATCACAACAATTTGAGAAATAATATCAGGACCAACTTTAAGAAAGTCTTGTAAATGAAGAAATGTTCGTTTGATGATAATCAAATTCAAAGGATAAACGAAAAATACTTTAGTGATTTCAAGAGCATGTTATATACGATCACATCCTCAACCACAATGGAATCCTTAATACACCTAATAATATCTATACTTTTATTTTCTTAGGTATTATGATAATACAATTCTATTACTCTACTCTAATAATAGTAACTGATAAAATAAACAAATTCAATCTCAAAATTCTATCCATTGATCATATCTCCTAAATAGTGTCTAAAACCTTATCCTCTTAATTCTTATAATTCCGCCAAATAAGTAATTCGGATAATTACATTGTAACTCTCAAATAAATATCTATAAGAATCAAAGATTACCTTAGGTTCTACCTCTAATAATCTAATCTTAGTCACTATCTAATGAATCATGAAATTGAATATGATCAACATCCTCTTATATCTTTAAATAACATATCAATCACTAGGTAATCCTCTAGCACATGAAATTCTGACATGATCTAGTCTTATGATTCTTGGTTAGGCTCAACATAGCCGATATCACCTTGAGATAATATACAAGTTCATAACATATGCTCTGATATCACCTCTGTCATGACCCCTTCCCAAAAATAGTAGCGAATGGGTGCCTTGACATGCCACCATGGCATTCAATATTCTGGCCTTTAAATTTCCTTTTAAAATAAATGTAGTGAAAATACATTCACATGGTTATGAGTTGTAACTAGATGAAAAGATAACACGTCATCAGAGCTTCTAAAGGATAACTTCTTGTTCTAATAGATAACTAAATTCTATTACAAGTCGTGACGGAATCACTTAAAGAGAAATAAATTCTCTACCATCTCATTCTACACTAGCCTCTAGCCACAAAAAATCTCAAAATATAACCTTCTATTCAATCTTCACACATCCATCAACCTTTCTAACTATAACCCGAAAAAGGGTTATTTATAAAATATCAGCTAAATGCTTAATGAGCTTCAATCTCCATACATTCTAAGTTTTTTTTTAGAAAATGGATACTTACTAAAGTAAGAACAGAAGGAATATACATATATGGCTAAGAACTTGTAGTAATATATTTAAAAGTGAATGACAGTGTATAAAAATGAATAGCACAGAATATAACGAATCCGGTAAATTAAATGCGGTATCTTTTTCTTTCAATCATATCATTTTAAGGGACAAGTACACTCTAATACCATGTTCTTCTACTGTATTATTTCTATATAGTTGAGGGTCAATCGAACAAATTCATCACAATGCCTTATTTAGGGCACACAAACGATAACCCATCTAGGAAGGTCAGTCAATATGAGAAGTCCCTTAAGCTGAATCTTATTTCCAATATTCAATCTTATTTTTAATACTCATTTCAATCAGTGTGTCTATATAGAGATATACAAACATATCACAAATCAATCAATCATCGGTATTAGATGCATTTTGAGGATAAAAGTAGTTTACAAAATACATATATTTCGCATACTATCATATACTTGAAATGCACAAGAAATCACATAGAGTACTCACCTAAAACAGAGGTTAACAAATACAGATATTGAGTCTTAGATCACACGTTAATCGAACAAATACAGTATACATTTAATCACATATTCTAAAGAAAGTCCGGTTTATTTATTATATTTTATTCCTATAATAACTTGATTAAACGATTACTAAAAACCATTTTCTCAACTTTTTAAAATTCATTGATCGTAATTGAAGAATTCAATTCATAGTTAGCACCACTTAATTACCAACTCATCTAGACAGAGAATTTTCAAATTCATTCCCAGTAGATATAAGGGTCACAAGGGCACCACTTAGATACCATATCATCTAGACATAACTTCATCAAGCCTTACTTTGGAATTACTTAATTGGATTCCACAATAACAGAAATCTTTTCAAAATCCCATATACAACTTTAAACAAGTTCAATTTTAAAAATAAGTAAATTGAATCTTAAATGTAATTTATCTATTACGTGTTCAGAAATGATAAGCAATATTAATTTTCATCACCAAAAAGATTATCATTATTGAGAATACCTTTTTAAAACTCAATAATTCATTATGAAAAGAGTTCTATGTTTCAATTTCATAAAACAAATCAATTTAAAAAACCCTATACTTTTATGTTCATTAAAATGGATCTTTAATATTTTTACTAACATTTCTACTAAGTATAGATGTAAAATAATAAATTATAACTATAAAGATGTTTTATAACATTAATAGAAGATTACCTTAGGATGAAATCCCTAAGAACTGTAAGAAATTCTTCTTAAACTTCCCACACTTTTTCTCACTATTTCATTTTATAATTATCTAGAAATTGGTGTGAGTTTCGATTGATTTACAAAGATCCTATTTATAGGTTTTTAAAGACATTATGGTGGTGATACATATCTAGGTAACTAGGCTTTTACATTGACGAGTCAACGTAGAGGTGTCCCGTAACGGAGTGGTCTTATAATATTATTTTCCCCAAATTTTTACAAGTGTTCTAAGACTTTTCTATACATGTAAAGTGGAGGTGTCAAAATGAAGCATAAGGTGTTAAACATGAGGTGGAAATGTGTTAATCATGAGATGGAATGGTGGTAAGGGTATAAGGACCATTTTACACATGAAGGGTGTTTTGGCAATTTCATACTATATATTTTCAATATTTTTTAGTGGTCTTTAAAAATATTTTATTTAAAAAATAGTCCCTTTCTATTTTTATTTTGGCCCCAAAAACTTTCTTTATTAAAACGAAGTCCTTAAAGTTTGGTAAAATTTTATTTTCTACCCAAAACTTATCATATTCCCAAAACTCAACCTCAACACGAACTCTAGGATTTAAAATAACTCTTGACTATCAATTTTATCTCTAATATAATATAATTCAATGTTAAAACTCTATATATTAGGATTAAGGTTTGATTGTAGTATCTAAAAATCAAAATATAGTTTATTGGGATGCATGACTAAGATTTTAGTGAATTAACTTCATAGTCTAATACGTAAGTAAACTTAACAAATATAAGGGGATCACTGGCATGTGACACCCCGCCTAATTAATCCCGGGTGATCAGTCCTAAATCAAGTTAGAACAGGTTTCTCATTTGGTCCATTCTTAGCATCACTGTCGTTTTATTAAATTACTAACCACCTAAGTGAGAAAAATAGACTGGTGTCGATTTTTATCTTTCATTAATTGAACTAAAACCCATGCGGAAAATAAAGCAATATAACCATCACAGATAATTGAACTAATCATTCCACAAGTAAAATAATTAACCGAATAAACCATCGGTCCAAATAATAAATCCCATAAAGACAAGAATAGAATCCCAACAATCTAAGAAACAAATAAATGGAAAGTGAGCGACATGCTCGAATAAATAATAATGAGTCTCTACATTATGAATGAAAGAAAGAGGCGTCTATCAAAGGTCCCGCAACATCCACATATGCTGCAGCAACGGACTTCCTGGAATCGAGTCAGGTCTGGCGTCCCTGTGGCTGGACACCTAAAAGGTTTTTAAAAAGTTTTTATAGCAAGGGTTAGTACCCAAAACATTTGAAAACATTTAGCAAATGATTAACTTGCAGTAATAATAAATATGCATGCTCTTCATATTTTAGTTAGTGTTGCACTCCCTTGAGAACTTCCTCACCTCTCCTCTAATGTGCACTACTAACGCTTTAATTATCACCTAGTTATCTATCTCATGACTAGATAATTATTAAAGTCTCCTTATACTCCCCCCCCCCCCCTACTCTAACCTGAGTAAAATGTGATTATGATTTTTAAGTCATTAGTAACATCAACTTAATTAAATCATTTCCCTTTTTAATTCATATAACTACTCCACTCGTTATACATATACAACAACACATGCTTGTATTTATTTAGTCCGTATATAATAATCACCCTATTATATACTTAGAATATTGCAGCATTCACACACACACTGGAATACATAAACCACTAATATCCACCCGAGTAAAAGTACTCCCCGGATATAATTTCTCTAAAGTGCTAGTACACTAGGTATATTCACATATCCTAGTTATCCAAGTTAGAATCTCTCACTAACTTGGTTTAGTATACGATTGGAGGCGGTCATATTCCTTCCCGGAAAGTGAGATGCCCCTCACCCCCTGTAACGGACGCTATGACCTGGGAATCTACTCGCCCTACTCCTCAAGCTAGGGGATTCATCCACTGCGCGTAACCTCCCCCTATAGCACTAGAGTATAATAATATCTAACCACTGATATTAAGGCATACACTATATATATATACTATCACACACCGTATATATATATATATATATATATACATAAATAAAAATGTTCTAGCTACACCGTGTACCAAACCCGTGACACAAGCCTATTCCCTTTTTTATTATGAGGTTATTACCCAACTCGAATTATTAATTAATTTGCACATTAATAAATTTCAGTTGCTTTTGATGTTGCCCTCACCATTTAATTGGGCTCAATCTCATAGCCCGAATTAACCTCACCCGAGTCTAAATCCCGACTCTAAATTTCTTAGTCCATTACTACGTAATATAATTTACCTCGATGTCACTCAACCAATTTTGACGTGTCATCCAAATTTCTCCTCCCATTTCCTAATTAATTCACTCACATTTAATTAGGTAACCCCATGCATTAATTTCTCAACAATAATTAATTGCATAACAACTTTTATATAAATCTCTTCCTATATAAATAAAACTGGGCGAACTATCAGTTTCTGCCGACCGTCGATCGATCGACTTCATGGCGTCGATCGATCGATCGAACAGGTACTCGTCTTCTTCGCGAAGACGGACAGCCATGGGCGAAAATCTGCAAACCCTAATTTCCTTCTACACTGAAACTAAGTCTCTTTTAGCATTTGTATATATTAGGAAACTCATTAAGGATCTCCAGAGTATTCAACAACATCAATAATTCGTCCATTAACTCAAATTTCTAAATTTGGGGAAAGTTTCATCATTAACCCTAGGTCCATTTATACCCCAAATTTCATCATCAAATTCGTTTCCAAATATGCAGATAACATTCTTATCAGATATGCAATAACTCACCGTACTCAGATTTTATAAGAAACATCACCCCAAATTTCGTAAATCAGAATTTGATGTTTTCAAAATCCCATGTTTATTCCATTAACACCCAAAAACGGATTTCTACATAATCACTACACATGAATATGAATCGAAAACATATTTAATGCTATTGCAAGTTATCCACTTGCCTTAAGGTTCGTAGAGTCTGAATTGGAGCTAAATCCTAAGGTTGAAGATGACCTTTGATGGCTCTCTTTGATCCCCAATTTGGCTTTGGCTGCTGTTAGGGTTTCCTAACCCTTAATTTGTTTTCTCTAATTAAGTTCAGCAACCCCCTTATTTCTTTTTATTTGATTAATTACTTAAATCCCGTTTTTTGACTAATGGGCCAAGCCCAAGTGACCCAAATGTCCCTGAGTGGGCCCGGCTATATCTAAAAACGTCCCGTGACCCGTTTACTACCCCCGGGTACACTTTTCCGACTATCTCGGCCCATTCGGACTCAACTGTACCCTCAGAATTTGCATCCGAGTTAATTTCTAAAAATACTTATCCCCCACCTAATACAGTCTACCGACTTTCGGATGCAATAAGTACATACCTCGTCATTAATACTCTAGACGACATAATTACATTATTACTATTCGCTTAGTAATTAAGTTTTCCCTAAATATTAACCATTCAATCCCAGATTAATATTTATATATTATTTTGTTCTAATTAATTCATTAAATTACAACACACTAAGTAATTTAAAATCTCCGAATTAATTAAATTAAATGTACCAAAAATACGGGGTGTTACATACTCCCCCCCTGATAAAGGAATTTCGTCCCCGAAATTAGATCGTACCTGCGTTGAAAAGTTCTGGATATTGTTCCCGCATATCCTCCTCTCGCTCCCAGGTAGACTCGTCAACATTGTGATGACCCCACTGTACTCTAACCAATGGAACAACCTTGGATCGTAATTTCCGCTCACTATGATCCAGAATTGCTACCGGCCTCTCCTCATACGAGATGTTTGGCTGTAAGTCGATCTCCTCGAGTGGAATGTGCCAAAAGGCTCTCTCGCTCCTTCGATATTTCTTCAGCGATGCCACATGGAATACATCGTGTATCCGCTGAAGATGTTCTGGTAACCCAAGTTTATACGCCACCGGTCCCACCCTCTCAATAATAGGGAAAGGTCCTACGTATCGCGGTGCTAACTTACCCTTCTTGCCGAATCTCATCACCCCTTTCATAGGGGATACCCGGACTAAAACCTGGTCCCCAACCTCTAGCTCCACATGTCTTCGAGAAGCATTAGCATAACTCTTCTGCCTGTCCTGAGCTATTCGAATCCTTCCTTGAATCAACTCTATCTTTGCAGATGTCTCCTGGACAATCTCCGGCCCCAAGAGTTTGTTGTCCCCCACCTCTAACCAACAAGCGGGTGAACGACAAGGTCTCCCGTATAGTGCCTCAAACGGTGCCATCCCAATCGTGAATTGGTAAGAGTTGTTATACGCAAACTCTACCAAAGGAAGATATTTCTCCCACCCTCCCCCGAAGTCCAAAATGCACATTCTGAGCATGTTATCCAGCATCTGATTAACTCTCTCAGTCTGTCCGTCAGTCTGTGGGTGATATGCTGTACTCAAGCGTAACTCCGTGCCCATTGCCTCCTGAAAGCTCTGCCAAAAGTGGGCAACAAAGATTTTGTCTCGGTCGGATACGATATTTATCGGCACTCCATACAGCTTAACAATCTCTGCTATGAATAGATGTGCATAACGCATCGACTCAAAGTCTGTGCGTACCGGGAAAAAGTGGGCTACCTTAGTCAACCGATCCACAATAACCCATATGGAGTCGTGACCCTTCTGCGATACCGGTAACCCTGTGATGAAGTCCATGGAGATGCTCTCCCACTTCCACACGGGAATTTCTAACGGCTGTAGCATCCCTGATGGCCTCTGGTGGTCAACTTTCACAAGCTGACACGTGGCACGCTTCGAAACAAACTCCGCTATGTCCCGTTTCATCCCTGCCCACCAATACTGCCTCCTTATATCTTGGTACATTTTATCCCCACCGGGATGTACTGCAAATTTCGAACCATGGGATTCTGTCATAATTGTGTGCTTCAAGTCCTCATCCTCTGGTACCATTAACCTCCCATTAAAACATAGGCCTCCTTCTGAGCTAATCGAGTAACCCTCTGCTCCCTCAGCTAACAACTGGCCCACCCTATCCCATCAAATCTGATCCTCTGCCTGAGCCTTCACAACCCGCATAATGATCTCGGGTGTGATGGACAAAGCCGACGTGCAAGCCTTTACTACGTCGTCCTCATATTGAAGCTCTTTCCACTTCGCTTTCCATATCTCCGATATCTCCCCGGTCGGCCTTCGGCTCAATGCATCCGCTACCACATTGGCCTTACCAGGATGATACTGAATATCAAACTGGTAGTCTTTCATGAATTCTAGCCACCGCCTCTGCCTCATATTCAGATCCTTCTGTGTGAAGAGATACTGAAGCGACTTGTGATCCGTGAATAGAGTAAATTGCTCTCCTAGAAGATAATGCCTCCATATCCTTAAAGCAAAAACGACCGCTGCCAACTCTAGGTCGTGAGTGGGGTAATTCCTTTCGTGGGGCTTTAGCTTCCTGGAAGCATAAGCTATAGCCCTTTCTTCCTGCTGGAGCACACCCCCAAGACCCCGTAAGGATGCGTCTGTGTAAACCCGATACTCTAGCCCTCCCTTTGGCAATGCCAGCACGGGTGCAGATGTCAACTTGTCCTTTAGCTCGTCGAACGCTAATTGACAACTATCATCCCACTTGAAAGGTACCCCTTTCCGAGTCAGATTCGTCAAAGGTCCTGCAATCTTAGAGAATCCTTTAATGAATCGCCTGTAGTAACCAGCCAAACCCAGGAAACTGCGCACCTCGGTCGGTGTCGTGGGCTGTCCCCACTCCCTCACCGCTGACACCTTATCCGGATCCACTGCAATACCCTGATCTGACACGACGTGACCAAGGAAATGTACCTCCCGTAGCCAAAACCCACACTTCCCGAATTTGGCATAGAGCTGATGATCCCTCAGTGTCTGTAGAACCATGCGTAAATGCTCTGCGTGCTCCTCCTCGGTACGCGAGTAGATTAGGATGTCATCAATGAACACGATGACAAACTGATCTAGGTACTCCCTGAAAACCCTATTCATGAGGTCCATAAACACTGCTGGTGCATTGGTGAGCCCGAAGGGCATCACCCTGAACTCATACGATCCATACCGCGACAAGAAAGCAGTCTTAGGAACATCCTCTTCTCGGATACTCAGTTGATGATACCCTGACCTCAAGTCGACTTTGGAGAAGTAAGACGCCCCTCTCAGTTGGTCAAATAAATCATCAATCCGAGGCAACGGATACTTATTCCGTATCGTCACCTTGTTCAGCTCCCTATAATCCACGCACAATCGGAGTGACCCATCTCGTTTCTTCACAAACAACACCGGCGCACCCCACGACGATGTACTCCGCCGAATAAAACCCTGACCCAGTAGCTGCTGAATCTGCTCCCTCAATTCCCGCATTTCTGAAGGGGCCATTCGATAAGGTGCCCGAGCAATAGGCCTCGTCCCCGGTGCCAAGTCTATGACAAATTCGATTTCTCTGCTGGGTGGTAATCCTGGTATCTCCTGGAATACATCCTCAAAGTCCCTCACTACAGGGATAGAGTCTAAAGAAACTGCCACTTCCTGCGAGGTTTCTTCCTCAATGTAGTATAGATGAGTGGCCGAGCCTCCCTCTAGGCGAGGCATCGTCACAACAAACATCTCCTGTCCCGGAATGGCGAAGATAAGGCTCCCACCGAAGCAATCAATCATGGCTCTATAGTCAGCGAGCCAATCCATACCGATGATCACGTCATGAACATGCATATCTAATACCAACATGTCCGCAGGTAAAACTAAACCGCCAATCTCCACTCCTACTCTCCGACATATAAGGAATATAAGCGACCCATTTCCCAAAGGTGAGTCGACACACGTAACAGTGCTCTCTGCGGTGGCTAACAACCCTAAAGCCTTCGCGAAATGTGTAGCTATAAAGCAATGAGTGGCCCCCGTATCAAATAATACCCGACCCATAGTGCCATGGATAGAGAACGTACCCTCAATCGCGGGCGGCGCCTGCTGTGCTGGAGGATTGGGAACGTCCCGAACGTTATACACACGTCCGTAGTGCATCTGCCCCTGCTGCTGTGGGGCGGGTGGTGCTGGTGCTGCTGGTGGCATTTGACCCTGTTGCCCTTGCTGGGCACCCTGCTGCTGGCCTCTGCCCCTCTGCGGGCACTCCCTCTTGAAGTGTCCTGGCTGGCCACAGGAGAAACAGCGTTTCTGGTCGTCACCCTGCCGTTGGCCCTGCTGGCCCTGACGTTGCTGGCCCGGTTGGCCTCTACCGTTGTTCCCTTGGCCCTGACGGCCCTGAGGAACCTGCTGTTGTTGATTAGGGCCTGGTTGCCCCTGTCTGAACCCCTGTCCTCCCGGTCGGAACCCACCAGGCTTAAACTTCTTAGCCTGATTCCCTTGCTGAATGATTACCTGCTGCTGTGTGCCACTCGTCTCACTACTAGTGACCGCCTTGCCCTGCTGGCTCGGCTTACCTGCCTTCTTGTTCCCCTTAGTGTGGAAACGATGATCCTGACAATGTATAAGTGCGGCATTAACGACATCTGTATAGGTCACCAATTTCGGGTTTCCAATCAAGTGCTGCCTGATTCTCCAAGCCAGACCATCCATGAACTTGGACTTCTTCCGCTCCTCATCGCTCACCTCGTTTGGCACAAAGTTTGCCAAACGGGTGAACTCCTCCTCATATTCTGCCACTGACCTGTCACCCTGTACCAACTCGCTGAATTTCTTCCTCATCTCAGACTCTACTGCTGGAGGGAAGTACTTGCGGTCAAACCGCACCCAGAATTCAGAAATCGGCATCAAATCCCACTCCTCAGCGGTGGTTACGGACTCCCACCACTGTAAGGCTGCCCCTGACAGACGAAAGGTAGCCAGCATCTGTTTCTGCACCTCTGTACCCTCTAGCATGCGCAGATGGCGCTGAATGTTCTTCTTCCAGTCACAAGCCTCAACCACATTGGTGCTACCTCGAAACTCAGGTGGGTGACCCTTCTGAAAGGTCTCCCTCAATCGCTGCCAAGATGGTGGCCCCACTGGAGCCTGAACTGCTGGAGCCAATGGAGGCGGTGCCTGGGGCTGCGGAAAACGAGCTGCCATAGCTCGTATCGCTGTCTCCACCGCTTGGGCCACTATCACTGCCACCTGAGTGGTAGAAATCAACTCGGGCGGTGGTGGTGGTGGCGGTACCTGTGGCTCCTGGCGAGCCTCCCTCACCTCATCTCTAGCCTCAGCCCTCTCTGCTCTCTGTCTCTTTCGCGGCATCTGAAATAGATTGAATTGTATAAGTACACAATTTATACAAAAATTAATAGCAGGAATACGATATCTCACAAGCGGAAAAATATAATCAACAGTCCTAATAATAGGGCTCTATAACAACCGAACGCTATGCTGAAACGTAGAAAGCCGTACAGATCCTAAGGACACTAGAACCTGATGCTCTGATACCATCTGTGACACCCCGCCTAATTAATCCCGGGTGATCAGTCCTAAATCAAGTTAGAACAGGTTTCTCATTTGGTCCATTCTTAGCATCACTGTCGTTTTATTAAATTACTAACCACCTAAGTGAGAAAAATAGACTGGTGTCGATTTTTATCTTTCATTAATTGAACTAAAACCCATGCGGAAAATAAAGCAATATAACCATCACAGATAATTGAACTAATCATTCCACAAGTAAAATAATTAACCGAATAAACCATCGGTCCAAATAATAAATCCCATAAAGACAAGAATAGAATCCCAACAATCTAAGAAACAAATAAATGGAAAGTGAGCGACATGATCGAATAAATAATAATGAGTCTCTACATTATGAATGAAAGAAAGAGGCGTCTATCAAAGGTCCCGCAACATCCACATATGCTGCAGCAACGGACTTCCTGGAATCGAGTCAGGTCTGGCGTCCCTGTGGCTGGACACCTAAAAGGTTTTTAAAAAGTTTTTATAGCAAGGGTTAGTACCCAAAACATTTGAAAACATTTAGCAAATGATTAACTTGCAGTAATAATAAATATGCATGCTCTTCATATTTTAGTTAGTGTTGCACTCCCTTGAGAACTTCCTCACCTCTCCTCTAATGTGCACTACTAACGCTTTAATTATCACCTAGTTATCTATATCATGACTAGATAATTATTAAAGTCTCCTTATACTCCCCCCCCCCCCTACTCTAACCTGAGTAAAATGTGATTATGATTTTTAAGTCATTAGTAACATCAACTTAATTAAATCATTTCCCTTTTTAATTCATATAACTACTCCACTCGTTATACATATACAACAACACATGCTTGTATTTATTTAGTCCGTATATAATAATCACCCTATTATATACTTAGAATATTGCAGCATTCACACACACACTGGAATACATAAACCACTAATATCCACCCGAGTAAAAGTACTCCCCGGATATAATTTCTCTAAAGTGCTAGTACACTAGGTATATTCACATATCCTAGTTATCCAAGTTAGAATCTCTCACTAACTTGGTTTAGTATACGATTGGAGGCGGTCATATTCCTTCCCGGAAAGTGAGATGCCCCTCACCCCCTGTAACGGACGCTATGACCTGGGAATCTACTCACCCTACTCCTCAAGCTAGGGGATTCATCCACTGCGCGTAACCTCCCCCTATAGCACTAGAGTATAATAATATCTAACCACTGATATTAAGGCATACACTATATATATATACTATCACACACCGTATATATATATATATATATATATATATACATAAATAAAAATGTTCTAGCTACACCGTGTACCAAACCCGTGACACAAGCCTATTCCCTTTTTTATTATGAGGTTATTACCCACCTCGAATTATTAATTAATTTCCCATTAATAAATTTCAGTT
This sequence comes from Sambucus nigra, assembly GCA_949130495.1. Taxonomy (NCBI): domain Eukaryota; kingdom Viridiplantae; phylum Streptophyta; class Magnoliopsida; order Dipsacales; family Adoxaceae; genus Sambucus; species Sambucus nigra. The sequence goes on along the minus strand of OX422218.1, from coordinate 181,180,926 downwards.
GCTTTTGATGTTGCCCTCACCATTTAATTGGGCTCAATCTCATAGCCCGAATTAACCTCACCCGAGTCTAAATCCCGACTCTAAATTTCTTAGTCCATTACTACGTAATATAATTTACCTCGATGTCACTCAACCAATTTTGACGTGTCATCCAAATTTCTCCTCCCATTTCCTAATTAATTCACTCACATTTAATTAGGTAACCCCATGCATTAATTTCTCAACAATAATTAATTGCATAACAACTTTTATATAAATCTCTTCCTATATAAATAAAACTGGGCGAACTGTCAGTTTCTGCCGACCGTCGATCGATCGACTTCATGGCGTCGATCGATCGATCGAACAGGTACTCGTCTTCTTCGCGAAGACGGACAGCCATGGGCGAAAATCTGCAAACCCTAATTTCCTTCTACACTGAAACTAAGTCTCTTTTAGCATTTGTATATATTAGGAAACTCATTAAGGATCTCCAGAGTATTCAACAACATCAATAATTCGTCCATTAACTCAAATTTCTAAATTTGGGGAAAGTTTCATCATTAACCCTAGGTCCATTTATACCCCAAATTTCATCATCAAATTCGTTTCCAAATATGCAGATAACATTCTTATCAGATATGCAATAACTCACCATACTCAGATTTTATAAGAAACATCACCCCAAATTTCGTAAATCATAATTTGATGTTTTCAAAATCCCATGTTTATTCCATTAACACCCAAAAACGGATTTCTACATAATCACTACACATGAATATGAATCGAAAACAGATTTAATGCTATTGCAAGTTATCCACTTGCCTTAAGGTTCGTAGAGTCTGAATTGGAGCTAAATCCCAAGGTTGAAGATGACCTTTGATGGCTCTCTTTGATCCCCAATTTGGCTTTGGCTGCTGTTAGGGTTTCCTAACCCTTAATTTGTTTTCTCTAATTAAGTTCAGCCACCCCCTTATTTCTTTTTATTTGATTAATTACTTAAATCCCGTTTTTTGACTAATGGGCCAAGCCCAAGTGACCCAAATGTCCCCGAGTGGGCCCGGCTATGTCTAAAAATGTCCCGTGACCCGTTTACTACCCCCGGGTACACTTTTCCGACTATCTCGGCCCATCCGGACTCAACTGTACCCTCAGAATTTGCATCCGAGTTAATTTCTAAAAATACTTATCCCCCACCTAATACAGTCTACCGACTTTCGGATGCGATAAGTACATACCTCGTCATTAATACTCTAGACGACATAATTACATTATTACTATTCGCTTAGTAATTAAGTTTTCCCTAAATATTAACCATTCAATCCCAGATTAATATTTATATATTATTCTGTTCTAATTAATTCATTAAATTACAACACACTAAGTAATTTAAAATCTCCGAATTAATTAAATTAAATGTACCAAAAATACGGGGTGTTACATGGCATAAGGTTCTCAACATTACGTGAGCAGCCTGAGAAATATATATTTATTTAAAAATTATATAACCATAGATACTTACCAAGTGGAATTTTATCATATGCTAGGCAATACAAAATATATAAATATATTTAGGCATATAAAAGGTGGGTTATTACAAACTATGTAACATTATGGAAGTCTATATATACAACATAATTATCAAAAGAAAGTGTAAGGCTAACCACCTACAGGACTTGGCAAAGACATTTGAGGTCCTCATATATTACCGAACAAATCTCAAAGCACCTAACCTGAGTTCTGACCATATTGAGGTGGTCAATAATGTTCAGCTATAAAGACGCTTGATGATAGTCAAAAGTTGACGAGAATGTTAGCAACACTCAACCGCTTTATCACGAAATCTTCTACAAACTATCGACTATTCTTTTAGCTGTTGAATAAAAATAAGGGCGTAACTTTGAATGGGGAATGCTAGCAAGCACTTGATGAAATAAAAATATACCTGAGCCGACCACCTCTGCTCGCGATCCCAAATTCGGGAGACCCAATTTATCTATATCTCATAGTGTTCGATCATGTAGTTAGCTTGGCCTTGATGTGTGAGAAGGAAGAGCACTAGCCTCCTATTTACTATGTCAGTAAAATGCTCCTCAACACTAGGAAATGCTACCTTCCACTTGAGAAGTTAGTAAATTCTCTAGTTATTACCTCACAAAAGCTGAAGTATTATTTTGAAGCTCACTTAGTCACAGTCATTACCTCTTTCCTCAAGGAAGTCTTCAAAAAAGTTAACCTATAAGGACGGATATCCAAATAGTCAGTGAAACTTGGGAGATTGAACATCCACTACCAGTCAAGAGCTACTAGTAGATTTCATTGTTTTGTTCACAGGGGAGGAGAAGACCAACATCAAGGACTTCACCGATCGAGCAACTAACCACGAGTCTGAACAACTCAAGAAGTGGAGTCTTTATGTTGATAAAGCTCTAATTCAAGAGGTAAATGAGTGGGAATTATTCTCATTACTCCAGAGCAGAATATGATCAAATAGGGGATTAGACTAAGCTTCTAAGAATCCAACTTAGAAGTCGAACATGAAGCTCTCATTATCGAGATATGAAAAGCATCATCTCTTGGCGCAAGTCACCTTTACGCCTATATCAACTCAAGTCTAGTATGCAATCAAGTATTAAGAGACTACAATGCTAAAGATAAGTGAATATAAGCCTATCTGGAGGTCACCTAAGACCTTATCATGAGGTTTAGGAAAGTCCACATTCAAAAATTCCCTTGTGGAAACAACAGTCATGTTGACGCCTTAACCACTTTTAGATCAATAGTTTACTCGAGCCTTAAGAGAACCATCGAGGTGGAGTATCTCTCCCAACCAAGCATATCACGTCCAAAGGTCACAGAGCAAGTTGTCGACATTCAGAAGGGTCCAAGCTGGATGGATCCGATCATAACTTACTTATGAGAGGATGTGTTACCAAACCATAAGAAACAATCCCATTAAGTCAAGGTAAAAGATGCTCATTTCTACTTATCACCTTAGGGAAAACTCTAGGGCACTGATCTAAAAACCCCGCCTAGGCACACCTAGGCTTAAGGCTTGGGAGAAACGCCCCACCTTAAGTTTTTTACTCCTCATTCTTGGTAAAACCCTTAAGGCACACTTTTTCCTAAAAACAATAATGCCTTAGTGAAACGATATCGCCTTTTAAAGAATTTGTTTACTAAGTGGACCATTATCTCATCCAAAATAATCAAATAGTATTTTAATTTGTATATATTCAGACATATTTTTATGATATGTACAATTTTAGTATTTTAATAGCCTTGTTATGATTAAAAAATATTAAAATAAATTAAGAAGGCCTAAATGCCTTTTCACGCCTTTTTATGCCTAACGCTCGCCTGGGGTTCTAAGGCTTAAGGCTTGGACGCCACGCCTCGATCATGCCCCACATTTTTTAGAACCTTTCTTTCACAGGTCCCTACTTTCAATGCGTGCACCCAAATGACGTCAACCAAGCCCTATACGAACTTCATGACGGGATATGCGGGAGCCTCGTCTTTCGCATTCAGAGTGATCAAAGAAGGTTATTAGTATCCATATATGCAAAAGGATGCGATCTCTTATGTTAGAAAGTACAAAAAATTCCAAGATTTATCGTTTATTATTCATTTACCATATAGTGACATAAACTCATTAACCAACCCATGGTCATTTATTCAATAGGGTTTGGACATCGTAAGCCACCTACTTGTATCACTAGTAAATCATAAGTATTTCCTAGTCAACACAAACTATTTCACCAAGTGGATTGAAATTGAACCCTTGACAAACATCAGAGACACTAATATGATAAAGTACAACTAGAGAAATGCCGTAATTTATTTTGGTGTAGCAAGCACGATCATTAGGGATAATGGAACAAAATTTAAAAGAGGGCCATTTCAAGACTTTTGTAACAACCACAATGTCAAGCACTATTTACTCTCGAGGACTACCCCCAAAGCAATGGGTAAGCTGAAGATTCCAAAACGACAATGCTCAACGACATGAAGAAGAGGTTGGAGAAGGCAAAAGGTGCTTGGGTTGATTAGCTTCCCCACGTCCTTTGGGTATATCGTACTATGCCTATGAGGTCGATTGGTAAATGGACTTTATCTTAGCTTATGGTATTAAAGCCATAATCTTTTTGGAAGTTGGCTTGCCATCCATGATGATAATCGTTTCTGACTAAGACTTAAATGGAGAAATCATAAGGATTGAGCTTGACGCAGCTGATAAACGAAGGGTGCAAGCCTAAATCAAGTCAGCTTCCTGCCAACAGCAGTTATCCAAGGAATACAACCAATATGTTAACCCAATAAGGTTATAGGTCAGAGATTATGTCCTCAAAAAAGTGTTTAATAGCACGAAGAATCCAGTAGATGGAAAAATTGATCTTAACTTGGAGGGGCAATTATGGATTATAAGAGACAACCTCCAAGGGGCCTACTATTATAAACAATGGGGATAGGGAGATCCCTAGGGCATGGAATGTAACCAATTTGAGGAAGTTCCTTTTAAATAAAATTCATTTCACGCAAATTTCATTAAGTATGTCTAACTTTATTTCAAATTTTGATGTCCCGTTTCTTGGAAGATTTTAAGTTCAATGCATTTATCTTCATTATTGTTCGAAATGTGAGGGAAATTATTTTAATTTATTAGTTAATATTATGTCCGATCAAAGTTTGGTCCTCTACATGAATGCCTAAGTAAGATTACATTTTATCAAAACTTCAAGGATATGTATTTTGTCATGAAAAAAACACGAAAGAAGTAGGAATTTACCTCAAAAAAAAAGATATAAGGGATATCCTTTGGCACTAAGTTTTTCGACTTTGGTAGCTAAAATTATCAATAGGTGAATGGACCTATAACCAGGTAAATTTTTTCGTAGTTTGACCTATGCTTAAGATTGTGTGATGAGACTCTATGAAAAGCAAGGCAAACAACAAAAACATCCTCGATATAACAAGATGGGAAAATGAAAAACATGGAATTAAATAATACTTTCATAAAACATTCATTTTAAAAAAAGCCTATGCTAGCAAACTTACAAAATAAATAACACATTCGTAGCACATAACAACCATCATATCTGGTGAGTTATCAGTAATGGAAACCTCAATTCTCCGTCTATTATTGGGATTGAGATTAAACAAACTAGTTTCATAACGAGATAACCAGTAATCCGTAATTAACTGAAGAGGTATGGCATCAAGAGGAATCCAACTTGCATCATTGCCAAATGGAGGATGACTATAAGCGGGGCACTCCATTTGGTATGAGTACAAAAGTTGGGAGTCTTTGGTAACCTTCACGACAGCTAGGGCGTTAAGATAATAATACTTGTAGGCCATCTATTTCGACCCCATAGATGAAGGGGGAATCAACCCATCCTTCATTATAACTAGTAACCCAAGCTGTGTTAGGACCCCTTCTGAAAAGATACTTTAATTTCATTATCAAATGGACCATGCCTTGTTTAATCGCTTAATCTCTTCTAATATCCTCCTCAGCCTTGTCGAGTTTACTCCTTAGTAAATTATTCTCATTCTGTAATATCTCGTCGATATCGTCGACATCACTAACTTTCATTTTTAGCCCAGTGACCAGACGAGCCTGTTCTTAAAAAACACTTATAATATTTTCGAGAACTTAACCAACTAAAATAAATACACCTCGAGCTCGGATGCCAGCATTCCAACTAAGAACCAAGTTCAAATTATCAGTTTTTGAAAGAAATGGCACAACTACCAACCTATTTTCAAGCTATAAGGATCAAGATAAAAACGTTCAGTCACGACAGAGACAATTGAAAAGCATCTGAAAGATAATCAACAACTCTCAAATAATGAAAAATTAAGAATAAAAGTGTTCTTCATTAAATCAAAGGGTAGGGTATGGCCTTATGAACGTTCAAAAGGCATAAAGTATAAGGAATAATGTGACTAAGCTAAACCTAAATAGTTTAGCCCTCATTTTCCTTCACCTTATCTTGGGTGGTTGGGAATTTTCCTTGATTAGTATCCACCTTCTCATGGTCTGTACCATCTTTCTCTTAGTCTCTACCTAAGGTCTTTCCCTCCTCCTTTTCCATTAGTGGGGAACTTGAATTGTGCTCCACCAAAAGTTTAGACTGGGGGGGGCTTAGTCTTGAATAAGGTTGCGTTATTTGACTTACGAATGTAAGCCAACTCCTTTTTATCCTATCCAAAGAAGTCTACGTATGTTTGGTTATAACCCTTGTCTTTATTCATTAACAAGACCCGGGCATTATACTCGGTAGCCTTCTTCAGCAGATAAAGCTCCCGACTTTAACTTGGACATCTTTAAGTTGGTGGATTTCTTCTTGGTATCATAATCCTTTTGGGCATCATCGAAAGACTCTTTGTATTTTGTCAAGGTCTTTTCTAGGTAGTCATTTTCCTTGACCTGGGTAGCCCTCTTGTTGAGCATGTTAATAAAATCTGCCAAAAATTACAAAAATGGGATGAACGTAAGTCAATATATCCATTAAAACTCTAAGGAAAGAATCTGACTTAAAGTTATAAAACTTACGAGAGATAACACCTTCATGGCATTAGAAGCAAGTTGGTCATAGGTTAGTCTATCGGCCTGTTCTCTGTCCAATTACAGGACAACCATTCTCAACAAGCCATGGGCCAAAGAAATATTCTTGGAGACCTACATGACTTAATGACTCCTCCCCGTATTATAGGCATCAACCTTCTTAGTGGTAACAACGATAATAATTGAATGAGGGACCTTACTCCTGCTCTTCTTTTTTACCTTCTCTTGTAAAGAGAATCCATCAGAGTGACAACCTTGGAGGGACCTCCTTCCTCTTAGAAATTTTATCCTTTCGAGAAGTGAAAAGATCAAACTTTTCCATTATAGTAAGAGCTCTCTTCCTCAGAGGCATGTATTCCTCAATAGAAAGGATGGCATTAATATTCATAGGTTCAAAAGAAGATAAGGTGGATGCACTTCAAGAGCCCACACTAGTAGAAGGAACTGTTATCTTGGTAATTGAATCAACAGGGTTTTTTATAAAGAGAAATTTTATTTATATACAATTCGGAGAAAAAGTCTCTCCTAAGGCTCTTACAAGTAATAAAGAAAAGTTAAGAAAAATTAGAAAATTTTGGAATCCTTGAGCAATAAGAAGACCTTAAATTATACTTAAGAACCGATTTATCCTCTTTAGTTAAACGAAAAAGAATCAACTTTAGAATTTTTTGTTCTTCTGACAGTAGTTGAATCTTCAAGGTTGCCTAATATTTCAAATGAATTACTAACTTGTATATGATTTTGATTTTTTCCACTTTTTTCCCAAATCGAGTCTTCATTGATTGCACAAACTTAGGAAAAATCAATCTTTGGGATCTTAATATATAAACAAAGTCCGTTACTACATTCTTACTCTTCGTCCTGCACTAAATGAACTGATAAAACCTCATTTAAATTTGGAATATCTTCTAATGGTGGAATTTCATCATAAGAGTCATTAGAGGAAGTGCCATTCTCCCATAAATAAAAATTATGATTTTTATTCGCTAGGTTAAGGGTTTGTTCACCCAGAAGCTCATATATATTCTCATTCATTTGTTTTTGATTTTTGATTTTTGTAGTTGACTTTTTAACAGTATGAGGTCCTTTTACAGCATGATCAGAAACTTCTTCAAAAACTACTTCATTTTTGGCTAAAAATCTCAATCTTTCGAGAGCATGGCTTTGACTCTTAGTGGACATACTATTTTTGTTAATTGATTAATCTAGTCCTCCCTATAAGTAGGTTGCTACTTGAGACCTAATGTTGTCATCATTTATCTCCACATGGCCATATGTTTCATTCGTCCCTAATTTTTAGGGATTTTTCATACCCAAAATTATCAGCTAATCATGAGCCAATTTGCTACCATTATTTTCACCTGTCACAATACTTTTTTTATTGGTTTCCAAGTGTTCTAATTCAGTGGTCTTAGTTAGACCTTTTCCAAAAACCTCTCTAGCAGGTTTGCTTTTGGACGATATTATGGGTTCCATATCTTTGGTTTAAATAATTTATGTTCCACCTGCTTCACCTAATAGGAGGTTCTCAACTGGGTTTTATCAAGAGTTCATTGCTCTATGAACCGAAGTTTTGAAAACTTCTTTTTCACGATTTTTACACTATTTAAAAGAATGACCAATATTTTTGCAAAATTAACAAAACAGAGGAATAGATTCATAAGAGAATCTAACATAAAATAAACCATCACCTCTCTCCACCAAAATGCATTCTGGAGGTTTTTGGAGCAAGTCAATTTCCACAAAAACTCTCGCAAAATTTCCATAAGTTCTATCAAAGGTGGCTTTGTCAATGCGCAGGGTCGGACCTACAAGCTTAGCAATTTGAATTTGAGTCTTGGATCCTAATAATCTTAACATAAATCCATAAAATGAACCAAAACTGAAGCAGTGGATTGAACATGAAGTTCAAATTGAAAATTAGGAACCCAATGAAATAATTTAAAAAGAACCATTTGAGATTTTAGAACTCCTAAATTACTCTTCCTTATTCATCTCATCGAAACTAGAGAAAATAATATTAAAATAACCCTTACTAATGTGTGTGAGAATCCAGGGACTTTGAAGCTTCCAAATATTATTGAGAGCGGTTTTGAGATCCTCTACCTTCCATGGGTTACCCCCCTTTACCCAAAAAATTCTTGCAATAAGGTTGAAAGAACTAGAAGTTTTAATTATCTCCTGATAAGCATCATCATTCAGCCATACTGCTTATGTGTCACCACGCATATATGGGTTAGTAAGAGGAGGGAGACATGACATTGGCCTCTGATCTTATTGCAAAATAATATGTTTATTACAGTAAACAACAACAAATGATGGATTTTGTAGTGTGACTTTGTGAAATGAAGTGTTAAGGACAGGTAAGAGACTTACATTTAAGACATCAAAAGGTTTAGGATCAAAATCCAAGCAAAGGGATGGATTTGATTCCATGAAGCGAGTAATGGACGGTATAATCTAAGGAAAGATAAAGAGAGGGAGGAGATTCTCTCTCATCATGGATCCTCAATTTTTGAATTAATGGGATTGGCGATAAAGGAGGTGGTAGTATTTACGTACTCTAGCAGCAATAATGTCGGTCCCAAATGCTATGTATTAGGAGACAATGGTGTTCTCAGATTCCAAACCTTCACAAGCTCGAACCATTTAACGTGAGCAGCTAGAGGTTCCTTATTCGTTGAATCCTTTGTAAAAGTCAAATGGAAGAGTTTGCAGACATTTCATATAACAACTATTCATCAATAACAAAGAATAATTAAGACAATGCTCAACCTATCTTATGCCCTAAATTGGGGAAATTAAAACCTCTATAGGGCTCACTACCCTCAAAATTTGGTGGTTTTTTTCATTTTCTATAAATCAATCCATGGCTAAAATAACCCTCGTTGGAATTAGGGAGGTTAAATACCGAAACCTTGTCATCCTTCCTTTCTTTGAGATAGAAGCTACTATCATTCGTTTTTACCCACGGGTCTCATATAGTTAGTTAATTTGATGAATCCCATTCATGATTCTTCATGTGTTTAGGGTGTATCTAGTAGGAACAACTCTTAAGAATTCTCAAAACTCGAGATATAATATATTTGGAGAAAAATAATACCACCCTCTACTACAGACCGGGTATGTATCCAATGGCCACTAGGAACATTGTACCAGTCATCAGGTTCCTTGGAACATTAGATTTCTACCCAATCAGGGATTAAAAAAAATCCTAAACTATTCTAGGGTTTATGTACACAACATACACCATTTTTTCAATTCAAGAAGGAAGAACACAATATAATTCTAGGAAGCAAATTGTTACGGAAAAAACTTTCAAGTTAAGAAAGAATAAGAGAGCTCTTGACGTCTTGAATAGTTGAAGCAAAAATGCAAAATGGAAGTAGGAAGAAAATTTAAACGCATGATTCAACTTCCAAAGTGACTCATCACTTGAAACAAGACCCAAAGTGACAGTTGACATGCGCGCGCCCTAACCTTTGGTTTTTCCATGCACTTTTTACGAGCGTACCCTTGGTAAGTCAATTTAAATTATAAGCGTTCCATTAGACACTCAACGAGAAGAACAAAATGGGTATTTGATCCAAAAGTATCACAAGTGTTGATGTAAAAGAAAATCAACCCTCAGATGGAGATCAAGAGCCACTGCTAACCAGAATCAATGCTCATTGAGAATCAAGCATATTCACCCTTTTCAGACTGCAAAGCTTTGCGGAAAATTTTTGGGGGTATTATTTAAAAAATCTAAGTTATTCGGATTGGTTGACGCATGTTCGGAAGCACATATAGGGATCACTGCTTAAGGATGAGAACAAAGGGGAGTCCGATCAGAGGGAATCTTGGGGGGAATATTCGTTCGGTCGAGATTCAACTACATCCAGATCTCACAGCATCCTATATGGCAATTCACATTTTGTTACCTGTAAATATAACCCTTATCCATATAAAAGTCACTACACCAAACTGGGCAATTGGTCACGTACTTTGTCCCTGATAAGGACTGTGGGTCCCGACCAAGGTCTGTGACCAATCTGGGTGTGACCATTTTTGTGGGTCACGGCCCAAATCCCTGATCAATTATGGGGAAACAGATCTGAGGGTCATAGTTAGTCATCACGAACATTATCCCTGACCCATAAACAGTACTGGTCACAACTGTGGGCCATGACCCAACCCAACATATGTTAAAACATAGTCATGTCTTTGGGTCGTGTGACCTTTCATGGGCATGACAAAAAATAATAAAAATGGTCACAGCTTTAAGCTGTGACCCAAGTTATATGTGACAAAAAAATACAAATGGCATGGCTTTAGGTCGTGGCCCTATTAATACGAGAAAAAAACAATAAATATGGCCACGACTTTAGGCCGTGACCTTTTTAAACTATAATAAAAAATGGGCATAATTTCCTCTATTTTCTGGACATTTTAAAACCTGCGTAATATAAAGCCTGCATGGGTATAAAATTAAAAATGAAATTATAAAAAGCCTGCACGACCATAAAACTAAACAATAAAATTATAAAATCCTGCACGTCCATAAAATTAAATAATAAAATTATTAAAGCCCGCACGACCGTAACCACATAAAAAAGAATCCAAAATTTTAACAACATTATATAAACAATCTTCCTGTTGTAACCATTGTCTTTTTTATGTGTTCCACATAGATAAAAGAAAATGATAAAGTGTTATCCTGTAAAAATTGGATACAAGAAAGAGATATGATAACAGTATCCAAGTAATTTTTAAAAAATCGTATTCAAGCTGAAAAATTGCATATACGAGTTATAATTATCGTCATATTCTCAAACAGTGACTCCATTGACCACGCGGTTAGTTCCTACAAGTTATATTGGTCCCGTGCGAGGTGTTTGAGCATCTCACAAGGCCTTTTGGGGAATATTTTAAAGTTCAAGTATATATATTTTCAAATTATTATCATATTCTCAAACCATGAGTTCCATGACCATGCGGTCAGTTCCTACAAGTTACATTGATCCCGTGCGAGGTGTTGGCACCTCTCATGGGGCCGTTTGGGAGGTCTTTTGGGTTTTCGCCCTCTAACAGCTCGTTTTAAGCCTAAATCTAGATATTTTCAAATTATTGTCATATTCTCAAACCCGGTGTCCCGTGATCATATAATCAGTTCCTGCGAGTTACATTGGTCCCATGCGAGGTGTTCGCACCTCTCACAAGATCGTTTATGGGGTGCTTTGGGTTTTCTTCCTCTTACAGCACGTTATTAAGCCTAAGTCTAGATATGTCCAAATTATCATCATATTCTCAAACCGAGAGTCCCGTGACCATGTGGTCAGTTCTAGCGAGTTACGTTGGTCCCGTACGAGGTGTTTACACCTCTCACGTGGCCGTTTGGGGGGTGTTATTGGTTTTCGCCCTCTAACGACCTGTCTTTAAGCCTAAATCTAGATATTTTCAAATTATCATCACATGCTCAAACCGGGTGTCTCGTGACCATGCGATCAATTCCTACGAGTTACACTAGTCCCATGCGAGGTGTTCGCACATCTCACGGGATTGGTTGGAGAGTGTTTTGGGTTTTCTCCCTCTTACGGAACATTTTTAAGCCTATGTCAAGATATTTTCAAATTATCATCATATTCTCAAACCGGGAGCCCCATGACCATGTGGACAGTTCCTATGAGTTACATTGGTCTCGTGCGAGGTGTTCACGACTCTCACGGGGCCTTTTGGGTTTTCATCCTTTAACGACATGTTATTAAGCCTAAGTCTAAGGAGAATTTCTTTAACCCACTAAAGAATTTTGATTACGTTGTTCCCAGACAAACCAAATTAACCCTTCAAATTATGCAAACCAATCATTGCATATAATATCGAGTGATCTTCTTTGAAATCTTTATACAACGATCTAGCCGCATCGGCTCAACCATATGTATTCTCGATATCCTGGTGGTTCAACATCATGTTCATTATTCGTATCCATAAGTTGGTGATTTTGATGGTTGTTGAGTCCGTAAGCATCATCAATTAAGTTAGTCAATGGGCGATGTGTTGGTGAATCATGTACCACTTCTACTTATTGGGGTCTTGTTAAGCGGTCAGGTACCGACAATTCTTCCGAAACATGAGGTATATTTTTTCACCATGGTGTGTCCATATTTTAATGTCTTGATAGAATCTTCACTTTATTAAATGCAACTCAACATCTTCCAATGACTTATATTTTCCATTCATACAACGGGTGCACAGAGACAAAATCTTATCACTTTAAAGGTTTTTGAATGCCTATTTAACAAATTCTTGAATGCCCTTTACATGATTATTTGTTAATCGGTTAGTCTCTCCCAGCCACTCTTTGTATTGTGGGAAATCCATGTGTAATAATCTTCAAAATTCAGACATGTGGTAATAGGTTAAAAAAATATTATTACAAGTGAAACAAAAATAATATTCTTACAACTGAAACAAAAAAAATTATTACAACCGAAACAAAAAAAAATGTTATTACAAGTGAAAGGCAAGAAAATATTTTTATAACTTTGTCAACAAATAAACGGGACAAACAATAAAAGAATTTGCGTAATTATTCAATTCCCTCCCTTCCCTATTGTCAACGAGCACATGTACATCTCTGCAACCAGTGTATATTTCATCGACCATTATTTGAGCCTCACCCCTACCTAAAGGTCGGCCATGTACTTGAGTTTAGGTAACAAGGGATATACGTGTTCACACCCCAACAATCCTCGTGTTGCTCAGGTTCTTGAAATAGTACTATTCATTATAGTCACAATGAGTTGTTGACGATATTCCAAGTCCCGTGATAGACGGAGGCACAAGGTAGGGAAATGTTAGAGAAGCCGGTATTTGGGATGGGAATGTTGGATAAAGAGACATTTGGGAGGGGAATATTTACGGAGGTGACGTTTGGGAAGGGAAACTTGAAGGGGAAGGATAAGGAAAACCTGGAGGAGGAGGGTAAGGGTAACCTTGAGGAGGGATTGAGGGCCTATAACCTTGAAAAAGGCTCAAAAGTTGTCTAATTTGATCCGACAAGATTTCCAAGTTATTTTAAATCTCCTAGACATCCCCAATGGTCTTGAACTGTTTTTATTCAATGGACGAGGCACGATCCTTGATCGAAGGAAGCTTGTCCACAAGAGGTGGGGTGTGTTGAAATTTTATTTTTGACATACGTGAGACAACACCTCTCGTCCTCCCCCTTTTGTCTTTTCCAAAGGTCTAGTTTAGGGATTCATTTTCAAGGTCAAAGTCATCAGTAGGGCTCGAACCGGACTGACTGCTGATGGCCTCTATTGATTCCAGCGTCTTATCCAAGTGTGATGGAAATTTATTATATTTGTCCTTCCGAGCATGATCGAATAAGTTTGCCCGATTTGTTTTTTTACCAAAATATGGACCATTTTTCATCCTACTCTCCTATTCATTCTTAAAATCCTCATAAGATTTGGATGCCAGCCCGTGGATATCAATTTTTTGTGCCCTATTTTTTTATTTTGCTCCCTCTGCACCAACTTTTTCTCCTTCGCCTCATTCTTCAAAAAATCATTTCACTCCTCTATCGGCATTTTAACATTGGGAGGCACTCTCTCTTTCGAAGCCAAAATATCAGAGCTCACTGCCTCCTTCGGGGAAATATTTCTTTCGAAGGTTTGTCCAGTAGGTCCTCAATGCTTCAGCAGCCCGAGATAGAACCTTACTCTTGGCGTGGTTGCAAAATGAGAAATGCTTGCAGAGTTGGTTATATATGTCATCTTTGAGGGCTTGATCAACAAGGCCCCAGTTGTCTGGTCCACCAACTCCCACATTCATTTTTCCCAGCGACAAACATCGTGATTTAAAGTGTATCACATTATTTCGATCACCCGTCGGGATATTCCCGAGAAAGGATAACCCAATGGGTTCTTTTGGATTAAGGGGGAGGCGTTGGAGCAATGGGAGTGCTGGATGAGGGCGATGCACCACTTGGAGTTGGACTTAGTGAGTAACCATTGGTGGAGTTGTGAATTCCTCAGCTATTGGTGTTGAGAATTCAGGTTGTGCACGAGATGGTGAACCTCGTTGCGGTGTCATCTCGTCATTTGGTACCCTTGGGTTATTTCCTCTTGATATTATTTAAAAAAATGAAAAATCATAAATGACTAAATAATTATAGTAATATGAAATTATAATTAATTAATCAGGATTATGACTATATATATATATATATATATATATATATATATATATATATATATATATATATATATATATATATATATACTGGACATGTGTCACTTGGCGATGAGCCTAGAAATCATCGGCTAAATTATAGGCACTCTCTTTCTCTTTTTGGGCTCACCGTCAGGTGCCATGTCCAGCCCACACTGTTAAAATGCGGGATAGTTCGCATAAGAGAACTACTGTGTATGTATGTATGTATGTATGTATGTATGTATGTATGTAAGTATGTATGTGTGACATTTTAACAGTGCGGACTAGAAATGTGCCAGGATAAGCCTAGAAATTATCGGCTAAATTATAGGCACTCTCTCTCTCTCTTTGGGCTCACCGTCAGGTGACATGTCCAGTCCACACTATTAAAATGCGGGATATTCCGCACAAGGGAATTATTGTGTGTGTGTGTGTGTGTGTGTGTGTGTGTGTGTGTATGTGTGTATGTGCCCTCTCAGTGTAAGACGTTAGAATATGTTCAATGCGTCTGATCTCCATCTATTCGGTATTAGGTTTTAAGAACCTATGAATTTTTGCATGTTTCCAACTAGGAGGATGTGTATCTATGATTGATGTTTAGATATCCATGATACGAACTCGGAATCTCATATTTTTCAACTTGTTGGCAATATTCAATTTTACGTGCATATGGCACGAGACATCAAAGTCTATGTCAATGCTCTCTGTACGCAGTTGTATACATAACGGGTGGATTTTCTTTTCTTCCTTCTCCAACAATGTAACCAAGGTCAGGGGTATGTCGGGATTATGTGTGTGAAATATATTTTCTATAACGACATCCATATTTTCTGGTAGGGAAAATAGATTACAATTGAATAGGTAATCTTATTAGAGATTAACTCCATGATTTACAATGTAGTTAAATTTATCGATCTTTTTATTTCCATACCTATAAATAGGAGTACCCTCTATATGGCGTGCACTAATTAAAGAGTTATATGTGCATTCTAATTGCAATCTCTCCCACCCTTGTTGCCAGTGATTATCACCATGCCTTATTATTCCTAAGAAAAGTATATGAGGGCGTGAATACGAGTCCTACAATTAACGACTCTAATTAATTAATAACTATTAATTTAAACATATGAGGTATAAGAGTATATAAGTTTGATTAAGATTTTGATTCATCACTACCCTTATCTTAACCCCTTGCATTTTGGATCTCATCGATGTGAAATCCTAACAACCACACGAGAAGTGGGTGAAATGCCAAATTGACAAGTATGTACATTACGAGTCATTAAAATTTTGTGACATTTACACTTTAGGGTCCCTAGTTCTTCATATTTACCTATTGGGGTCCACTAGTTCTCATCTTTACTTATTGGGGTCCACTAGTTCTTTTCTTTTAATATTTTTAATAATTAATCTTCTTTTCCATTTAGTTAAGATCCGTTTTAAATTCTCCCTCATATGTATGCTAGAATTACTAAAATTGAAAAGTCAAAAACTAAAAGCCACAGATGGATAGCCCTTCAATACCATACCCCTATACCCCAAGTATATAACCCTCAATATAATATTATGACATGCATATAACCCCCATTACAATGTCTAGGGTTTATTGATTTACACATCCCCTTTTTCTTGAAAAATAACTATACACACGTATACAGACATAGCATACCCCTAAACCCCGAGTATATAACTCCTAATATAATATGATGACACGCATATAATCCACAACATGGTAGATGTAATTTTTTTTACTTATTAAAAATCCATTTAATTATTTTTTGTCAAAAAATATAATGTCTAGGGTTTTGAACAATATGTTGTCAAAAAAAAAAATAACCCTCAATACAATGTCTAGGGTTTATTGATTTATACATCCCTTTTTATTGAAAAATAATTATATACACATATACACACATACACACACATATACACAAAAATACACACACATACACACATAACAAAGAAATATAAATATAGACATAAATACATACATACACATACATATACACATAAATACACATATACACGCACATATAGACACACAGATAGAAATACACACACATTAGGGTTTAACACACAAATACACCAATAAAATGAATTAATAAGCATGTCCTGCCGAAATACTAAATCTACGTTTATATATACAAATTAATTAATAAACATTATGGTTACCTTTGATATTGAGTAAGAAATTTGTCGAAATCGCCGAGAGAGAGAGAGAGAGAGAGAGAGATAGAGAGAGAGAGAAAAGGGTCTAAAGTGGGAACAAAAATGAAGAGAGCTGCGATTTTTATTATAAGAAACCTGGTCACAACTAAGGGCCATGACCCACCACCGAGACCCATTAAAATTTCATGTAAGGAACAAGATGGTCATGGTCTTCAGTCGTGACCCATGCATTGAGATGGTCACAACCCAAAGCTGTGATCCACTGGGTGTATATTTTGGCATTAGCCACGGACTAAGGTCATGACCCCACTGTGAACTAACTTGGAGGGAAATTTGGAGCGATTTTGGTGCCAAGAAGGTCACGCCTTGGTTATGAACTAAATCACTTACCACTGCGGGTCACGACTTTGGTCCACGACCACTTCCAAGAGAATCTATGACCACACTGGGTTATGGATATGGCCAAGCCATATTTAATATGGTCATGACTTTGGGTCATGACCCCATGGGCATGACCATTGGCTGGATTTGGTGTAGTGAGGGGCAAACAATTCTTGTTATTGCGAACTGATTAATAAGAAAGAAAGAGACACCTCGTGGACGTAGGCAAGTTTCCTGATCATGTATATTCTTGTGTTGTGCAATGGTGTGGTTTGTTTTTATTTTTCAGTTCTAGTAATTTGAAATTACTTTTTGCAGGATTTTTGTAGTTACACTTAGAAACATGTCTTTTTTGTTTATATTTCCTTTGAACTTGTATTCTCTGTGCTAACTTCTCTTACAAAGTTTATTTTTCAAAGAAAATGAGAATTATTCTTAGTATTTACTATCATTTGGATGCATACTTGGAATTCGACGACAGTTTTGTCTCAATTGTCTGAAGGTGAGGAAACATTCGATCCATACATACATTCATACGTAAACTTCATGGTGTGTATTTCTTAATGGTGCTAGATTTCCACATATCCCTATTGATTTTAGCAGCTTGGATCCTGTTAGGATGGAGATTGAATTTGCAAACTTGTGGAGTTTTATTGAACAATATCTGATTTCATGGTATGAAGATCTTTCTAGGATAAGAAATGGTATTCTAAGAATCATGAATAAATGAATACTTGAATGCGTCAATAACATCATCAAATATCTTCTACAAGTGTATGACATTGATGAGATTTTCAACAAGCATCCTGACAACGATTCTCTTTTGGATATGATTTATTGTTTTTGTATATTAATTTAGCTTGTTTTCTTTATTAATTTGGAACGAATTTTGTACGATTCCTAATTATGTTAAATTTTGTCAACATGGTTTAATGTCAGCACGTAAACACATTTTATTATTTTGAAATGTTACTTTTTTAATGAAAGATGTGCATGAAAAAGTTATTTGTTGTTATGATATGTATGTTCATCAAGTAATATTTTGTGCATACTTTTTATTTTTTTCATGTACTTTTTATGTATGCATATACTATGGTGTATATACATGTGTGTACTTAGTAATTTATGTGTATACTTTATATTTGTTCATATACTTTGTATTAGGAGTATACCCTCACCCTCATTGATTCATGTGCGTACCTGTGGACTCAAAATTTAATATTATTTGAAATATGCGTGAAAGTTTGTTGTATTTATCTTTAGGCCGAATACATTCGTTACTTGTGCAACTTGTTAGGTTGTATATGTATTAATATACTTATTATATGGTGTGTGATAGGATGGGTTTTGTCATGGGGCAAGAGTCACCTACGCATCAGTCATTTGTTGTATTCGGCTCACCAACTCTATAACTAGGACTATACTCTTTTAAGGGAGTATAGCAACTAGTTCGGGTATCGAAAATCTACAAAGACAAGTTGCTAGAATTTAATCGGTCTAACACTTCTAAAATAAAAGTGTAAAAGGTAAATTAAACAAAAAGGAAAAGATAACTAGGCAAGTGTATTTAAACTAGATTAACAAAAGGAATAAAAACAATAGGTTGCGACAGATATCCCTCACCCCGAGTTAATTGGTATAAATGGTTATATGGGATCACAAGTTATTAAGATTGAATCTCAATTCATCAATTGATTAAATCAAGAGTTGTAATACCCCTAAATTCTCATAAAAGCCTACTATGATTTTAGCGTCAACAAATACCCCAAAAATTACACATGCAAGGTCGTAAATACAGGGCATACGTGATATACCTCGTTAAATCTCCTAGGCGTAATAACTAGGACAACCCAATCGAAATAAAATCATGAAACCCATCACCATAGCAAAGAAACCATCAACCCTACGAGAGTTCAATCCAACACTACCTAATTTACACTAGCCACTAGGCATGATGAACAACATAAATTAACAACTAATTAATTAAAGTAAATACTAATTAAATTAACTACACAAATTTAACTAGGCATGAAATTAATTAATTAAGCAAGGAATAAAAGGACAAAGCATAAAATAGAGGTAGGGGACAATGAAAAGTGAAAAGCTTACATTAGATAGGTACAAACCCAACACAAATGGAGGAGAGGGGGGGTCTCCACAATTAAACCCCAAAGTGCTCAGACCCTATAACTAAACTAAATAAGAGAGAAAAATGAAATATTAAGAATAAAACAAGTCTTTGTGTTTATACTAAGTTACAAATAAGTAATAAAAATAAATCAAAAAGAAAAGAAAAAGAAAGGGGATAGCAGCAAGTCGGCTAAAAAGAAGGAGACCGGTCGACCGGGGATTAGTGTCGGTCGACCGACGATAGAGGATCACAACTACTGACTTCGACGCAAGCCAAAATTGGAAAACCCGATCGAACGGTGGGGATGGACCGGTCGATCGGTAGTAGCATGTCATGCCCATTCTTTTTCACACAACAACATCTCCAACAAACAATCTTGCTGCAAAAAATTGAAACCACCAAGTGACATCAACGAAGATCAGCACATTAGGACTTTGTGTTGCCAAAGTATGCACAGTAGCAAAGGTTCATGGCCCAAAGATTCGATCCAAGGTCCGAGATAAAATCTTGTTCGGCCAAAGACCCAACCAAATCTCCCAAGACCTGTTTTGTTGCAATTGCAATTTGAACCAGGACATAAATGTCATTTATTGATTTGTTGTGTCATTAATGAATTTCCCTTTATTTCTTCCCCGATCTAAGGCTTGTGGTTTCTTCGTTCAGACTAGGATTTGTGCACCGTTCATGGCCATGCGAAGCTTAGCTCCTAGATATCTTTAACGTCCATGAATACTTTGGGAAAAAATGACGAAGTGTGAAATTACTAAATTACCCCTGAACCTGCGAACTTTGACGAAACTTTACCAGAATGCAACCAAACTCCACACTAAGAACCGTAACACCTAAAAAAGCTTAATAATACCTCAAATAACATGTTAGCATATAAAATGGAGGTTCTCTGGTTATCGAGCATAATTATAGGAATTAAAGTGCCCGAGGGGGCTAAAATGCATAAGTTTCACGGGTATAAAGTGCAATGATTCGGGACGAATCACTTCCCCTAACTTACACATTGCTAGTCCCTAGCAATGAAATTCAACTCAAGAAGAACTATAAGAAAACCATAAAATAGGATATATATATATATATATATATATATATACAAAAGAGATAGAAGCCACTTTCACGGGCGAACGATTGCATTTAGCATATGCAATAAGCCGTTAAACCCCTTAGTTACCCTAGTGGATGAGTGTCATCTCGTGAGGATTTTCAGAGATGAATCCGACAAACATCATATAGTTTCCTCAAAATGTATGCCTAATCACATCTGACAATCCCAACAATAACGAAAAAGATTTGAAACATGTTATTAGCAAAAGTGAATGATTTCACACAAAAGTCTGTATTTATTAACATTATAGAACGAACTTCATAGAATTGAAAGCTTAAATGTGGTAGGGGAGTGAGCACATGCAAAGTATAATTTGGCAAAAACTTATATAGGCGGATAATAAACATTAAAGCGTGCATAATGTAACACCCCAAGACTTTTGAGACTGAGAAATTTAATTTTGGGAAAATTAAATTTAATTAAAATTGGAGAATTTTAAAATTTGGGAATTTAAGTCCAAAAATAGAGGACGTTTCAAAGTATTCCGGATGATATTTTTGAGGGTACCATCGATCCCGGAAGGGTCAAGATAGTCAAAATGACTGTCATTGGGTCTTATTTCGGCTCCGGAATGTTTTTAAGTTGTTTTGAGTTGAATTGGAGTCAACGAGTCATTTAAAGTGTGTATTAACATTTAAAACTGGGATTTTGTTTTAAAAGGTTGGAGGCTTACGGATGAAGCCATTCTCTCATTTGAGAGAAAGAGAGAAAAGCCCTAGAGGAAGAAAGAAAAGAAGAGAGAGAGGAAGAAAAATCTTGGGATTTCCGGCCCAACCGCGACATCGAGGATGATCCAACCTCTACAATCCAGAGGCAAGTGTTTAATCTTGCTAAATAGCTATTTGTGTATTTCATTTCATAAATTGTGGGGTAAAGAAATGGTTTTTGGGTATTAATGTCAAAACCTAGATTTTAGGTTTAATCTTGAAATCAATGTTTAAATTGAGAATTAATGGCATAGAAATGTTTGGGATCAACTTTGGGTTGATTAATGGGCTTAAAATCATGATTTGATGAAGGTTTGGGGGTTAGAATGAGAAATTTAGGGTTTAAAACTCGTGGGTTTTGAAGATGCAGATGAAACCTTCAAAAATTGCAGGTCCGAATCGATTCGCCCCCTCAAGCGAATCGATTCGGTTTGGCAAAATTAGCAGGTCTGCATTGACCGAATCGATTCGGACCCCAAGCCGAATCGATTCGGCCTATTGCAGAAGCCCAGGTCTTTGGACCCGAATCGATTCGCCTTGGAGGCCGAATCGATTCGCTAGTCCGAATCGATTCGGAACAGGGCCGAATCGATTCGGAAATAGGGCATTTTGAGGTATTTTCTCCATAGTGAATTCAAACCCTTTTTGGTTGGGTTTATTGATTTGGGGCCTTCTCTTATGATGTAAGAGATATGTTCTTGGAGACACATAAGGAGTTTCTCACACATTAGGGTTTTGGGGACTCCTTAGGGTAATTTGGGGAGAAATGTATCCATGTATGTATTTGGAGTTATGTATAGAGATTTTGGGGAAACCCTTTGGGATTGGGAATCCTAATTGTAGATTAAAAGTAGGTATAGATGTGATGTGAGGCTAGGAACTCTTAGAGAGATCTCAGACTAGGGTATTCACAAAAGTGATCGAACCATAATCGAAATCGAGGGAAATGAGATTATTTGATGATTGAAAGGATGAGCTTGAGGCTGATAGACTATTAGTTATATGTATACCGATAGTCAAAATGATTACTAGATTCTTTAATGTACTCGGAGATATAGATGATATGTGTAGTGAAAGATTCCTACACAAACTCTTGGGTGATAGCCCTAATGTTGAATATATATAGGTATAGATATATACATATGGTTTTGGGAGACTATTCATCATAGGAAAATGATCGAATATGTTTCAAGTATGGGATTATATTCACGTATCGAGGTAAAGTTAATGGAATTGTGGTGACGGCATGCATATTGAGGACTATGTATACTTATATAGGTATATATATCTTATACATATGAACGAGAATTAGTTTATATATATAGATAAGGATATGTGAATATGTGTTGATATATATATATATATATATATATATATATGGATATCTTTATGTTGTGGACATACATGGTATGGTTATTTAAACCGTATATGGTGGTTTATTATTTGATCCTATAATTGGATCATATGGATGTATATATATTGTGCATGTGAATAATACATATACTTGATTGGTTAAGCATACCCCGCTCATGCTATCATTGGGAAGTTGCGCGCGTAGAGGGTGAGCATCCTGGCTTATAATGCAGGGTGTGGATATTCCCCAGGTCATAGTCGTCCCTTGTGATTATTATACATATAGATATATATTTTTGGGATGAGACGTGGTGGGTATGTTTCGTCTCATTGCCGGTTGGAACTATGACCGCTTCCCGGGACGTCGTGTGCGTGTGTTTACCACGAGATGGGTGTCGTTTAGTCCCACAACGGTGGCCCCAGTATTGCTACGTGAGCCGGGCACTGGGAAGATGATAGCACTGATGCAGTTTATCAGCGATATATATAGCCGGGTATATTATGTGCATGGCCTTGTACATCATATGTAGTATGTACACTTGGCTATTGGATTGATGATGATATATATATACGGTTAGAAATAAATACCTATATATATATATATTTATATATATCCTATAGATGAAAGGATATGGACTTTTAGGAAGTACATCTTAGATGATTATGGTGTACTAGATTGATGGGGGTTGATGTATCGCACATAAGGTATTATTCGGTTACATCATCCCAAGGATATTATTGGAGGTTCTTTTATTTTATCTTATTTGTTTTCTTTCTTTTCTTTTCTTCTTTCTTTCTTTCTTTAGGAGTTATAGTTTATTAGTAATGTTAGTATATACTTGTATGTTGAGGATTATGGATCTCTAGGATCGACATTGCCCAGGAGTAGTGTAACGAGGTGGTTCCTTGTTTGGATTTCGCTTTGCGAGACACCTCACGCACGAAACGCAGTACAATTTTGGGATTAGAGAGAAGTAATTCCATAGGTGGCATCTCGGATCTCTGATCTTGACCTTGTCAGGAGTAGTGTAACGGGGCGGTTCCTTGTTTGGATTTCGCTTTGCGAGACTCCCCACGCACGAAACGTAGTACAATTTTGGGATTAGAGAGAAGTCTTGCCAATATTCCATGTGCATATTATTAAGTATATTCATTCCTACGTTTTTAGCCTATATAGGTATATATATATATATATATATATATGTATATGTATAGGGGTAATGTTTTAGGAATTATGATAATTATAATTCATGAGATTATTAATCGGAATTCATTAAGCCTTTTATGGCCTAACTGTTGTAATCATAATCTAATAGGATTAAAAATGGATGGATCCTTAGATTATGACGGGAAGGTAGCTCTCGTGGGTAATAGGCTAGGCCTATGATAAGTTAGGTTGTCCTAAAATAAGTGGGGGGTAATTTAACTAAAATTTGAGGACGCGAATAGGTGTGCGCCTTTAGATGAGAGGTGAGTTGGGGTTCCACGAGAGTGCGGTCTCACTTAATTATGAAATTAAGTACACCGGTATTTATTATGCACGGTTAACACACTTGCTAAATATTTTACACATTCGGGGCTCTGACCCGTTTACCTTTTCTCTCCTCCTTGTATATATATATGTTACCACAGGTATCCTACCGCATGGATGACGGATGACCTTCTATCATGCGTCTTGGGAGCCGTGACAGGTACGGACTGTTACAGGATGTTTCATGTAGCCGCTTCCTACTTCTTTAAAATTCTAAGTAGGATTCATGTTGTATATCGGGTTTGTACCCAAGGGATATTTATACATATGTTTATATTCATTCCATTTCAGTTATTGTATTTGCTGTGACCCGACACCTTATTCGGGTTTATTTATTTATGGCATATTCATGTATAGTGATTCCTTTCATTTCTTATAGTGCTTCTTGCATCTCTCTCTTATTTATTAGAAATTTTGTAGTGTTGGGTTGTTGTATGTTGAAAGTTTTAAATTTTTATAACATCTCGCTTATATGGTTTCGGGTAGTTAGTCCTATATTATATAGTACCTATAGTTGATGTGAGACTGGACCATCTGAAATTCCTGATTTAATATAGTATAGGGCTGGCCACCCGTTATTATTTTAAGCGGGGTGTTACACATAAGTCAATCATCACCGGGTATTACAATCAACAAATGTCATCACTATGAAAGGGGAGGTAATACACGGGACATGCAGGCATAAAGAGTAATGTAAATGGAAACTACATCGCGCACATGTCTCAAATGAAGAAAACGATATATAAAATGAAAATTTGCAATCTCAATGAAAGATACCGCTCATTAAAGGAGTGAAATGCATTTTCACAGATTATCAAACTATTTAAACCTTTAAATTGAATTCACTCTAGGATCACATAGGACTTTAGATGGTTGTAATGTAGGTTAGGTTCGGGTTATGAAATGAAGGAAATATGGACGGATTTTAAGTGTTTAGGGATGAAAATGCAGGATAATGGGAAATTGCAGGAATTTCAAAATTGGAAAATAACTTCCATAAAAGGCATTGAATATAACAATCGAGAGAGTAAACAAAGCTTATTGAACAATAAATGCAACATGTACAAATTTCTCTTTCTTTTCTTTTCTTCTTTTTCTCACTTTTTCTTTTGTTTTCTTTTGTTTTCTACTTTCTCTTTCACTACTTTCGTTTCTTTACTTTCTCACTCTCACATGCTTAATTGCAACCACATAATAAGAACATCATTCAATCCTAAGTAACATTCAAACAAAGGTATGGAAGGTGATATATATGTCTTATAAATCCAGTGTGGAGTTGGTTATGGGATTTAGGGTTATGAAACGAAATGCCACAATAAGGCTCAAAGGGGTTGACGAGGGAAAACAGTGACACCCCGCCTAATTAAATACTAGATGATCAGTCCTTTATTAAATTAAATCAAAGTGTCCGGTTGGTTCATTCTTGACATCATTGTCGGAAACAAATTTTCTTTATTTATCACCTAATAAATAATTAAGCTAAGTGTCAAAAAAATTAATTTTATTGATTAAATTCCATTATCCTAAGTTTATATACATAAGCCATTATATGAACACAGATAATAATATTGAATACCAAACCATCGAAGTGGAATGAGTGGGCTAGATTAATAATTGCAAATAAAATATCCCAAATCGAAGGACAATGTAATAATTAAAACAATCCCAACTAAAACTGAATACTGAAATAAATAAAGAGTACAAAGTCACTCTGAACTAAATAGAAACTGGAAATGGGCGACACATGCCCAATCTAAAATGACTAAGTGAAGAGCTGAGATGACAAGGATGAAGTCGTCTATATGCAAAGACATGCAACTCCCACACTAGCTGCAGCACGTCAACAGTCCAAAGATATAAGTCTGATCCCCCTGTGGATGGTCACATGTAATATATATATATATATATATATATACTCTAGAAAGATAAGATGATAAGAAACGGGTCAGAGCCCGACTGTAAAAATTTCTTTAAAATAGTTTTGCATGTATATAAACTTCTTACCAGTTGATATTACATGCATGTTATTGCATCGAAACTCACTTGAGAATTCTCACCTCTCAACTAATGTGCACGCCTAACGTACTATTAAATAAATCTAGATAAAGCTAACTCAGTTAACTAGTCTAACCCAATCTCCTCTCATCAATCCTAATTCATGTGATCGTATAACTATAATTTATATATGATAACTTTTTCTTCTGAATTTACCAAGCTAGCTATGTACATCTCAATACAACCTTAAGTTCTTAAACACTTAATTAATTTAATATTATTTATTCAAATTTATCTACTTATAACTAGATGAATCGCAAGTACATATATTTATCACTCATAATATATATATACTAATAGGTCACCCCACTTAAAATCTATGGTGCTGGCATACTCTGCTATCAAGTCCATGTACCTCTCGTACAAATGAGGGAAATACTAGTTCGGACTCACTCTCGAACTATATTAACACAAAATACACATATTGGAGTGGAAGCATAGTTCCAAGTCACTAAGAGGTCAGCACATACCCTCACGTATCCTAGGACCGTCTAACTGTCATTCTCAGATAGCCTGTACCAAGGTTCCTATATTCTAGGGTACGGGTCAATATTTCCCATAAAGGTCACATCAAAATAAGAGTATCCCAGCGCGGAAACCTCCGTGATAGCAAGCAGCGCGGGTATGATTAAACATAGATATTCATATAATATATATACATGCACTCATATATATATTTGCATTATTCATATAGGTACACCCATGAACCAAAGCATATTCTAACCATATGTGGCACGCAGCACCCGAGTCCTACGTATAATTAATTCACCCTTTTATATTCTCAATTATCGTAAGTTCCCAAATACTTCTCGACCCCCGAAGTGTATCATAATATAATATCAGTAGGTTTACTCTCTTTACGCTACTGGTCTAAGACATCCCTAATTCTCAAAAGCCCTAATTTAACATACACATAATTTACGCCCCATTTTATACCGTCGTGACCCCACGGTTAAATCCCATATGAAATCATACTACCCGAACCTTGCCTACAACCCTATTAGTCCATCCCAAGTCCCATCATGGTATTTAAGTTATATCTAAGGGTCATTATACATTGGGGTTGGATTAACATTAAAATGAAAGAAGATTCATATTCCAGAAGGATTCGATAGATCGACAGGAATTGTCGATCGATCGATCCAGTCGATCGATCGAGATTCTTGAGTCGATCGAACAGTTATTTGCCCAGAAACTCTGCACATAATGCCTACGGGTTTCTTCCATTTTAATCGTTAAAACCTCTATTAAAATGTCCCAAACTCCTAACCAAACATCACAAACATTATAGTAACATGTATAAACAATTTCTAACAAAAAATCTAGAAAAATTCATTAAGGGATCATCATTAAATGGTTGTAATTCATGATTTGGTCTCTAACCCTAGTTTACCATATTAATTCGAGAATCCACGTGATCTTTCCAGATTTCCTACTCTAATCATAATTAAAATTCATGATAGATGTTCTACATGTAATAAGGATATCAGCCTAACATGGTTCCCATTCAAACATGTGAATTCTAGTCTTCCAATTACATTAAATCTCCCTAAAACATGAATTTGTTCTTCCTATTATAACATGAATGTTGTATCAACTCAAGAACAGGAAGATGGATGCTTGCCTGTAAATTAAAGGTCTGATCCGATCAATTTTATTGGTATAGGAATGATCCTCTTCTTCCGGTCTATGCTTTGGTGGTGGTGGAGGTGCAAAAATGGGTGGTTCTTGGCCTTGAACACCTTGGAAAGCTCTCTCTTTCTTTATCCTATAGTTTTCCTCACTTTTTGATTCTCAGAACCACCATCTGATATAGCCTTAATAATCTCCTCATTAATTAAGGTCCCAAAAATTAAAATTACCAAATGCCCTCCCGGGCGCTGGTTAGGCCTAAAATCATCCGAAGACCCAAATTAAACTCTCGGGTACACTTTGTGACTATCTTGACCCTTACGGACACGTTGGTGCACTCGAAATGAAAATACGGAAGGCTTAGAATTAATTTAATTTTTCTTTTATTAAATTAGTCCTAACATGACTGACATGTGCGTCCCGACTTAATTTCCATAAATTGTCGTATTCATCACTCGCGACAAATTTGTAAAAATCATAATCATATGTAAAAGTCATAATCATATATTTTACTTTTAATCCCTAAGTTATATTCAACATACATCACATATGACTTTACTCACGAGTAATATTTAAATCTGGATTAATTTTCAATTATCTCACAATTAATTCTAATTAATCACATTTTAAAAGTTATTAAAAATACGGGGTGCTACATACTTCCCCTCTTACAATGGAATTTTATCTCGAAATTCGGAAAAAGTATACCAAATAAGAACAACTATGGCTATATGTTGCATATCGCATTCTCGCGCTCATGAGTAAACTAGTTTGTACCGCCCACGTATGTTCGTTTTAAATTCCAGGTTACCCTGCCACGTAGGTTCTTATCCAAACCTTATCATTTAAGTTTCCCTGCTTAAACTGTATTTTAGCTATTTACTATCTGTCCTTCTACTATTTACACTTTAGTAGATTAATTGTCCTTAAAATACATACGATCTCGTCTCGCGATAATCGCACACAAGTAGGTTATTTGCGCATTATATATTTTACACATATTATATACTATAAGTGCCAAGTCATCTATGATCTTCGCAATAGTACCTGGTCCCCCACCTTTAACTAACAAGCAGGAGAACAACAGACCTTACCGTGTCATACCTCAACTGGAACCATGCCCAAAAGTGAACTTATATGAGTTATGGCACACAAAATCCACTTGTAGAAGGTACTGTTCCCATCCTCCCCTATGATTCAAGGGTACACATATATGTTATTCTCCAGCATTTGATTATTCTGCTTGTTCTTCCCATTCATCTGCGGATAATAGGCCCTACTCAATCATAACTCGGTAACTATAGCCTCTTGAACATACTTCCAAAATCGAAGAACAAGGATCTTATCCAAATCGGACACAATATTAAATGGTACCCTATATAACCTTACTATCTCGGTTATGAAGATCTCACATACTGTCTTGTAGTATGATCAGTCCTAACTGCCATAACATGAGCTACTTTGGACAACCTATCCACTATCTCCATATAGTATCATGAACCCCTCCGCGATAAAATCCTTGGGAATTCTTTCCCATTACAACTTAGAAATCCCTAATGTTTGAAGAAACCCCAACTAGGTTCGAATGGTCCACCCTTTACCAATAGACAGGTGACCCATTGTAAAATGAATTTAGTAATATTTACCTTCATTAAATCTCATCACCGTTGTCATTTATAACATGATATACATCTTATATTCTCTCAAATATATCTCAAACCTTGATCCATGTGACCTTGTCTCATCGCATGTCACAAATCCTTCCCCTTGATCTAAAAATAGTTTCTCGTGAAATACAAACCTCTGACAAATCTTACGAAATAAGCTTCAACTTCCTTAGCTAAATGTTGTCAAACTCACACGATAATTATCATCTACTACCTGATACAAAACCATCCTCGTGGACATTTGAGGAGTGATGGTCCTAATTGATATAAATGATCAGAAACGAAAAGAGACACGCGGTGTGCCACTATGATAAAAACAAAACTAAAATCATTAATAACGAGTATAGAGCATATGAATTCCATAATTTAAATGCAACAAGTCCATAATCCTTCTATTTCCACAATAGTGATTACAATAAAGTTTCTCTTAAAAACAAAATTCTCCAACTAAAATTACACAACTAAATCATACATCAAAATATCTGTTAAATCCATGCTCTAAAATAATTCTTTCAAATAGTCTATACCGTCCCAATCCACGCTAACCTGCCCCTTACAAGAAAATACGGGGATGTACACAATATAACACGAATAGATACTGAAAGATAATTAGTGCGATGAATAAATCGAAACAATACGAATCACATATACTAATCAAATGCATAACTCAAGCATTATATTAATTAATTTCTCAACCTCTATATATACCTTATCCCATAATTTCCAAATGTGGATAAAATCAAGATTTAGTCACTTTGTCTCCCGCATTAATGAACAAACCAAATATAATCCTCTTAAATCAATCTTCACATTGGGATTAGGCGATTCCACTGGCCTTAAGTCATAATAGAATTATTAATTCTGATTGTATTCTCATATATGTACATTAGCCAAGGTACGAAACCCATGTACTATTATCCAAACTTCTCTCCAACTCCCAAAGTTTAGTAGTTTCATGCGTGGGGTGTCTTGTAAAGCTAAATCCAAATAAGGAACCACCTAATACACTACTACATAACATTATCGATCGTCGAGATCTGTAAAGTCCCCAGTCCATAATATGTACCTTCCCACAATCTTCATATGTTAACATATAAGTTTACGCATCCACTTTAATGTCCCTAAAACAATAACATGAAACACGGCTCTCTCACTATCACAAATTCTCGGCGCTATATATATAACGAGTTATGTCACTTCCTTGATACAGAACATGATATATCCCAAGTCACATCATTAAATAAATCCCTACGCATTGGGATTACATATAACTAGACAACTTACTCCCTGAAGTCTACGATATCATGAAATTTACATATATATATATATATATACACACACACACACACACACACATATATAGGCCTAAACCTATTTTTTGTGGCACCTTACCAAAGTAATATTACTCACTCGGAGTATCCAGCACGATAGTCCTATCACTCAATCTACTATCGTTCAAACATTCAGTAATTAATTACTACACATTACCATAATAAACTCGACTTTGCTAACTTAATGCAATAGTAAATTATAACGATAAAATATGCCTTTAGTTCCCACCAGTCTCACTCACGGGTGACATCCAAAAGCCCCATTACCCATGATAAATACATTTATTACCAGACTGTTAAAACCAGCATACTCACTAAACTCGACTCGCACGCGACTTTTAGTGTTAACAATTAATATATGTATTATGACACACCGATGTCATTTGGCCTAACCATTTTCTCGCAAGGATGAAACAAACTTCATCAGGTTCACCTAATCCTAGGGTCCCAGTACGTAGCTGCCAACACGACCCATGAGCCTACGCAATCTTTATACATCTAGGATTTCATCCAATAGTTGTCCCCTCCTCGTTGTGGGCAATTTATTATGTTCTGCGACTTACACACCCATCACTGAAATGTTGTCCTAACATCTCTAGGACTCACTTATGGATTTACTGGCCACCCTATTTCTTCCTGGTCCCCAATAACCTTGAGGATTTAATATCCTATTGTTATCGAGAACTCCACTGGTCCTGCCTAAACCCACCATTCTCGGGTTATAACTTCTTGGGCCCAATTCTTCCTCTAAAAATCTCACCCCTCCAGTTGTTATACCTAACTGGTACGTTTTGCCATTCTCAAACCTTATCGGTTGCACTTCTCAACTTGAACACCTTTAACATTGGTTGTCCCACTCTATACACATAGGGAAAACTTCTCGAGCCATTTCTCGTCGCTGGTCCCAATGACCATTTTGGAATGTCCTTTCCTCGGACTGGCAGTCTTAGCTCCCAATTGTTCACCTGTTGTCCCTTTGGCTATGCGGGCCCTTCATAACTTTTATTGGCCTTTACAGCCCTGATTAACTTCATCGTCACTTTGTAGGAAGTTAATCAATTGAAATTATCTAAATGAGTTCCCTATTAGGCATATTCTCATGTGGTATTTCACCAACACTGATAAGTTCAATTTTGCTTTTCGGCCAAATTCTCTAACCCTCTTGACTCACTTCTTCTGGAAGTGATGAAGTAACTTGCAAACATGTAACCTTAATGAAATAAATATTAGTTATCCTAACGGGATTTCTCATCCATCCTCGTATTCTACACATGATCATTTATCAACTATAAGCCCTTTATTTTCTATGCCCCTTTTCTAGGTACAAAGTTCGTTATGCAATTTAATATTTCTCTCACAGTCGGTCTCTAGCTTACCAACTGTGCTAAGTTTCAAAATTTCCTTTGTATCTCTGTTATAACATTGAATGGAAGACCTCGCGATTAAATCATACCCAAATTTATCTTTAAATTTCAAACACACATCTTTATATGTGGTGATTGACTCTAATCACTTTATTTCATTCCTAAGAGCTACAAATTTTGACTCCACTTTTAATTTTGAGTGTCATTGTACTCCATTCTACACATTTGCCTTCGAATTTTCTACTTCCATTGGCCTGTTACGCTTTCTCTCTTTCTTCTCCGCATCTTCACCGATGACTTTTCAAAAAAGTCTCTCTAATTTCCCCTGCGTCGACTATGCTAGGTGATCCTAAAATCGCTCCACCGTTACCTACGACTGTGCCTGGGGAACCCTGTGTTTCCTAGTGATGATTCTATTATCACTTGCTTAAATAATACTCATGGTGAATTTTGTCACGACCACCACTCCCAGATTACTCTATGTCTTCTGTCGGGCTTCTTCTCCTGCAGTCCTTCTTACGGCCCACGTTGGTCGTCCTATAATGTTCGGTGCTCGAAGTACAAATGATTTCATATAATGATTCACATCAATTATAATTTATAGAAGGAGAACATAAGTCGCATACCTAAGGGAAGACAATAATCCTATAATAAGGCTCTACATCAAAGAACGCTATGCAGAAATATAGAAAGTCGTATAGATCCTAAGGACACTAGAACCTGATGCTCTGATACCACCAGTGACACCCCGCCTAATTAAATACTGGGTGATCGGTGCTTTATTAAATTAAATCACAGTGTCCGGTTGGTTCATTCTTAGCATCACTGTCGAAAATTATTTTTATTTATTTATAACCTAATAAATAATTAAGCAAAGTGTCAAAACATTTAACTTTATAGATTAAATTCCATTGTTCTTAGTTTATATACATAAGCTATTATATTAACACAGATAATAATATTGAATGTCAAACCATCCAAGGGGAATAAACAAGCTACATTAATCATTCCAAATAAAATATCCCAAATCGAAGGACAATGTAATAATTAAAACAATCCCAATAAAAACTGAATACTGAAATAAATAAAGAGTACAAAGTCACTCTGAACTAAATAAAAACTGGAAATGGGCGAAAAATGCCCAATCTAACATGAATAAGTGAAGAGATGAGATGACAAGGATGAAGTCGTCTAAATGCAAAGACCTGTAACTCCCACACTAGCTGCAGCACGTCAACAGTCCAAAGATCTAAGTCTGACGCCCCTATGGCTGGGCACCTGTATATATACACACACACACACACACAAGAGACAGAGAACATGACAAGAAAGGGGTCAGATGCCGAGTGTAAAATAGCTTTAAAATAGTTTACTAAATATATAAATTGCTTACCAGTTGATATTACATGGATGTTATTGCATCGACACTCACTTGAGAATTCTCACCTTTCAACTAATGTGCATGCCTAACATACTATTAAATAAATCCAGATAAAGCTAACCTAGTTAACTAGTCTAACCCAATCTCCTCTCATCAATATTGATTCACGCGATCACATAACTATAATTTATACATGATAATTTTTTTTTATGAATTTACCAACCGAGCTATGTACATCTTAGTATAGCCTTAAATTCTCAAAAACTTAATTTATTTAATATCACTTATTCAATTTTATCTACTTACAAGCACACTAGATGAATCACATGTACATATATTTATCACTCATAATATATATATACTAATAGGGCACCCCACATAAAATCTATGGTGCTGGCATACTCTGCTATTTAGTCCCTATACCTCTCATATAAATGAGGTAAATACTAGTTCGGACTGACTCTCGAACTATATTAACACAAAATACACATATTGGAGTGGAAGCATAGTTCCAAGTCACTAAGAGGTCAGCACATACCCTCACGTCTCTTAGGATCGTGTGACTATCATTCTCAGATAGCCTTTGCCAAGGATCCTATGTTCTAGGGTATGAATCAATATTTCCCATAAAGGTCACATCAGAATAAGACTGTCACATCACGGAAACCTTCGTGGTAGCAAGTAACGCAGGTATGATTAAACACAAATATTCATATAATATATATACATGCACTCATATATATATATATATATATATACATTATTCAGATAGGTACAGCCACGACCTATAACATATTATTACCATATGTGACACATAGAGCTCGGGTCCTATGTATAATTAATTCACCATTTTATATTCTCAATTACCGCAAGTTCCCAAATACTTCTCGACCCCTGAAGTGTATCATAATATAATATCAGTAGGTGTAACCTCTCTACCCTTCTGGTCTAAGTCATCCTTAATTCTCATAAGACCTAATTTAACATACACACGATCTACGCCCATTTTATGTCCTCGTGACCCCACGGTTAAATCCCATATAAAATCGTACTACCCAAACCTTGCCTACAGCCCTACTGGTCCTTCCCAAAGTCCCATCATGGTATTTAAGTTATGTCTAAAGGTCATCATATATTGGGGTTGGATTAACATTAAAAGGAAACAAGATTCATATTCTAGAAGGACTCGATCGATCGACGGGAATTGTCGATCGATCAATCCAGTCAGTCGATCGACATTCTTGAGTCGATCGATCGATCAAACAGTTATTGACCCAAAAATTTTACACATAATGCCTATGGTTTTCTTCAATTTTAATCATAAAAACCTCCATTAAAATGTCCCAAACTCCCAACCAAACATCAAAAACGTTATAGCAGCAGGTATAAACAATTTCTAATGTAAAATCTAGAGAAATTCATTAAGGGATCATCATTAAATGGTTGCGATTCATGATTTGGTCTCTAACCCTAGTTTACCATATTAATTCGAGAATCCACATGATATTTCTAGATTTCCCCCTCTAATCATCATTAAAATTCGTGATAGATGTTCCACATGTAATAACGATATCAGCCTAACATGGTTCCCATTCAAATATGTGAATTCTAGTCTTCCAATTACATTAAATCTCCGTAAAACAAGGATTTGTTCTCCATATTATAACATGAATGTTGTATTAACTCAAGAACAGCAAGATAGATTCTTTCCTGAAAATTAAAGGTATGATCCGATGAATTTTAGTGGTATGGGAATGATCCTCTTCTTCGGATCTATATTATGGTAGTGGTGGTGGTGCAAAATGGGTGGTTCTTGGCCTTGAACACCATAGAAAGCTCTCTCCTTCTTCTTCCTATGGTTTTCCTCACTTTTTGATTCTCAGAACCCTAAATTCCTTGACACACCATCTGATATATCCTTAATAATTTCATCATTAATTAAGGTCCCAAAAATGAAAATTACTGAAATGCCCTCCCGAGTGCCGGTTAGGCTTAAAATCGTCCGGAGACACAAACTCAATACCCGGGGATACTTTTCTGACTATCTCGACCCTTTCGGACACATTGGCACACTTGAAATGATCATACGGGATACTTAGAATTAATTTACTTTTTATTTCATTAAATTATTCTCGACACGGCTGACATGCGCGTCCCGGCCTAATTTCCATAAATTATCGTATTCATCACTCGCGATAATTTTATAAAATCATAATCATATGTAAAAGTCATAATCATTTATATTACTTTTAATCACCAAGTAATATTCAACATACATCACATATTACTTTACTCACGAGTAATATTTAAATTCGGATTAATTTTCAATTATCGCACAATTAATTTAATTAATCCCATTTTAAAAGTCATTAAAAATACGGTGTGTTACAAACATTTAAGGTGAGATCAAGGTCAATATGGTTGATATATAAAGATGGAATAGGATCATTTCCTAAAATTTACGCAATTCTGGAGTCAAAAGAAACTTTAAAAATCATGCTCAAGTAACACATTTCATATACGAACTCAATTAATGAACGATCAAATGAAAGAAATAGTTAGATTACCAACGACTGTAACATTTTCATTGAGGAAAGAGAAGTGTATAACACTCACAAAGGAAGAAAATCCCAAAGACCACTAGGTGTAAGTATATATAATGCAACAAATGATTACCGAGTTAAAAAAATCTTAAACCAAAGCAAGAAAATTGTTTGTGCTCTTGGGATTAAAGTTTAATTCATGAAGTTATTCATAATATCAATAATTGAGGACCAAAGTCTACTAACTTCTAAAATCAAGAACATGAATCATTAATTTGTCTATTGGATCGAGCAATTATTGAAATTTATTATCGAAAACAAGGGCAAAATGCCCAACAATGGAGAAAAAAATAAAAATGTTTTTGAAAATTTTTGCATGCTTAGAAAAAACATATAATAAAATCAAAGAAACTACTAATGAATGGAAAGAATATCCCACACCCCTAACTTAAAACCTGACATTGCCCTCAATGTGAATTAAAAACCAAGTTAAAGAGAGGAAAATAGCGATATTACCTAAAATGTAGCGATCTCGTGAAAGTATAAGTCCAATGATTATACAAAACATGTTAGTACCAAGCATAACAAAAAACAAATAACAAAAACTTAACCAATAACACTAGATAATAAGTAAGAATAAAGAAAAATAAGCAAAATAAAAACTCACTATTTACAACCTACAATTTTAACTTCTAACTAACTATACATTAGAAGTTGAAATTTTTGAAGGTCCACCCAAAATACGATTTGACTTTAGAGGATCAACGGGGGACCCTCCCTTTCATGCATACCTTCCGAAAAATAGGAATTTCATTCAAACAATGGAAGGCATGTGTAGGCGGGAGAAATGAACCAACCCCAATTAAAAAATTTAGAGGGAGGATGGGGGATTTGGATAAAATGGGTCACAAATACACAAGGGGGCCGAAAAAATAGAATTTTCTCCCAAATATTTTTCAATTAGAATGGGAGGTGGAGCACATGGAGGCAAATATTCCTTCATGGAAAGAAACTCGAGCGAGTACTCCTCATCGGTAAAAAGGTTTGGAACTATAAAGTTTTGAACCGATCCATCGGGTACTTGCATCGGTATGACAGTACAGAATAAAGATAGGGGGAAAGATATTCAATCTCAAGATATGAGTTATCATCGCTTGAAGATTGAATTTCGAAGTAAATATGATCATTTTCAATGAAACTTTATTCTTTGAGAATCAAGGAAGAAATCATTTCATTACTAACAGATATTATGTCCATTTCTTCCTCATTTTCCTTCTCTACTATTCCATGGGCCAAGTCAAGAATGGTTTGTTTCAAAGTAGGAAAAAGATTATCATTTGGTTCAAAACATTCTTCGACTTCAAGAGTCTCAGAAGAAAAATCGTCATCGGATTCAAATAATAAATCCAACTCATGCTCCCAACAACAATTTTCATCCCGATAACGATTTTCAATTTTCTCATTTTCAAGCATGCGCAAGCCTTCATCGAAAGTCATAGGTCGAGGCGCGGATTCTTGCAAATGAGAACTTTCAAAATCATCCTCAAAACTACTATCAAAATCATTAACGTAAGAATTTTGAAAGCTATTGCAATTCATTTCAAAATTATTATCATAGGGATTTTGACGCCCAATATCGGAATAATCATTCTCAAACTTCCCATAATTCATAACTTGACTTTGGTAATACTCACCCAAAGACATTTTTTATGTTTCATTTTTTTAAGTTTGTAAGTATGGACCAAAAGTCATAGGTGTAGGGGGATTTTGAGAATTATCATTACGATTACCAAAGGAATTGGAATAAGACATGCTTACCCTAAAGAAGGCTCAAGATGGAAAATTTCACAAAGTGATGTGCGACCGAAAGATTAAAACGTTTCTTGGCGCTCAAATGTAGACGTCCTACGAAAATTGTTAACAAAGAATACAAATAGAAAGAAAAATACTATGAAATACTAAATCAAATAAATTCTAAAACAACAAGTCCCCGGCAACGGCGCCAATTGATAGACTAAGTTATCGGGATCAAAGAACTAAATCAATTAAAATTGAAAGAAAATCATCCCCGGCAATGACGCCATTTGATAGAGAGGGTTTTTCCACGGCGCAGAGTCACCTACACCGATCCTTTATTATATTCGGCTCACGAACACAATATAAAAACCTAAACTACGACTACATTTTTTTAAGGGAGTATAGCGGCCAGTCCGGGTATCGAAAATTTACAAAGACAAGTCTCTAGAATTTAATCGTTTTAATACTTATAAAATAAAAGTGTAAAAGGTAATTTTAACATAAAGGAAAAGATAACTAGGCAAATGTATTTAAACTATATTAACAAAAGGAATATAAACTATAGGTTGCGACAGATATCCCTCACCCGGAGTTAATTGGTATAAATGATTGCAGGGGTTCACAAGAATTAAGATTGAACCTCATTTCCTCAATTGATTAAATCAAGAGTTTTCACACCCCTTAAATCGCATAAAATCCTACTATGATTTTGCCGGCAACAAATACCCCAATAATTACACACTCAAGGTCGTAAATACGGAGCATACGTGATATTCCCCGTTAAATCTCCTAGACGTAATAACTAGGACAACCCAATCGAAATAAACTCATGAAACCCATCACCATAGAAAAGCAACCATCAACCCTAGGTGAGTTCAATCCAACACAACCTAATTTACACTAGCCATTAAGGATGATGAACAACATATATTAACAACTAATTAATTAAAGTAAACACTAATTAAATTAACTACACAAATTTAACTAGGTGTGAAATTAATTAATAAAGCAAGGAATAAAAGACCAAAGCATAAAATAGAGGTAAGAGACAATGAAAAGTGAAAATCTTACCTTAAATGGGTACAAACCCAACACAAATGGAGGAGAGGGGTGGTCTCCACAAATAAACCCCAAAGTGCTCAAACCCTATAACTATATTAACTAAGAGAGAAAAATGAGATATTAAGAATAAAAGAAGTCTTTGCTTTTATACTAGGTTACAAATAAGGAATAAAAATAAAAGAAAAATAAAAGGGATAGCAACAAGTGGGACAAAAAGCAGGGGATCGGTCGACCGAGGATCAGTGTCGATCGATCGACGGTAGACGATCACAGCTAACTTCGACGCAAGCCACCCGACCGGCAGTAGCAGGTCATGACCATTATTTTTCACACAACAGCAGCTCCAATAAATAATTCTTTCTTCAAAAAATCGAAACCACCTAGTGGCATCAACCAAGATCAGCACACTAGGAATTTATGTCGCCAAAGTATGCACATCAGCAAGGGTTCGTGGCCCAATGATTCGATCCAAGACCCGAGATAAAATCATGTTTGGACAAAAACCCAATCAAATCGCCCAAGACCTGTTTTGTTGCAATTGCAATTTGAACTAGGACATAAATGTCATTTATTGATTTTCTATGTCATTAATGAATTTCTTTTTATTTCTTCCCCGATCAAAGGCCCGTGGTTTCTTCGTTCAGACTCAGATTCATGCACCATTCATGGCCACGCGAAGCTTGGCTCAAGAGCTTCAACTTCTGTGAATACTTTAGGAAAAAATGATGAAGTGTGAAATTACTAAATTACCCCTGAACGTGCGAACTTTGACGAAATTTTACTAGAATTCAACCAAACTCCACACTAAGCACTGTAAGACCTAAAAAGCTCAATAATACCTCAAACAACATGTAAGCATATAAAATGGAGGTTATCTTGTTATCAACTGTAATTATAGGAATAAAGGTGCTCGAGGGGGCTAAAATGCATAGGTTTTGCAGGCAAAAAGTGCAATGATTCGGGACGAATCTATGTGATTTCTTCTTATTTATGGATTAAATGATATCACTTACATAATTTTTTTCTGTGGAACAAGGTGTAAAAGGTGATAGTACAAGTGAATTCTCATGTACTTGTTTCGAATTGCATGTATTTTTGTATATCTATGTTTTTTACATCTAATTGTGATTTAATTGGTAGGAAGATGTGTATAACGTATGAAGAATATGTTTGAGCGCGAGCATATGAAAAATATTATGTGTTTATAATAGCAGTTGTGTTGCAGAGCGAAAAAAATGATATAGAGTTGCAATTTTAGTATTATATACATATTTAGTTTGAAAGTTGTTTTGCTATTCTAAAATGCATATATATATATGTATAAGGTTAATGGAATTTGAATTTGAATTTGAAATTGATATTGATATTTGTTGTGTTTTATAATCTTGAATTCATTCATTTGACCTAATTTTGGATTGCATGCGATTGTTTTTCGCACAAAGCATTTTTTGCTTGTATTTCGTATATGATTTTTGTTTAATTTGTGAGTTAAAGAAAATATAGTGTATTTTCATGAGAACGTAAGTCTAGTGTATTCTGAGGATTTTTGTTATTTGAATTTGAACAAGACGAAGGTCGACCATAAAAAAATGGTAATGTAAGTAGCGAATTAAGATAAAAATAGTGGACATGTTTTTTATGTACGAGGGACCTACGCACTTATTTTAGTAAGTTGTGGATGTGAAATCTTTCGGCCAAGGAGTAAAATATCTAAGTCCCTAAATATAAAGACTTTTCAATTAGCATCAATAATCTATAGGCTAAAAGGCAACATACATATATGCGCACGTGCGCGCACATATATTGAGTATTTTGTCAAGGGAAAAATGACATTTTTTTAGGGGGGGGGGGGGTGTCACTTTAATTAGTCTTGACTAATTATGTTAGCTTTGTTAGCACTACTTCTAACTTTTAACATGTGTGCATCATTTGCCATTTAAATTTACAATATGGTTTAAAAAATTGTATAAAAACTAAAAAATCAACCTTTAAATAATTTATAATTTTATGGTTTCTATAATTATTTTGTATTTTAAAAAGTCACTATTTGTTATTTGACTATTGACTTTAACAAAAAATTAACGATTGACGTAGCAAAGTTTAACATAATTAGTAAAATGTGTTAACTTTAAAATCCCATGTCATGCATGTATTTATGTAAAATAAAAAAAATTGGCCAAAAATTTATGAGACTAGGGATATTTGTTGGAAAGACTCGTGTATGCATCGACTATCAAGTCCTTAAAAGGAGCTTTTTTTAGCAATGGAAATAAGACTTTATTAAGATAGGGAAAGGGGGACACACACACACACATACATACATATACATATATATATATATATATATATATATATATATATATATATATATATATATATATATACATACACACACACACATACACACACACTAGGGTATGTCCGTGCCTAAAGACAGGCAGATAATTTTTTACAATATAAATTTGTGGAAAGTTAAGAAAATTTTATAATATAAATAAGCATAAACAACTCAATTTTTTTTTGGAAAAATTTCCTTTATTTATAGAATTATCCACACTATTTAAGTAATAAAAATACTACAACAATAATATCAATAGTCCATCCACGACCTTAAATTAACGATATCAATAGTTTGTCCAAAGTATTGAATGTGTAAACAATTAGTGTCAGTTTTTCTTACAACACAAATGTTTAAACACTAAATGTGTAAACAATTTAAGTTATAAAATCTTTTTACAACACAAATGTTTAAACATTTTTCAAAATTTGGGCAGATTTTACTTTTTTATGAAATTATCCACCATATTTAAAAAATTATAATACTCCAATAATAATATTAATAGTCCATCCTAGACTTCATATAAAAAACATAATTTCCATTAAATACTAATTTAAGTCGTACGCTTCTAGTTTACAACAAAAAAGTGTAAACAATTTCAAAATTTTGGACATAGTCTCCTTTGTTTATAGGATTATCTACCCTATTTAAGAAATAAAAAATTCTCCAACAAAAATATTCAATCCCAAGAACATACACATAAAAGAGGGAACTATATTCAATATTTAGTTTTTAAGGTCATAAACACACATTACAATTGAACTTAAATAAAATAAATATACGCAATCCAACCAATAATTTTGTTATGCCGAATTTACTCGAGACTAAGTAGACAATGGGACAAATTATAAGAAGAAGCTGTACATAAGGAAATTCTAATTTTAGTTTTCAAATATAGGAAATTGCATAGCAAGCCCAATTAAGGTTGCCTCGTTATAATCCCAGAATACGCCAATTTCATCCAACATGTAGACCTGAAACTTTAATAGAAAAATAAACTTAATAATGAAATGGAATGCCAAACTTAATAGCATCTGAATATTGGGATTAAGATATTTCTTTTTAATCAGATAAAAGAGACACGCATTGATTCAGAGTTAAAATTTCACTCACCACTTGGGAGGGGATATTGTTGGTTTTTGAATTGGGAGGACTAACCTAAACATGATAATTGTTTTCACATTGATTAAAATTTGATTCTGCTCGCAACCATGGCCTAAACGAAGGGGAAATTCCTCCTTTTTCCTTTTCAAGTCAACACCTGTTCACTTTTAATAGTATATCATTTTAATTTACTAATATTCATTAAATAGAGAGATTTAAATAAAAACAAGATGTTGTAAACACATAATTCTTGCTACCTATTAGAGCAGCCGTGGCTATTCAATTTGTCTAGGCTTTGTTGCTCTTTAGTCCATCTCATAACAATTATTTCCCTCTGAGGGTGCGAATGATAATTAATTTTAAATAAATTAGATAGGAAGTTGTTGAAACTTGTGATTGACATTTATTGTTGCTAATCCATTCACTCACCAAGATTGTCACATCTCTATTTTAACTCCTTTGCGTTAATTTTTTACCATTAAATCTCCATGAGTTGCGCGATTTCCATAAAACATAAAGAATAGCAACGGGGGTGAAATTAGTGAAACATAAATAATAGTATATTACATTATCTTCAAACATATTACATTAAATTCTAAACAGTATCTTACAAAAACAGTCGTACAAATAATGGTATATTCCATATAAATAGTAGTATATTATACTAAATTCTAAGATTAGATAGGAATATTAATAAATTTTAAGATCATTCAAGCATATCGGAATTCTAAGAAAATATATCTTTTACTTATAGGGAAAAAAATAAGGCACAACAAAATTTCAACAATAAAGCCCAAACATCCACACTACACACACATGGGAAGAGAACTGGAGAGGGCGATAAAGAATAGATTACCTAGAAGAGATCCAATCTTCAACCACATCCCAACCTATGTTGTGATATAGACAGCAAACAACAGAGGTTAAAATTGACAATAAGTCTGAATCATATGGTGAACATCTTCAAAACGAAAGGGTGTCTATCGACTGAGAAGAAAAACATACACGGAGATAGCGTCATGGATGTAGCATACATGGCTGCTAAATATTTGTTAGAAATGGGGGACATTAATTTAACACTTCCATGTTTCATTACCATGTCTTCCCGTCAAACAAAAAAAACTCCAATGGTAACATTCTTACTTTTATTATACTTATTTTTAAAAACTCCAATGCACCAGTCACTCCTAGTTGGATACTGCTAAAAATAAATAATAACATTCTTACCCTCCCACACCATTGCAATATTTGGTCCAGAGATAATGTACTCAACCAACCATTTGAAGAATGATTTTGAGGAGAGGTTAGTTGTAACAACCCGTCTAATTAAATATCGGGTGATCAGTCCTTCATTTAATTAAATCAAAATATCACGTTGGTTCATTCTCAGCATCATTATCGAAAACAATTTCTTTATTAATCACCTAATAGTTAATTAAGCTAAGTGTCAAAAACTTTTTCCATTTTTAATTAAATTAAAACCATTCGAAGACATGGAATAATAATATGCAA
Organism: Sambucus nigra; assembly: GCA_949130495.1. Classification (NCBI taxonomy): domain Eukaryota; kingdom Viridiplantae; phylum Streptophyta; class Magnoliopsida; order Dipsacales; family Adoxaceae; genus Sambucus; species Sambucus nigra. Next base: position 181,137,002 of record OX422218.1, on the reverse strand, counting down.
CAACACATCACAACTGAATTAACTAAAACAAGAAAAAATATTACTGGAATAACTCTCCAGTTAAATTATAACTTTTACACTAAATAAAATTGATATCCACAATATTTACATAAATAATTACAACCTTTAAAATCCTGGGTGACATGCCCTAAATGAAGTAGATGCTACAGATGAGTGAATCAACCAAAAGAAAGCGTCTAAATAAAATCCGCATCTCTGCTAGTAACTATAATCTCTCGGAACATCCATAATCTATGCTAGGCATCCCTACTGTTGGATACCTGATGTACAAGATATAGTAGAGGAGAGAATATGCAAGGAAACGGGTCAGATGCCGATTGTAAAAGTAAAAATAGCAAGTGCTTAAAAATTACAATTAAGCATTTATTATGTACATGTTAGTTTCTCGGGCTCTCTCTCTTGATAATTCTCACCTCTCATCTAGAGTGCACATCTATCGTATCTTATTATCTTCCTAGTTAAGGTTCCCCCCTAACTAATAGCATAATGCTAACCCACATCATAAACCCGTATGTCCCATACCATTCGTATTATAATTATTCATATTCATTTCTCTTTATTATAAATTAATCTTGTTACAACCTTGGAATTAAGTGTTCACTTACTTAATTCAATTCAGATTTCATTATTTACTTCCATCTTTAACATTACATTGTAGATTAAATCACAGTTTATATTTTTAATCTATTATTTCACACAGAAGATTACATCTCTATATCTACAATGTCACACAGTAGATTACATCATAGTTTATATATATAATATCAAATTAATTATATATATATACTAATACGGCACCTCCCCAGTCACGGCTGCGGTGCATTCATACTCGGCTATCATGTCCTGATACATAATGTCACTGTATAGAGGACTATTGATTCGGTATCTCTCACGAATCATATCATAACACAAATATATTGGAGGCGAGCATACTCCCTATCCAAATGGGTCACGTACATACCTACACTCCCATTCAACCGTCGAAACTATCATATACATCGATATCACATGTCCTAGGTCCTATGCTCAGGGTACGAATCTAAAATTCCTCCCAATTGGGCTCACAAGGATAAGACCATCCACAACGCGAAACCTCCACCCCGATAGCAAGCAGCGTAGGTATGTCATACATACAAATAATATTATAGGTATTCATCACGCCTATATAAATATAACATCCATAAGTCATTCACACAACCATATGATAATTCCCATACGTAGGATTTTTATCTATCAAATCCCGCGTATTAAAGATTATGACTTTACTTCTTTATTTTATATTCCCGAGCCTCACTCATTACTCGAAGATTAAATAAGTATTCCTCAACCTAACTCAGTAGGTAAATGTCTACACCCTACTTCTCTATGTCATCACAACTTCAGAAATTCTATGAATTAAACTCATCCTTAATTAGGTTTAATTCTCTATAACCCTTAATTCATTCTTAACCCTTTATTTTATCTCTTAGGGATAATCCTACCTATTCCTAAGGTTATACCGGTAATTAATAAACTCCAATTTTTCTTCACCAAATGATTCTCAATCTAAATCTCATGATATCCATATCATATACAATTATATATGGATAAGTCCTAATGTATCTAAAATTATTTAAACATCATTAACATGAATCAATTTACTCCAATTCCATTTTATTCTCAAGAACTCTAATTTTTTACTTTATCATCAATAATAGTATAAATCCCAGATTTCTTCACAAGATGATATAAAATTTCATGGAGTTTATTCTATAATAAAAAGAGATCACTCTTAGATAATATCAATTTCAAAGATCCATTTCAAAATTATCATAAATTTATCTTTGTTCATGCAACTTTTCAGAATTTTCCTAACTATCCTAACATGGACAATATAAAAGCTAAGATTTCAATAATTAATCACTTGCCTCTAATTCGTAGGTCTGATACGTTGGGGATGATACTCTACTGGTGGTCCTCTCTTTTTTCAGCCAACTTCCCGCAGTGATGGTGGTGGCTCTTGGTGGTGCAAGGTGGTTGTCCTTTGGTTTCCTAAAAAAGTCTTTTCTTCTCTCACAGAAAGTCTCTCAATCTCCCCTAAACCTTTTCCTCTTATTTTTTGTGAATGAACCTAAGCTCTCTAATCTCCTCATTAATATAATAAAACCCAATTTTCGTGTTTATTATTCACCTCCCTTGTAAAATGACCGAAATACCCCTTGGGGTGTCCTTTCGGTTCCAAAGTGCCCCGAGACCAAAATCAAACACCCAAGTAGACTTTTTTGATTATTCGAACCCTTCCGGACACTTTAGCACAGTCAAAATGAGCATTTGGATGACCTAAAAATAATTCACTTTTATTTCATTAAATAATAATCCCGACACGACTCAAATTCGCGTCCCGACTTAATTGCCATAATTGTCGTACACATAATTCGTGACAATTTATAAAGTCATAATCAATTGTAAAGTAATAATCATATATATTACTTTAATCACTAAGTAATATTAAACATAAATCACATATTACTTTATTCTCGAGTAATATTTAAATTCGGATTAGTTTCCAATTATATCACAGTTAGTTCTAATTAATCCCATTTTAAAAGTCATTAAAAATATAGGGTATTACATTAGCATATTGATTCTTCGCAAAAGATTGATCCACGATTAAAAACTTCAAACCTTTTAATGTGAAACCTTTCCTCCCAAATATCCCAATGATCTCGCCAACCAGGCCACTTTGGACATCATCAAGCTTGATCATAATGAAGGTCTGTTGCATCTGCTTAGTGTGAAGTCTCGATGCTAGGTTGGTTTTGAAGAAGCTGGGTGAGAAAATGTCGTAACACAGTTGAGAAAATTCTGTTGAGCCACGTTTTAAAACAGGATTGAAAACTCAACAAAAATGTCACAACACAGTTAAGAAAATTATGTGCATATAGTTTCAAACATAGGTGATCATAATAACATTATTAAAAAAATTATTAACGGTGGTGTTGGTTGTGTTAGTTGCCCATAAAATTTAATAAAACTGATAATTACAACCCTACTATTGTATAAACAGATATAATTGAATTAAAACACCCCAAACTATCTGAAGTAAATACAGAGTAAAAACTCACAAATCCACCTCACAAATATCTATTCAAATGAATTTGTATACAACTAATAGATCGGTAAAATGTAACAACCCGCGTAATTTTGGGGGTATTTTCAAAATAAAGAGGAAAAAATAAGTTTTGAGATAAAATTATTGTTCTTGCTCAATTATGTTGAGAATTATTTTTAATGGGGAGAATTTCAAATGGTTTCGAAATCGGAGTTAAATAGGATTTTATAATGATTTTTCACAATTGATTTGAATATTCGTACTCGCATTGTTACGTTTTATTCACTGCTATTTGATTTGGAGATTGATTTTTAGCTTGGATTATATTTGGTAAGATTATTCGAGAATACTAGTTGAGAAAGATTTGTATTTATATTTTTGATGTATAGAGCATTTTATTTCGAGATAGATAGTTGTATTATTTCGAGACACTTTTGGTTGTGTTTAATTTAAAGATTTGAGATTAGTGGACTCTTTATATTATATTGTGGGATTGGTTTTAGATGCTCTATACCTTATTGATTGATGGATTTAGATTTATTTTATCGATAGTGGCATTCCGTTCGCTCTCTCCGGGCGGGCGGGGTGTTATTTAAAAGACAACAATTACGCAGTTCTGAATGGAGGGGATGAGAGAATTAAAATAATCTTTCATCGAACAAAGTGTATTTTAACTCTAAAGAACTGTTTTTAATATTTTGCAATATAAACACAACCATTAGGAAATGAACAACAGCATAACCTCTATTAGTGAGTTTGTTACTATGAAATAACTATTTTTTTTAATTTTTCCACAATATTGAAACACCAAAATAATTATAATTTTAGAAATTATTCTGACCCATCCTCTGTTTCGACAAATTATTGAACCTTTACCATCCAATATAGAGGATAAAGACCTGAGTAGAATTCCTGTAAAATGGATGATTAAATTTTTTTAGAGATAATTCAAGCACAATAGTAGGCAAGACATACATTGTTAAAGCAAAAAATAAAAAGTAAGAAAAAGTAAGAGTATTGAAATATACAGGTATAATTAGGTATTGAAAGTAAGAGTATTAAATACGTATAATTTAAGAAAAAGTAATAGTATTGAAATAAAAAGGTATTGATATAAAGTTTAAGAAAAAAATAAAATTTTATCTTTTGGAGGAATTTAAAATTAGGAGTTTGAAACGTCAAGTCTAATACACGAGAACTAAAAAGAGAAATTAAAATAAATAGGTAACAAAAAGTATTGAAATATATGGTTAAAAACAAAAAAAAGGGTATTGGAACCTTGTTTTTGCTCATCTGCCAAGTCTAAATCATCCCATCCTTTATATTACCGTAAATCCATAGATCTGAAAATAAATAAGAGAAGAATAGATCAGTAAATTCAAAAGATAAGAAAACAAACATGGATCTGAAAAGGGTTATTTTTTCTGTTTCCTCAATCAATTCCAAAATTTCAAAACCCCCTAAAATCTCATCTCAAACCATGAAACTTCCCTAACCCAAACCCCACAAACACAGCAATGGAACTCCCTTCCCAAACAATCACAAAAAAAAACTCTACTACAAAACCATCTAAGAGAAAGAAAAAAAGACTAAAAATAATGAATATGTTTGAATTATAAATCATATATAACTTAAGAGAAATAAAATACAGCATACCATGAGAGAGAAATTGGGTTAATCATAGGGGATAGAGAGGGGTATGAGAGGATGGATGAATTGATGATGTGCTAGTGTGCTAGAAATTTGTGAAGTACGGAGAGGGTGGGGGTTTGGTCGGGAGTATGGAGAGGGTGAGGGTTTTGCCGAGGGAGGGTGAATCGGGAGAGATAAGAGAGAGTTTTGCGTGTTTCGTGGTTGGAGGAGTATGAGAGAGAGTCTAGTTTAGCTAAGATTACTAATCTATCCCCATTTTTGGATTTTGAACAAAGGGGGAAATAAATTAGAGTATGTCAAAAGAAGGGAACCAAAGATTTAAGGGGGGGGAAAGGGTATTGCAGGAAAAACTCATCTTATGACATCATAAGATGTGTCTTATGATATACATCAGTTTTACTCCTTATTTGATATATCTATATAATAAAGGAGTGTCTTTTGACTATTCATGCCCATGTCATATAAGAGTTTGTATACAAAATCTATATGAACAGATTTTGTATCTATCTATATAATAAACAATCTTGAGAGTTTAAATCTAATGGTAACATAAGGTGCCACATGTCTAACAAGTCTCAAAACTGACGCAATAGTAAAAAAACTGTCAAAACCCTTTTAATTTATTATACCGTACACGCTCTTGAGACGCAACCCCTACCCATGTTCTTCTATAGTCAAAACATAAAATCTCATCAATTTCTTCTGCTTGAGATGCAAAGCAAACCCTTTCACTCCACCTCCGTTTAAAATAAGCAACACGGAAGGTATCCATGTCCATCCCACTCTATAACCCTACTCTCTCTCATACATTACCATGGCCACTTCAACCGAACCTCAACACAAAGAAGAATTCAAAAACCCAGAAATCCTAGCTGCCGAAGAAGAAGATATTGGAGCCCAAATCTCCCCAATCATCAAACTCCAAGAAGTTAATATCACCACCGGCGTTGATTTCTCTCATAGACTACTTTTATGTACTCTTTTCCTCTTTCTTCTCTTTACAAAGCTTGTTTATATTTTGTATTGTTTACGTAAGATTTTTACTGAACTGTTTCTTCCATTAATTTTGAGTTTTAGGCTTTTCAAGACTTGGGCACCAAGGGGCTTCGGTGAGTTTTTGTGAGATTTATTCTCATCTTTTTCCACGAGCTTCAACAACGTTAGATTTCTGAACACTTGTTTTTGAATTTTTTCGGTTATAATGTGTATTGTTTGCTAGCCCCTTTTATTTTATTTTGGATATCTCACAAAATTATGTTAACCCATGGCTAGATCTCATTATGTTAGACATTTTTTTCTTTTTCATTCAGGTTATCAAGAGTTAAGGTGACTATGCATGTGTGGCTCCATTATCGAAGGATCTCGGCATTCTCATGCGGTAAGGTTTTGGCTTCTTAATGTACTTAATCATGTTTTATTTTGTGTGCATTTTTTTGGCTTCTTGAAGTTGTTATTGTACTGTAGAGGCTTAAAAAATGTTCATTGGCACTTTATAGGAATCGAAGGAGCCGACGGTGTCTTTATATAATTTTTACCTTTACAGAACCAAAATAGTGTTTTGTATGTATTCTTTTTCTCTATCAAAATAGTGTTTTGTATTTATGCATTTTCTGTATATCCCGTTAGTGTGTTTGGCATGTTTTGTGTTTGTTCATGAGAGAGAGAGAGAGAGAGAGAGAGAGGAGTCATATAGTGTTTTAGTTTTCTAAGGGAAATAGTAGGTTGTTTATTTCCAAACTTACTTAAATCTATACAATTTTTTATGCTCTATTGTGTCTTGATTTTTTTCACTCCATTGCCAAATGTATACAACTCTGTTTTGGTTTTGTACGACAGTAAGACAAGTATCCACTCTGATTTTAAAATGATGTATGAGAAAGCATACCCGTTCTTTGATTAATTTCTAATTTTCATTTGCTTTGCTTTATATGATCTAAGTTGTGGATTCTTGAAGGTGAATGTTGTTTTAAATAAATTATCTAAACCTTTGGATAATATTTTTCATGTGTTGAAATCCAAATGTTTGGCAAAATGCCTAGCTGATTCTTTCTGTATATATTTTATCAACCTTTTGGTTCAGTAGACAATCAACCATTGTGGTGGGAGACATGTATTTTTTCCCCTTCTTACGTCATTAATATTCTAATATTCATTTACCTCTCAATACCTTAGGTTTCATATCCTCAAGCATAAGGAAGTAATATTTATACATTGACATTAGGAATATCATTTTTAACCTTTTTCTTCTTCAAAGATTTTCAGTTTTTTTCTCATTTATTAAAGTGGGATTCATTTTTTTGTTTTTAAACACTTGATATTGGGCTAAGATTTAAACAATTGTGTTTTTCCCTATTGATATAATATTTTTACTTTCTTTTTGTTTTTGGCTTCATTCTTGAACTCTTCATTTGACTTTTTAACCTTTATTTTGTTTTCTTACAAATTGCCTTTTCAATTTATCATTAACGTATTATATTTTCTTTAAGGAAGGTGTGATATCTGAAAAAATTGAAGCATTCAATTCTTATCGATATCCAAATACTAAGATAATAAATCTTACACAAAAAAGAATGTCGATAAAATTATTGTGGATGAGGGGATGGAAAGGACTTGCTAGATCTTTGTTGATAGCCAAAAGGAGAGATAGGTTTTATTAGCTTAAAAAAGGTAGCCAGGTTTTTACTATGTTGTATAATATGGGTTTCTTGAGCTAAATTCTGCTGAAAATTCTATGTTCTTCTTACTCCATTAAATTTAAGCATTGTGTTGTGTTTTAATATTAAATAAAATTATTATTAATGCAATATGTGTATACATTTGGTCTTCAGAGCTTTAGCAATTGGAAATCATACCCGTGTTATGGTTATATTTAATCTATTGCTTCTATGCTGTTTTCAAACCTTCTCGGTTTTGGGAATGTCCACTTACTCAAGGTCATTATTCAAACAGTGAGTTTTATTCGGGCTCTGAACTGTTTCTGAAATGGGTGAGTTGCTCTTAGTAGTACAATACTTAGTGATGCCTCCCAAACGCTAGAGAAAATGATGGTGACTGCGGAAGTCGTGGCCCCCATGACTGTGGAAGACAGGTTTGTCTGTGTTGGCCCATACATCCACCGCTCCCAGGATTTATCTGAGCCAGAACTGCTGGGTGAGGTTAAACAACAATAACAATGGGTGTACTGGACAACTTGATGTATTCAGGGGGTGCTGGGAGCGTCTTCCAGTTCTTTGGCAGAAAAGGCAACGTAACTAAAGTTGGACAGAGATAATGTGTCGGGGGAGGACTTAGGGGATGAACAGTTATGTGGGTTACATTTTTAAATGATATGTACATCATGGCGTTATAAGCTTTAAAAGATACGCATGCTTACATTGGGCGATCTTTTGAGGAGCTTGAGAAACAACATGGGGAGACCCACGTAAAGGAGTTTGGATGGTCTAAAAAAAGCAGTGGATGTTGTATTAAAAATAATATAGTTGTATGGACTTTAATGTTACTATCATGCAAAGTTTGTTTGTTGTGCTTTAAGGCCGGATCAAAATAATTTCTATTAGGTGTTTCACGGATGATTAAATTTAATTGTTCCATAGATAGTAGAAATTATCTTGGTATAATCAACTCCTATTGGGTTTATACATATTGTGGAAATGCTCATGGTATAATCAACTCCATTCAATTCTTATTGGGTTTATACATATTGTGGAAATAGTTATGGTATAACTCACTTCTTAACAAACATTGGCACGATCATGTCAAGAATTTTTTTTAGTTTTAAATTTTTCATTTTTTTAATTATACTATTTAGGTTTGTTGTGATGATTAAGGGTGGTATAATGTCTAGGGCATTTGAATCATTAGAACACAATATGTTGGGTTGGTTTGGTATAAATGTGTGTCTGAGGTAATATAGTAATATGTCATGTATAAATAAATATTTTTTAGTAGCATACCATGAGGTTTCCGGGCCAGCATGCGTGCATATCGACTAATCCCCATTCGCGGTTCGTGGCTTTCGTTGGCCAAGCATTATTTTGACATTATCGGGGATCGAACTGGGGACCAAACCCAATTCATCCCCAAGACTGTTCCAGTGGCAGCCTTATACCACTTGTCTAAGAGGCTTGTTTATGTATAGATAAAGATAACTTACTTTTTGTTTCAATTGTATTCTCAAGTAATATTGGTATTATTCTTTTACACACTCCTAAAGGTCCTAAGGGTGTGTGTAGTATGGTGCGTTTAGATATAATATAAGGATAATACTTGGGAGACTCTTGATTGGGACTAAAAATTTGGACTCGCGCTTATATGGCGTGCTGTCATTGGTTGATCACTTATGAATGTGGGTCCACGCCAGCGGCACTAACCAATTATGACACGTCATGTCAGCGAATCGCGATTTTGAGTCCCAATTTTGAGTTTCGTAGCATTACTCGTAATATAATATGTGGATTTAGAGAAATGAGTTTAACGTGGGACCATGAACTATGAAATTGTGGGTGCGTCGGGTAAATGTTTAAGTGTGTCTATATATGTAGATATGTATATTATTTTTAATCCCAAGTTGTTTTACTATATATAAATTTTATTTCTAATTTCCCAAGTTTATATGCCCTAGGTTTTGACCATTGATATGACTAACATGAGTCTTAATTCTTTATAAAAACAAGACATGAAGAACACGATCCATTTAAAAGTGGTATAACATAAAATATCTTTTTAAACCAAAAACTAACCTGATTAAAAAAAACACGATATGACACAGTAAAAAAATAGTAAAAAATGCTACATACCATTTTTTTTAAATAGTCAAAAAATGATTTTTTTTTTTTTTTATGAAACTTCATGGATATGATCTCCACTATGAGAAAATCATCTCCAAATTTTTCATCAAAAAATTCAATAAAAAAAACTATTGAGATGAGGTGATATGTAAAAAATAATGTAAACATGCATTTTCGACTCTTGAAATTTTGGCGATCAGCTCACCACTTTTTAATTGAATTTTTTGATGAAACTTCATGGATATGATATTGACAGTGAGAAGATCATATCCATTAAGTTTCATTAAAAAAACTAATCAATCAAGTGGCTAGAGCAGACCCAAAATTTCAACAATCGAAAATTCATATTTATACCATTTTTTACATATCACCTCATCTCAAAGGTTTTAATTAATGAATTTTTTATGAAAAAAATCAGAGATGATCTTATCACCGTGGAGATATTATCCATGAAGTTTCATGATTTTCACCATATATTGTCCTTACAGGAGACCTTTTTGTATATATATATATACATATGTATGTATGTATGTACGAATAAACTACAAACATATACTTGGCTTAGACCTTAACGTTTGAGGTTATATATACTTTTAATAGAATTTCTTATTGTAAACTAAATGGATATGTGGAGAATAGAGTGAAAATTATAGAGAGCGAAAGTATTTCTTATTCCATTAGTATCTCAACAATTAGGGGGTAACACCTATTTATAACAGAAGATTAGCCCACCAAAAGCTCCATTTTTCTGATGTGGGATGTGGGATAGTGAATATCCACTTACAATACAAATTTTATAACACTCCCCCTTGGATATACACTATATCCACCATTCAATGATTGTTGTCTCATTAAAAACTTACTAAGAAAAAAACCAGTGGCAAAAAACCAAAGTGAAGGAAAAAGAGTACAACTTTTGTGATCATTGAATCGATGTTGGACACGCTTAGTGTTGCCTCGTTAAAACCTTTAACTGGAAAATAAAATCGAAAATAATCTAGTTAAAAGAAAAAGAGTACAATGTGCATATGTTGAAAATATCATGTTAGTAGATTTATCCCCTGATCAAATGCTCACCCTGATTGGATACTCCCCCTGATTATGGTATTTCTATGATGATGGAGTCAATGCACATCAGTCTCATAACAACCTTCTGAAATATTTCTTTGATATGGTGAATATATTTAATTGGTCGTTACTTTAATTTTATTTTTCTTCATAAGCTCGACTTCCATAAGACTTGGGTTAAGAGGGATGAACATGTTAGTTTTTCGGATCTATTTGGCTTCAATAGCATACTCCTTATGAAGTTTATGTGTTGTATAACTCCTTTTGAGTTCATGGATGTATAAGAACTAAAAATAATTAATCGTATCTCCCTTGATGTAAACTTTTTTAATGTGGGCAATAGATGAACCATTACCTTCATAAGTAGTAGGAACATATGTTATTGGAGGCAAGCTTTGATTGTTCCTTGTGAGATTCTCAGAGATAACCTGTATTATATAACTAACTAGACATAGATGGTTAGATATAAAAATATCATAAGATATGATTGATATTCGTCCCATTCTATGCAAATTAGTAGTAATTGTTCCATGCCAATATATTGACTGCAATTATAATATCCATTGTCATGCATTGTCTTATATATATCAATATGCTAATAACATAAAAGTATGATACCGTTGGACCAAATAGTATAATACCATGCACATATAGTACTTTGGAACCAAATTTATTTTTGACATCCTCTTTAGGATGATATGGATAACTTAATATCCAAATAATTAAGACCTTGGGTATACTAAAATTGTATGCTTAATACATGTTAAAGCATTGCAGGACTTCTCAATTCATTTAACTAATGAATAAGAGTTTATCATAAATTAGGCTTGATCTACAGGTCGAGATAATCACTAGTTACCCCAAGGTCATTCATTTTTTAATTTCTTATTTGGATATTTTGCATTTCAATTGAGCACTTCAAGAGCACATCCATTTAAGTATATTTTATAATGGCATATTTGCATATACGATTGTTTTCATACCCTTCCTTAGATAAATAGTTACAAAGACGGTTGTACCTATATCCATTTGGATTTCCTACTGTATAGTGAACGTCTTAGTGCTTTTGAATACGTACTCCTTATCTTTGCTTAAGGTAAAGAAAATCCTTCTAGGATTTATATATCTTCTTTGTATAAGTCCTGTATATATAAGCGGTTATAATATTCACGAGTCTCATATAATATGTTTTTAAAAAACTACCGAGCTAGTCAAATATCTGAAAAATATTTACGATCTAAACGGGAAGGTATGTTTGTATATAATCAATTTTGATTTCTCCAGAAAACCTTATGCCATAAATAATGCACATTTTAATGAGTACACTTCACATTCTTACAAACACCCATTCGTAACCTTCAATATTAACATATTTTAGGGTTTACTGTAGGTCCAAATACACCATGTATATTAAAAGACTCGAATTATTCCATCGCGATATTTTCTCATTTTGGCCAATATATTCTTTGTCGACATTCATTCATACTGATAGTATGCGGATTTGCAGTATCATTTCCCTTTGATTTTTGTGTAGCTACAACATATATAATTATATCATCCATGATCATCTTTGTTGATCCCACTTTTCTCTTGTATATGTATAAAATATAGAGATTTTATTAGTTATAAGGTGCCTTTGCAAACTTCAGGGGCTTTATAATCACTTAAAGGACTTGTGTCTTTTCATAGATAATAACTTCTTCTAGGGGAAAGTGAATATTTTGTTTATAAACTATTTTAGAGTGTTATGTATAACCTCTTATGGAGCGTTATTTGGGCATGATTGTATTTAACCTCTACTACTAAGTCTAGTTAAGACCTATAGGTTTGTCACGCTTCTCGCATGCAATAAATTTATTTGTTGCCGAATATATCTTGTCCTTCGGGGATAATGATTTTGGCAAGCACGTTTGTAACTAGTCCGTGTGACACTTAATGTTGCAATATCATTTTGAACGTTATATTTTTTTCACTAAGCAAGATGAGTGATTAGATGAGACAAAGTGGAAGTATTCCACAATAATTCTCGTCGTTCTTCAGGAAAGAACAGTTCTTTAGGTATAATTTGTACTGATGGTACGTTCTATCCTCCCCCTAACAACATGTAATTCCCCGACCCGAATTTATGTATTACCCGTAGTCAACCCGATCCGACCCGAGTGTTAAGTGTGAGGTGCAATGGAACAACCTATATAATGTTACTAGTCCAGTTTTATTTTTTAATTAATCTTTCACTTGTTTAGAATAAGATTCCAATTTCAAGTCAAACTATGTGAAGGATCCGTGGGAAGCACCCCCAGAGTCCAAGTATACAGGGCTAATAATGTAAAAATTAAATAAAATATTTACCTGTTTAACGCTCTCAAAATATGTGCATATATATATACAACAACATTATACCTACGTTCACATACAACAACCTTGTATATATATATATATATATATATATATATATATATATATATATATATATATATATATACACACACACATATACTTAATGCATGAAACTATTTTACTTCTGAAAACATTTTTTATCCCGACTAATTTACCTTAGTATCATAAAAGACTCCTTCTTTCTTAACTTGACATTTATCCCCTTATTTAACGCACACTGTTAAATACTTGAAACCACTATACTTTGTTTAACATAAATCAATTCTTTACCGAAATTAATCTTTCCATTTAAAAAATGCACAATAGTATTTCATTGAAAATAACCTATTCAACACACGCGAACACTGTAATAGACAATACTTCTTTAACCTTTAAAAAATATTTTCATAATACACTCATGTGTTAAGTCACGGGTTATACCTTCTTAGGTTTCTTAACTCGCCCATTTACCATTACACTTTCCCTTTCATTTACCTTATGGACATTAATCAATTTACACAATACTTGTCCACTTTATCATTTATCGAAACATTAATTAATTCATTCGAGTTAGGTTGTCTTAATACACTTTACCACACAACTCGTTTCTTGACATGTTCCTTATTCCTTTATCTCATTCTTGAAATCTTCCAATAAATCGCGTACTTTCACGGACGCAATACCACCGGCGATGCCACCATATACTCTAGCTAGTGGTTTCGAGTCCTTCACTCCGAGCGTTGGCCCTCCTTAATGATCCCGGTGTCATCCGAGTTCCTTTTATGTGTATTAACATTTTATAAATGTCCACATCATTCACTACACCAAATCTGCCCATTTGTCAAGGTCATTGACCTTGACAAATCCAACTTGTCAAAGTCAATGACCTGAAAGTAGAGAGAGAGAGAGAGAGAGAGAGAGAGAGAGAGAGAGAGAGAGAGAAAGAGAGAGAGAGCAGCGTCTAGAGAGAGAGAGAGAGGGAGGGAACGGTGGGAGGGAAAAAAGAAGGGGGAAAGGGTTTTTGCTGGAAAAGTTGTCATGGTCGTGTCAAGGTCATTGACCGTGACAATTATTTAAAGAATTGTCACGGTCAATGACCGTGACAAGTCCGTGACAAGTAAATTTGTCACGGCCTTGTCACGGTCGTGTCAAGGTCAATGACCGTGACATAAAACGCGTGTTTTTTGTCACGGTCAATGACCTTGACAAGGCTGACCGACTGAAAGGTGACAATTTGCCCATTTTGGTGTAGTGATTTATTCTTTGGCTTTTTACCCGACCGAAGCCAAACTCAGGGTTTCCCCTCAACTCGTGTTATACTTTGAAATTATAATTTCTGTCCTTTACACTTTAACTTTGATTTTATTCCAAAAATCATGTTCATTAGGAATATCTTGTGTAACACCCTTTCCAATATTTTTATTTCATAAAAATGTTATGCTTTATGTAAAATTATCATTTTAGTCATTTGTTTCCAAACTGACCTTTTACTCTAATTTCATAAGTGTCAATTTCCTAAAACACCATTAAGTTACCAATACTAACGTATTAAGTCTTTTTAGACACCTTAACACCCTTTAATCTTTTTGGAGTAATTTTCCTTTCAAATGGAAACATCTTTATTCCATTATTTTCCTTCCAAATTCATAAGTGTTAATCTTACAAAATATTATTAAGTCACACACACACCAACTTCTAATTGTTTAACCATTAACACTTCTCCAACACCTTTACTAACCATATTTCAAAATTAGACATTTTTTAATTCTTTATTCCATTTTTTAATTCTACTTACACTTAAAGAATACTTTTAAAAGAAAATACCATTTTCTTTTTATCAATACATGAAGTCTTACAGCCTTATATTCATTACACCCTTAACCCATTTTCTCACATTTTGAAGATTAAAATTTCTAATTTTCTTATTTCTTATCTAAACCCATCAAAACCTCCTTTAAACTTGTTCACATATTTGTTAGCAAAACACTACAAGCTTATATCCATAACAAGATGGATTTTATGTCCTGGAATTCTATTAAATGGGTTCACAATACTTGAAAAATTATGCTTTTCAAAACGTAAAGACATTTTTAATTTGTTCAAGATTAGCAAATGTCCATTTTTCCCAAAATCTCAATTTGTACAAGAGACATTAGGATATTATTTCACCGAATATTTTAGTAAAATTAACATCATTTCTCAAATATTTTATTATGTAAAATGTTTAATCATCAATTTTCTGGAAAATACACCATTTTCATAAAAATCCCAAACTTCATTTTAAGAAACTTTGAAATATTTATGCATCATTATTTTTCAACATTTTTGTAACATTTTTATTACATAAAAATGTTTATTACTTACTATACTCAATTTTCATCATCTAATCAAATGCATCCTACTCACATAATTAAACAACAAGACTATAAATACACAAAATAGAGTCTTAATACTAAGAGTGAGATTTTCTACCTCAAATGGATATCCAACAATAGTAGGTATGAAAGGTATAAGAAGATGACAACCTCCCACCTCCTAAGGTGGCCTCAAGGAGGTTGCCCCACTCCAAAAGCATGATCCATCAAGTTTCCAAGTAAGAATCTCCTTCAAACTCCATTAATCTTCCATTTCCATCTTCAAGAATCCTCAACAATAACTCTATAAATTCGTAGTCCATGTTGGAAATGGGTATATATGGTTCAAATAACGTAGGATACATAACAAATATTATGGTAATGGGTGGTGGAAAAGTGGCGGAATAGAAACAATGGTGGAAGACTCCACCCGCTCTATCCCTCTTTCATCTTCTTCTCTTTTCAAAATGCCCCAAACAAGCCAAACAAACCCTTATAAAATCCTTCTAAAGCCAAAAGTTCAAGTTTTGCCCAATCTGGACTCACCGGAGCTTGATAGTTCATCAAATCAAAGGACCAGAATGTGACAGCGCACAAGGGCAAGTTAGATTTTACATTTTCGAAGAACATCATTCGAATGTCATGAGTTTCGTTCAAACGACATGTCCATCTAGTTCGATATATGGCTTCACGTGACCTTCATGCGACCTGGGACTGTAAGGCAGTGAGATCTCGCTCGAAGGTCGTTTGAACCTCTACTTCAATCAACCTTCATGCGACACTGGTTCTCTCTTCTAACGACACCCTATGTCGTTTGAACGACCCCTTTCTACCAATTCCTTTATTTCCTTTAATTTTGACCCATAAGCTCCAATAATTATCATTAAATCTCACTTCATTACAATTTATACAAAATTTTAATGAAATATTAGGGCAAGGTATTACAAACTTCCCTTCTTGAAGAATTTTATCCCCAAAATTCTCGATCAGTCAATACTTAAGCAAACTGGGTTCACCAACTTCTATTTTAATCCATATAAATCCTCCAAGATAAAATCATCGAAGTTCTCAATACTAAGATCATACTAAGCGCCCCCATGAAGGGTTTGTCACCAAATAACCAACATTCGACATATTTTAACGCTCACCATCTCGCTAACTATGAACGTCGTATAATCGACTCCGAGTCTCAGGTCACGTAATGATCATGTATAAACAATTTCTAATACTACCTATACTAGTACCCAAGTCATGTCGAAGCCTCCACGGGCCACTCTCTCTAGCGATTAACACTCACCCAATGTGAACCGTAATACAACCAATCATCGTATTCATCACCAAAGTTAATTTTAGGACTGCACATCCTGTGTCCCATAACTCTTCAGGCCATTCTGACTACACAGCTTGCATGATCTTGCTAATAACCATACAATGCTAATTTCTCACTCCAAGAAGTAATATTCTTACCAAGTCATCATAGTGCATTCGGATTATACCTTCCGCTACGTCATTCTAATGATCCTTGTACTACTTTAGGAGTCTCACTTTTGAGCACTCGCTAAAGCCTCTCTCTAATCCACTCACCATGGCAAAGCAACACCGTATGCAAATTTTTTCATGATTTCTAACACTATACCATATCCTTAAGTCACCATCCCGCTCTTTGCAACCAGATCCACTGACTGTCATTTAGGCCAGTCGAAAGGTCGCTAATCCTAAAAAAAGATAATACTACGTGAAAACCATGTGGCCGGAAGCACAGCCACCTCTGCACAGAACTTTATTCAATAATAAGAATACCCCAGATAAAGCGCGACCAGTTATCGAGCTTCATTGACCATACTCGGTCCACTGCGCTCTACTAGGCCCAATCGCGTCATACCATGACATGACACCAATCCGAGTTACCACATATGTGAGAATACCAATCCCCGATTACCAAAATCAATAGGGACACACGAGAGTCTGAAGGAATAAACAACCGTCCCAAGAAATTTTGCCCATAAGCGTCTGACTATGATTTACGAAAGCGAACCTACGCCATATTCTAGTAGTCATGTCACTTAATTTTTACATTCTCACCTGGTACTAATCCTAGACACGTACCCTGTCTAGGGTCACCAACGTGATAAATCGAATCATAACTATTCATTCTCATAACACGAAAGCAATACACGAACCTTTAGTTCCCTAGGGGGTCAATGCCCAACTTCCCTCCTTGGGAGTAAGTCCTTACCCCTCACATCCTTAGCACACATGAACCATCCTAATTATCGGACACCTAACACCATTGTCTGCACTGACCTTATCCATTTACTGGTGACGACATCACCAACCTGCTGCATCCAGGTTACTATTTTCCTTCTCATATCATGATCGAAATCCTCAAATTTCCATAGTCATTATTCAGTTTAAGAGAGGCGCTCACCTCACCCTGTCCTTTGACTAAGATTTCCTTCGGGTTCTACCCAAACTTAATTTACATGGTGACCACACCGACCGTCGTTGACATTCTATAGGTAGTAAGTAGCATACAGGGGTACACCTTTTAATCCATAACGGCTTGACAGGATGTGCCAAGAACTAATCCATACCTTGCTAAGACAATCCTAGTATATACCGTGGACACGCACCACCAATATATCATTCTTAGATATCACCCTCCTTGGTTGCCATTTTAAATCTCCACTCGGAGTCATCAACCTAAATCGCGAATACATTTCCTATTACAACTCAAAATCGAGTGTCACAACACCAATACCAGATATTTCATGACATTCGAGAAATACACCTATAACGACACATTCTATCATCTTACCTTAGGGATTACACTCAACCCTCTGTGCCGATTCGGGAAGCCACACCCGCACAAACACTATAACACTCTTCTAAATCCCGATCAACTGTATGATATCATTACGTGACCCTCAAGACTATCATTACTAGGACTCTAATGCTCCTTCATACTGGACATAACTAGTCTCCTAAGGACACCAAACATATTCTGTGTAACAATCCTTAAGACCCGATAAGATTTCATCATCCATACCCTTATCGTTGTATGTGAACTCTATAAACCTTTTAACACATACATCGGGATTAATTAGTGCTGGCAAGGACACTAGTCCGCGAGCTTCCACATGTAGCACACATTGACCATAGAACACTCCAGGTCGTGGCAACAAGTCAACTTACATTTCCAATAATTCCACACATAATTAATCCTATGGACGCCCCAAAATTCCTATAAACTACTCCCACACTAGGATTACCTTGCATCTAGCCATTACTTCGGTGGCTAAAATGAGTCTCTACACTTAGATAATAATATTATATTTCTTTTAAATAGTTGTGATCACATGCCACGTACAGACCACGACAAGTGCTACTAAGGATTTAGTAGGACATAGGACGTCGCCTACAACCTATACAAATGTAGGTTTGCATCACCGACATCACTTAAGATCCTATTCCTTGAAGTCACACTGTATTTTTTAAAACCCTATCATAGAATAGTATCTAGAGTTTACTTCTAAGACTCCTCAATCATCATTGTTGCATACATAATACCTTTGCCATGAATGGTCAATAATTCTAATCACATCTTATGAGATACATTAATTGGCTAATAGCTACTGCAGTACTCACATGCAAGGATACCATCATATCAACTAAGACTGAATGTACATAACCTCAAATTTTAACCCATACAAATTTACATGCTTATCGACTATCCATCGCGTACGGTATTACCCCAAAGATTTGAATTTGCCTAAATACATTATGGGAATTAACCACCTTAAGAGCCACAACTAGGGGTTATGTACATTTTTATCATCAATCATCATTGCTTAGTCATGATACCCTAACTATTAATCGTTATCGTTAACCATATGAAATTCGTGCCACTTGCCCGATGGGCGTCATCTCTTTCAATTGACATCTCAAAAGATTCTACATCATCAAGTATTAAACTCAAGCATCTCACACTAATGACCACGGTGTGACAACTAATGGCTTGCAAGGACACCCATAAATTACTAACTTATAATCAGAAGCACAAAAGCGATTTAACCACTATCAATTCGATCATGTGCCACCTAACACTGACTTACTTGTCGTGCTAACCTCTTTGACTTCACTGTCAAGGACACGAACTAAATTGTCACAAAAACTAGCATGATCGGCCCAAAACCAACACCGACATCGAAAGATCCACTACCGACCGCACCACATCACTCCCCGAAAGTAACCTTGAACCTAGAGATCTTATACCATTTGTAACCCCCCGACTTGGATTTATAGGTTACTCATAGTCAACCCAATCCGATCCGAGCATTAGGTGTGAAGTGTAACGAAACAACCTATATAAAGTTACTAGTCCAGTTTTATTTTTTAATTTATGTTTCACTTGTTTAGCATGCGATTCTAATTTCAATTCAAACTACGTGAGGGAATTGTGGAAAGCAAACCCGTAGTCCAAGCATACAGAGATACTAACGTAAAATTAAATAAAATACTTACCTATTTAACGCTCTTAAAATACGAACCCGCACCCAACTTGTCGTAACAAAGACTAGGGTGTAAGACAATGCCCAGTGGGAATATACAATTGCAACAAAGAAATGAATGGCTAGAAGGAGACTCTAACACGTTATACCGACGTGCACATACAACAACCTTATACATATATATATATATATATATATATATATATATATACACATATACTTAATGGATGCAAATATTTTACTTTTGAAAATGTTATATATCCCAACTAA
This sequence comes from Sambucus nigra, assembly GCA_949130495.1. Lineage (NCBI taxonomy): Eukaryota > Viridiplantae > Streptophyta > Magnoliopsida > Dipsacales > Adoxaceae > Sambucus > Sambucus nigra. The sequence continues at coordinate 181,116,871 of OX422218.1, read as the reverse complement.
TTTACCTTAATCTCATCAAAGACTTCCTTTTTCTTAACTTGACATTTATCCCCCTATTTAACTCACATGGTTAAATAGTTGAAACCATTATACTCCGTTCAACATAAATCTTTTCTTTACAGAAATTACCCTTTCCATTTAAAAAATGCACAATAGTATTTCATTGAAAATAACCTCTTCAACACACACGAATATTGTAATAGACAATACTTCTTTAACCTTTGAAAAGCCTTTTTACAACACACCCTTGTGTTAAATCACGGGTTACACCTTCTTAGGTTGCTTAACTCACCCATTTACCATTGAACTTTTCGTTTCATTTACCTTATGGACATTAATCAATTTACACACTCTTTGTCCACTTTATCATTTACCGAAACATTCATTAATTCATTCGAGTTAGGATGTCTTGATACACTTTAACACACAACTCGTTTCTTGACATGTTCCTTATTCATTTATCTTATTCTCGGAATCTACCGATAAATCGCATACTTTAATGGGCTCCATACTGCCGACGACCCACTATATACTCTGGTAAGTGGTTTCGAGTCTTTCACTTCATGGCTTCGAGCCCTCCTTAATTATCTCGGTGTCATCCAAGTTCCTTTTATGTGTTTTAACATTTTACAAATGTCTGCATTATTCATTCTTTCCCCTTTTTACCCGGCCAAAGCCAAACCCGAAATTTCACCTCAACTCGTGTTACACTTTGAAATTATCATTTCATGTCTTTACACTTAAACTTTGATTTTCTTTCAAAAATCATGTTCATTGGGACTATCTTGTGTAACACCCTTTCCAACATTTTTATTTCATAAAAATGATTCGCTTTACGTAAAATTATGATTTTAACCATTTGTTTCCAAACCCACATTTTACTCCAATTTTACAAGTGTAATTTTTCCAAAACACCATTAAGTCACCCATACTAACTTATTAAGTGTTCTTAAACATGTTAACACCCTTTAACCTTTTTGTAGTAATTTTTCTTTCAAATGAAAATATTTTTTATTCCATTATTTCCCTTCCAAGTTCAAAAGTGTTAATCTTTCAAAATATTATTAAGTCACACACCAACTTCCCACTATTTAACCATTAACACTGGTCTAACACCTTTACTAACCATATTTTCAAATCAGACATTTCTTTATTGCTTTATTCAAGAAATCTATTTACACTTAAAGACTACTTTTATAAGAAAATATCATTTTCTTTTTAATAATATATGTAGTCTTACAACCTTATATTCATTACATCTTTAACCTTTTTTTCACACTTTGAAGATTAAAATTTGTATTTTTCTTATTTCTTGTCTAAACCTAACAAAACCTCCTTTAAAAATTTTCACATATTTGTTATCAAAATACTACAAGTTTATATACATGAGAAATTGAATTTTAAGTCCTAAAATACTATTAAATGGGTTAAATATATATTTCATTCTATAAATTCAAAATACTTGCAAAATTATGCTTTTCAAAACATAAAGATATTTTTAGGTTGTTCAAGCTTAGCAAATGTCCATTTTCCCTAAAATCTCCACTTTTACAAGAAACTTTAGGATATTATTTCACCAAATATTTTAGCAAAATCAACATTATTTCTCAAACATTTTATTTCATAAAATGTTTAATCATCAATTTTCTAGAAAATCCACCATTTTCATAAAAATCTCAGTCTTCATTTAAAGAAACTTTGAAATATTTATTCATCATTATTTTTCAACAAAATAATGTTTTTTCGACATTTGTATTTCATAAATTTTTTTATTACTTACTATACATGACTTTCACAATCTAATCAAATGAATCATACTCATGTAACCTAACAACAAGATTACAAATACAAAAAATAAAATCTTAATACTAAGAGTAATATTTTTTGCCTCGAATGGAGCTTGAAAAATTGTAAGCATGAAAGGTTTAAAAAGATGGGAATCTCCCACCTCCTAAGGTGGCCTCAAGGAGGTTGCCCCACTACAAAAGCATGCTCCATCAATTTTCCTAGGCAAGAACCTACTTTAAACTCCATTAATCTTCTATTTTCATCTTCAAGAACCCCCAACAATAACTCCATAAATTTGTATCTCTCCTCATCCATGATGAAAATGGGTATATATGGTTCAAATATGGTGGAATACATAACAAATATGGTTATTTTTTATAGTGGAATGGCAGTAATGGTGGAAGACTATTTCACCATCTCTCTCCCTATTCCATCTTCTTTTATCTTTAAAATTCCCCTAATGATCCAAATAAACCCTTATAAAAGCCTTCCAAAGCCTAAAATTCCCATTTTTCCCAATCTGGGCTCATCAGAGCTCGACAGCTCATCAAATCAAGGGTCCAGAATGTGACAACTCATAAGGGAAAGTTATATTTTACATTTTTAAAGCACGTCATTTGAACGACATGAGCCTCATTCGAACATGACCCTCATTCAAATGACATGTCCATCTCGTTCAATATATGGCTTTGAGCGACCTTCGCACAACCTGAGACTATAAGGCTGTGAGATCTCGCTCAAAGGTCGTTTGAATCTCTGCTTCAAACAACCTTCTCGCGACACTGGTTCTCACTTCTAATGACGCCCTATGTTGCTTGAACGACCTCTTTCTATCAATTCTTTTATTTCTTTCAATTTTGACCAACAACCTCCAATAATTATCATCAAACCTCACTTCATTACAATTTATACAAAATTTGAATGAAATATTAGGGCATGGTATTACACGACGAGAATAGTGTCTCATCAAAATACAATTACACATATACTATAAACATTGTATTTATCAAGGTTCAATAAAAGGTGAATCGTAAGCACCATATATACCCTTATGATAAATATTATTTTCATTCACAATGTCTTACAAAAAATAATTAAGGGGACCAAAATGGTCATTGTAGTGAACCTGCAGTCTCATGACAAGGTGCAATTTATACCATAATCCCTTGAATAATATTATGATTGTTTGTTGGTGTAAGTTTTTGGCTTCTAACACGAGAAGTAATACAAAATTACTTTTCACTGTTTATTTTAATATGGTACCCACATATACTGATGACCATAAAATAAAGAAAATTTCTTCAGGAATTTCTTTTATATAACTTATCACATATGTATGGGAGGATACCAAATAACAATATCACATGGGCTCTTCCAGACCCTTAGGTTCAACAATGGTTGAAACCTTTACTATATTACATACCAAGTCAGAAAAAACTTATGTTTTTTCATAATAACGTGAGTTATTTATTATCTGCTTGACAAATTTCATCAAATGATGAATGTTCAAAATTTTCACTTTAAAAGTCAAGAGTGGAATATAGAGATGCTTAAGAATACAATAATATATTTTGTGATCAAACTTTTATTGACCAATCTCTAAGAAGTGAAAGTATTTAAAAAGATCATATCAGATAATTATCAGATATTTAAAAAAATGAGTTAAATAACAAAAAGTTTGACAATTAAAGTTTAAAATTTTGAGTTAATAGCTAATGAATCTAAAGTTCATAATCTTATGATATGTGAGAGACTTCACACTTGAAATTAAGAGACTTTAGGTTTCCAATATATAAATAATGCCACTAAAATAATGATGACAAATATATCGTCTTGAAAAGTAATGAGAACTTAAGGTTCTCTATTTAATGTCACATATATATGAATCTTCAGGTTCACATAAATTATCAAATTAAAACCTAGGATTTCAGGTCCTATATTCAAATAACTCACACAGTGCTTAGTGAGAAAAATTAAGGTTTTTATCATTTGTATATGAGAACTTCTGGTTCTACACAAATAGTTGAATTTCAAGTTCAATATTATTATTGCAATTAATTCTCTACCCATTTGTATCAAAAATTCATATTTGATTAGGTGATAAAAATATTAGACAATCTTTCAAACAAGTACCCAATAATTTTTTTTTATTTTTTGATCAATAATAATCCATCCTCTTTTTAAAAAAATGAAAGGGTTAATGTGTAATACCCCATAATTTTGAGGACTTAAAATTTAATTATTTTTGGGAGAAATAATATTTATTTCATTTGGAGAATTTTAAATTTAACAAATGAGGTCAAAATTGGAAGATGTTATAAAGTATTTCGAATGACGATTCTGAGTGCACGGTTGATCAGGGATGGGTCGAGATAGTCACAATGACTGTACTTGGGTTTTATTTGGGTTCCGGAATATTTTAAGCTAGTTTGACTCGAATTGGAGTAAACAAGTAATTTAAAGTGTGTATTATCATTTAAAGTTGGGTATTTTACAGATAAGGCTTAAGTAGGGCTCGTGAGAAGCCAATCTCCAAGCTCGTGAGAAAAGCCTGGAGATTTCGGCCAATCCGTGATTTCGAGGAAGATTTAACATCTTCAACTTTGAGGCAAGTGATCTAAATTTGCTAAATAATCTGTGTGAAATTTATTTTATCATTTGTGGATAAAAATATGGATTTTGGGTTAAAATGTTAAAAACCTAGATTTTGGTTAAATCTTGCAATTGAGGTGTGTGTGTATATGGATTTGAGGTTGTATATATAGTTGGGTTGATATATATAATGATTTTGATGTTAGAAACATGTTTACGTTGAAGAATGATGGAGAGAAGATGATAAATTTGGGTTTTGGAAATTTGGATTCTGGAGAAAATAAGCCATTTCGTAGCTTACTGAATAGGCTGAATCGATTCGCCCCCTTTGCGAATCGATTCAGAATGTTGCAGACTTACAAGTCTGTGTGAATGAATCGATTCAGACCCAAAACCGAATCGATTCGGACTCAAAACCGAATCGATTCGGCCTAAGACTGACATACAGATCCTTTGGAGCGAATTTCTTCGGACCAGGCCGAATCGATTCGCTTTTGGGACCGAATCGATTCGGACCAGGCCAAATCGATTCAGAAACAAGGTTATTTTGTGAAATTTTTCTATAGGGAGTTTTACTCCGTTTCGATTGGGTTTATCGATTAGGAACGTTCTTATATGATGCGAGAAACACGTTTTGGAGGTTTATTGAGAGTTTGTTATATGATGTGATCTTGAGAACGTATCGACCTAATTTTGGAATATGTATATATATATATATATATATATATTGGAGTTGTCGAATGGACTTAGTGAGGAATCACCCTAGCGATGGGAATCCTACTTGGAGATTAGACATAAGTTGTTATATGATGTGACGTTAGGGCCTTATCGATAAACTTAGGGATTTAATCTTAAATACGATAACGTTAAGGGTTCACATGAGCAAATGAACCGTAATCTAAATTAAGAATGATTGGATGTATTATGGACTGGAATAGTTTGCGTTTATACTTATAGCCGGAATAACTATCGTATATCTATGTGCGATTAATGATAAATATTTAAATGTGTGATGGGATCATAAAATGAATTGGGAATGAGCTTCTGAATTATCGACTAAAATAAGTTGTGTTTATACTTATAGTCGGGATAATTATTGTATATCGGTGTGCATCCGAATATAGATGGTGTGTGTATGATGATTGTAATATATGTTCGATTTTGAGATAGTATCCTTAATGTAGGTTAAATTGGGAGACTATTCATATCATAGGTGTAATGGATGAGTAAGTTTCAAGTGAGAGATCGTTTAATGAAATGAACTAGGTGGGTATGCGTTATAGCATCGGTTAGTATAATGAGAGTTATATACCTATAGCCGAATTCATTACTTTTATACATATGGACGGGGGATAGTATGTGTATATATATGTGTGTGTGTGTATATATATGGCGTGAATGTATATACCTTGTGTGATGGTTTGTATATATGATGTGATAACATATATATCTAGTGTGAATGATATATATACTTATTGTGTGAGCATACCCCTCCAGTGCTATCATGGGAAGTTGCGCGATGTGGGTGAGGCCCCTAGCTTGAGGAGCAGGGTACGTATAGTCCCCAGGTCATAGTCGTCCATTATTTATTACTTGATTTTTATTTCGGGTGAGAAGTCTTAGGTATGATTCATTCTCACTTTCAGGTTCGAAACTATGATCGCTTCCCATACGTTGTGTTTTGTTTGATTACTAGGGCGGTGTCATAATAGTCCGATGGCTGGTAACCCGGGATAAAGTGAGTAATTCCTGGAAGATGATAGCATTATGAAATATATTTATATCCTATAAGTGATTATGTTCTGGATATTTAAATGCACGCTAAGTGTGTTATGTGTACGTTCTTGTAAGGGTTGAATGATAGTATTTTGTCAATAGAAATAATGTTATATAAACCCTAAAGGTTCTGTGCGATATCTTATTCGTGTACTTAGAGATAGTTGTTTATAATTAGCTGAGGTTATATGTGTTGTGTGCTAAGGGCATAATGGATATCGATGATCAACACTGTCAAGGAGTAGTGTATCGAGGGGAGTTCCTTGTTTGGATTTCTCTTTGCGAGGCGCCCCACGCACGAAACGTCGTGCAATGTTGGGAGTGGGGAGAAGTTTAGTTCTTGGTACTAGGGTTATGCGTTATGGTGAGATGTTATTTATAAGAATAAAAAGATGATGTGTGACTATTCTGATGCTAATAACTTGTTTAAGTTAATAATTAGAAATCGATGAATTCTGGTAAGATATTTATGTATAGTTTACACCGATATTAATGTATAAGTTCAGGCGTAAATTTAGGATATGATAGAATGAGAAGATTTCAGGTTATATTTTAGATAATGGGTTACGCGGGTGTAGACTATGCGTAGATTGAGATTAAATTGTCCCTAGAATGTGTCGGGTAACTTAATTACGGTTCATGTGCATACGTTTAGCGTGCTTTAGTCGAGGGGTGAGTTAAGTTCCACGAGAGTGCGGCTCCACTTTAGTCATGAAATTGTGCATTTATAATTATTATGCATTTTAATGCACTTGCTAAAATGTTTTCACACCTCGAGCTCTGACCCATTTATATTTCTCTCTTGCTACATGTATATTGTAATATATTATAGGTGTCCCACCGTAAGGACGCCAATGATGCTTTTCCATCTAGTTTTCTTGAAGCTATAGCAAATGCGGACTGTTGCGGAATTTTTGTTATAGCCGCTTTCTATCTATTGTAAATCTAGTTAAGGATTCATTTTGTATATTAGGTTTATACCTAAGGGTTTTATATGTAGTAATTTTATATTTCCCTACTCAGGATGTTGTATTATCTGTGACCCGACACCATATTCGGGTATATTTCTTTTGTTGTACTTATTATGTTTTATATGAGTACTTCCTTTTATTGTAGTGCGTGTGTATGCATTATTAGTTTTAGTAGTTATGATGTTGTTGATATGTTGATTCATTGTATGATTTTAATTTTTTTTTTGGCATCCGCTTATTGTAGTATTAGGTAGTTAGCTATGTTTATTTAGTATCGATAGCAGATGCTGAGAATGATCCACTTAAGATTCCTGATTTATTTTAGTATAGGGCTGGCCACCCGTTATTATTTTAAGCGGGGTGTCACATAATGTTTCACATTTTTTACACATTCCCAAGACTCCAATGTACATTAAATAATTAGAATGTAAAAATAAATTAAAATCAAACACCATTAAAAGTAATTTAATACCCAAATGAAGTCAAAGGCAAGAGACAAAAATTTAATGGCGAAACCATTAATGTGATAGTTAAAGGGACATTTAACTATATATAAAGTATTTAAACAGACATTTTATTTAATAAAGAAAATGAAAAGCCGAGAACTTGAAAAGATATGTTTAAATATCCAATTTCTTTTAAAACTAATCCCAAGAAAAATATTATTTTTGGAGCTTCAGGTCCACATTATAAATAATTATTTGAGAACTGTCAAAATTCATACCCTATGAATTATCAAACTGTAAGCTTTAATTTACGGTATATTTTAATTGGACCTTCAAGTCCAAATAATAGGAAATAACATAAGAGCTTCCGACTTCATATTTTATATGCTAATTTAAAAAATATTTTATGAACTTATGGTCACAATAATGAATATGAAACTTCATATCACAAATCAATGATAATTGATAGAATCTTGGACTATATCCTTTTAATTTAACTATCAAAACTTCAGGTCTGATTGTGATATATTTTCTTTTGACACTTTAGGTTCAAATAATTTAGGAACTTCAAGTTCCAAAATATGAATAGGAAAAAGTTCAATTTTCATATTTGGATAGTAATTGTGGAATTTCAAGTTCCAATTGTAAATAAGTAAGGTAACTTTGTATCACAATATTAAATCCCCCATTATATCCAAACGTCAATTTCGAAATAATGGTAAATTTTTTTGAAAATTCAAGTTCAAAAAATAAATAATCCTTACGGAACATATAATATCATTACCCTTATTATATAAATAATCAAAACTTCATGTTTGATTACAGATTTACTGGAGCTTCGGGTCCAAATAATTGTTATTGGACTTTTAGTATCCCTTGCCCTATTAAAACAAATAATCAAAACTTCGTATTTGATTCTAGGGCATATTTCATTATCATGTCCAAACTTTTGAATAATAATTGAGAACTTCAAATCCCAATTTTTAAAAATAGTTTGAGAACTTCTAGTCCCAATAAAAAAAAATTATGGAATCTTCTCGTTCCAAATGAAAAAATTTACATTGGAACTTTAGGTCCCAAATTAAAATAATTATTTGGGTATTTCATGTCCCAAAATATAGATAGTCATTGGAAATTTCAAGTCCCCAAAAATAGTAATTGAGATTTTGAGATCCCAAATTTCAAATAATATTGGGAACTTCAAGTCCCAAATCTGAATGATAATTAGGAACTTCGGGTCCTAATAAAAATTAGAAAATTTCTGCTTCCATAATTTCAATAGTTAGGGAACTTTGAACTTCCAAATTCAATGGTAGCATGAAAACTTAAAGTTTCAATTATTATAGGAAACGTCAGGTTTCAGTCTTTATTTTTTGTTCGTACATAAAAAATTTGGCGTGACGTTATAATTTTTCACAATTAAATATTCAAAATGTGAATATGTAAAAACTTTATGAATAACTAGAATTATGGGATCAATAAACACATAATTAAAAGTATAAGAACCTGTAATTACCTTTTAAGTGTTGAAACTTATTCATTGGTGTTCACATATAATCACATCTTATTCGTTCATATCCATAATGAGTTATCATCGAATGAGGCACATGAACATTCAAGTCATGCTATCAAAATGAGAGATAAAGTGTTTCATCTCCTTTATATTATCATTAAACAACAATTTGGAAGCTCGATAACATGTTATAAACTAAATGCACATAGAGGCAATGAAGAGAAAATTATAAAGAGTGAAAGTATTTCTCATTCTATTAGTATCTCAATAATGAGGAGGTAACTCCTATTTATAATACAAAATAAGCCCCTTAAGAACTCCACTTTTCCAATATGAAATGTGAGATAGTGAAAATTCACTTACAATATATATTTTATAACATTTCTCTCTTACTTGATGCCTATATTTTTTTTTAAATATTACATACACTAATTATTAGTACCAATTCATTATCGAATGTATTTTAAATATATTGTAATAAAGTATAAGTTTCATTATAATACAATATATTTAAAACACATTCGATATTATATTTGTGCTAAGAGAATAATGGTTACTAAGGCCTACACCCAAAGTAAGAGTAGTAGAATTTTCTAAACCGTCCGCCTGGGAGAAAACCGAATTAGTCCTTAAGGGTTAAGAGAGCCCTTTGCATCAATATGTACATTGCGCACGAGGTTTTAAACAGGAATTATTTACAACAAATCCTGCAAAAAGTACATAGCTGGGAGATTCTTTTGCAGTAATTCCACATCTCACAAGGACTTTTTAGTTTTTAGCAGCTGACATGGCCCTCCTCGCATCTCTCGTTGCCGTCTTATTAGGGTTGACAATTCAAGTTAGTCTTGTCATTTTCGAGTTGCGTTGATTTTTATTTAAGTATAAATTTTTTATACTCTTAAATCTATACAAATTAATCGCGTTATATTCGAATCATTTCAGATTATTATCGTAAACGAATTATCATGTAAAAAATTATTAACCCTACCTGTGATTACCAATGAGAGTCAAACTTATAAATTAAGCATTTTGTACCCAATGTTGGTGATTGAGATTAAGCAAGCATAGTCTTATATAGAATGCTGGCATAATGTCTTTTAATTAATTTTCGATATTTGTTGATAATTAGTGTCAAGAAACAGGGCATCTTTTCCAATAATCTCAAAACAATAAGGGAAGATAAGAAATAAAATATACACTTTTCCCACAAGGTTTAAGCATTTCACTTGGTAGGTAGCATATGGCAAAGTTTTGTTGTACTTAGTAAATTTTAAACTGCTTTCTTCAATGCACATATAAGCTATTTGCGCTTCATAAGGAGCACCAACATAGTCTTTAATAGTGAGATTTTACGTTCTAATGTGGATATTTAAAACCTAAATATATATAAAAGATAAACAAATAGCAGGCAAGAACCAAATAAGTCAATCCTATGTTTAAAGATTATTTGAATTTGGGGGTATGCATATTTGTAGTTTGGGTCTAAACTTTTGCATATTTGCGTCTTGGGTGTCAATTTAAGTTTATAAGACACCTTTAGACAAAATAAAAAATGTGACAAGAAACATTGAATAGTGTTAAAAAAGTGAAAATGATATCCAAAGTACGAATACATTCAATATTTTATTTTGCATTGATTCAAATTAAGAATTCATTTTTTTTTTACATAATCAACGAACAAAATTTTATGATACTAAAAAATAATTGATCTTGACTATTGATTGAATGTATTCTTAATCTATGTAAAAAAATGAATATCAACTTTTAATTTGAAACGAAAGAAATACAAAAATATTGAACCTCAATTATAAACACACATAATTGATGGACCTTAAAAAGAGAAAAAGAACTACCCACCTCCGTAACATATAAACTTAGTTTATGCTTTGTTTTCACTTTCTTTTCTGGTTACAACTTATTGTATGTATTATCAATACCCTAATTCCTAAAACAGAATTTCTAAATTGGTCTAAGGTATTAGTCTTCGATAAAAATTAAAATAAAAATAAAAATAAAAATGGGGGATCATTATTAAGATGGATGTGGGGTCTAAATACACATTGTGGGTATATGGTCTACATGCTGGTGACTAGGGGTGGCCATAGGCCCGAGGCCCGCCAAGCCCGCCCAGCCCGCCCAATAAAAAAATAGGGCTTGGGTAAGGTGAATAGGCCTGCAAAGCGGGTTTGGCAAAATTTTATAGGCCCGGCTTTTTTTCGGGCGGGCTTGGGCACGAGTTCTTAAGCCTGATGAGGCCCGGCTCGGCCCGAGGCCCGAAATATATATATATATATATATATATATAATATTAATATATATATGGGGGGGGGGGGACTTTTATAAATATAAAAACGTATACCAAGTTTTTTCATGTAGAGTGGGAAACTTTATATATGGACTTTGTAATATATGAAGTTTAAAATAGATTTTTAATTAAAAAAATTGGTCTTTAAATAAAAAAATAGGTATTTTAATTAAAAAAAAATCTTTTAATTAACATAATAAGGCCCGATCGGACGGGCCTGAGTAAAGAGCTTTCAAATTTGGGCGGGCTTGGGATTACATAATAAGGCCCGATCTAGGCCCGAGCGGACTTGGGATAGCACTTAATTTTTCAACCCGACCCGAGCCCGACCGGGCCTGCCCAGGCCCGGCCCACGGCCACCCCTACTGGTGACTATGAGTGACAGAATAAAGTCATTGAAAGAGATTAATGATTATATAAGATTAATTAATGATAGCAATACAGTACTGCTCGACAAGCTGTGACCTGCAAGCCTTAAATAAATCTCACTCTCTCTCTCTCTCTCTTTTACATTTGTGCTTTTCCTAACTCAAATCTATTCTGGTGTCACTATCTTTTGTTTCACTCATTTTTGGAAGGAAAACTATATATGCACGGATGGTTTCACCGGAGAATTACCGGATCATCCTTTTTCTTTTTCTTTTTTTTAAGTTTCTATTATTTTGTTTTTAACAATTGAAATAAAAACAGTTTTTTATATATAAAAAAAACAGTTTTCCTATTGATATAAAAAAAAAAAATTATTAAAATTAAATTAAAAAATATTTCTTTCATAAATAAAAAAAATTATGTTTATTGAGATGATATCGCGATTGATTAGTATTGCTGGTACGGAACCACATTTGCACACCCACATCATTTGTTCGACGTGGATCTGCGCTAATGATAATAATCAAACTGTGTGATGAATATGGCGCGGTATGTTTTTTTTATATTATTTTTAACTCATTTAGTCCCTCAAACACCTATTTACCCAATATTCTCTTATTTTTAAAGGTTCGCGCCAGCGACACCCCTTATTTTTTAAATTAATTTTTGTTTAATGAGATATGTACCGGATGCTTTTACCGGAATATTACCGGATCTCCCCCTTTCCTTTTTTTTTAGTTTCTTATTTTTTTATTTTAACAAATGTTTATATAAAAAAACAGTTTTTATTTAAAAAATAGTTTTCCTATTAATATAAAAAACAGTTTTTTTATTTTATTTTCTTAAAATAGTTTTTTTTGTTATTTTTAATTAGTATTTTTGTTTTTTTATAATATTTTTAACTCATTTAGTACCTCAATCACCCATTTACACAATATTCTCTTATTTTTAAAGATTCGCGCCAGCGGCACCCCTTATTTTTAAACCAAATTTTGTTTAAAAGTTCTACTTAAAAATTAATTTCTTACTAGAATAGTTTTTTTTTAAAGTTCGACTTAAAAAACTAATATAATAAGAAATTATTTTTTTATATTATTTTTAACTCATTTAATGTCTCAAACACCCATTTGCCTAATATTCTCTTATTTTTAAGGTCCGCGCCAGCGGCACCCTCTATTTTTAAAGTTATTTTTTTTAATTTTATAATATTTAAAATAATTTTTGTATTTCTTAAAACTGTTTAAAGGTCCGTCCTTTTTTTTACTGGATGACAACTCATTGATTCCTCAAATACCCATTTACTCAATATTCTCTTATTTTTAAAGGTCCACGCCAGCGGCACCCATTATTTTTTATTCCTTAAACTGTTTAAAAATGTGGAAAAAAAGTTTTAATTTTTTTATATTAAACTAACTTTTATTTTCTGATAATTTTTTATTAAAATTAAAATTAAAATTATTTGTTGAACATGGATCTGAGAACGTGGTTCCGCCCCAGCAGCACTAACCAATCGCGATGTCAATTGTGTTGATGATGTGGGTCCGCGCCGGCGGCACTAACTAATCGCGACTCGTCATTTCAGTATGTCGCGCCCGACGAATATTCTCTTATTTTTAACGCTCCGCGTCAGCGGCACTCCCCCATCCCCCTCAATATTCTCTTATGCATCTCACTGACGTGTCGTGTCGTGATTGGTTCGTTTTGAGGGGTCCTATGGTGTGAGTCCCATCGGGACTTAAAAATGAACCCATACAGATGCGACACATCAGTGTCGCGCACAGATTTAGTCGGATTTGTGTGTTGTCGATTTTAATTTTTTCATAAAATCATTTTATAAACAGTTTACAAAAATAGTTAAAAACTATTAAAAAAAACTATTTTTTTTATTAATAAAAATCTATTTTTTTTATGTATAAAAAACTTTTTTTAAAAATAAAGAATACGAAACTTAAAAAAAAAAGGAAAAAAGGGGTTCCGGTAAAACACCGGTAATATGTGCCGGTAAGTATATCGGGACTCTTTTTGGAATATGCACCTTTATAGATGGCGTATATAATAATAATACGGTAAATTATAATTTTTAACCTACAGTTAAGGACCATTTTCAATTCAAACTTTAACGTTTCAATTTAGGCCCTGAAATTCCAAAATTGGTTTAATGTTTACCTTCAACCTAACTCCATTTGAATCTCTTAATAGAAGTTCACACTTAAAAGTAAAAATTTCACATATATCACGCTCTTAAAATGAGTTCTACATTGGTTTTGATAAGAAGTTGTGCATTTTAACCGCTTTTTTTTTAAAGAGAATTAAGGTAAAGGTCATGTTCCTTCCAATATTTGAATTTTTAGGATAATGCTTTTCAAGTTTATAAATTTAGTCTCTGTGGTACAATAACATTTATAAATTTAGTCTATGTGGTATAATACCTTTATTTTTTTGGTCCGCGTCAGCGGTATCATTTTTCATGGTATTTTTAGTACAGGGACTAAATTTATAAAATCATATGGAGTATCCTATTTTTATACACTTTGAGCACTATGAGGACCTTTTTTCAAAACCCATTTTTTTTAATAACACTGGTGTTATACATTGGTTTCTGTTTTAGCCAATGCGTAAATTAAAATTTCAATCATCTTACATGTCTCCATTTTGAAAAGTATTATATATTGATTTTTTTTTTAAATTTTGATTGGGAGCCAAACTAGATTACCCTTTCACACAAAATTCATTCTCACAAATTACTCTAAACATCTTTCATTCTCTCTCCAACTCAAGATTACAAGAATAAGGATATTTAACAACTAATTGTTTTGGCGACGCATTTTACATCTATAAATGTATTTTTTGCGAGGAATTATTAACTTTGTCGGAAAGGTTATAACACGCGACCTAATAATTTACGGTGAATTAAGTAAATCGCAAAAGGGGTACTTATTGTGAGGAAATTATAATTTTGTCCCGAAATATTTGGCACAAAATTTGGCACACATTCTTCCCACATTTTATTTGACTTTTTACGATGACTTGGACCTTTTCTCGTAAAAAAAAAGGCCACCCATAACTAATTCTTTCCTCGCAAAGGGCCGAAATAGGTTTTAAAAATTATTTTAACTTTTATCACTAATTAATTCTTGCCTAATAATATCTCACCCTCCTCCTTTGTTTTCCCGAAAATTATCTCGCCCCTCTTACCATCTCTCTCGGTGGATTCTCTTGCCCGTTTAGTCTTCTTCAGGTACATATTATTTCATCTTTCCCATATAATAAGAGAGATGGCATGCTTTTAATGATAGAGATAGAATGAATTCACTTAACACAAATTACAACCATTTTCATCCGAAATTGATTTTGTGTATGTGTATATGAGAAATCACTATAAATTGGAAAGATGAAAAATTAACTACAAACCCATGTCAACTTTATCAACTAACTTGGACAGAGACATGGTAGATTACTGCTATAATTTATAATGGTATAATGTTTAAAGGCAGCTATTATACCCCAATCAATTCATTACTAATAATCAAGATATTAAATGATCTTATAAAGAAAATAACACCAAAATTTGACTATTTATGCTTTTCTTCATGAGTTGATGTCTTTATATATTTATTTGAAGGCAACCAGAAATTAGGCAAAATGCAAGAAAATTTACCCGTTGTTTTTTGTGTGTAAAATGGATGTTTTTTTTGTTTTTTGGGGGGGGTGGGGAGGGGGGGAGGGCATGGCTGAGATTAGTTAGGCTAAAACCAAGCAATGAATTAGCCATGTTGCCCTTCTCTGACTCTCTCTCTCTCTCTCTCTCTCTCTCACACACACACACACACATAATATAGCCCTGCTCTTGTGCGGATCAGTTCGCATTTTTAGAGTGCGGACTGGACATATGTCACCTGACGGTGAGCGAGCCTAGAAAAGAGAGAGAGTGCGCCTATAATTTAGGCGATAATTTCTAGGCGCACTTTTAGGTGACACACGTCTGGATCGCATTCTTAAAATACGGACTAGTCCGCACAAGAGCATTATATATATATATCACCTGAAATTTATAACATGCTTAATTTCTCTTTTTCTAATTACTTTTATATTTTTTATTTTTAGTGATGCGGTATAACTACACCATTTCAAGTGTTGGATTGTTTTAAATTTATATATTATTTGACGTGAATACAATAGCTTTGATTGGAACTTATGCTTGCTGAGGTATTGTACAGAGGCAGCGAATTAGGTTGTGTGACTCAAGCTAGTCAATTTAGCCTAGGTATCATTGCTTGTTGATGCCTAAATTTTGTTGTGTTTTCCATTGGTTAGAAACCAAATCGGTTTGCGTAAAGCTTTGATAAAATATTATTTGGCAAATCATCTCTGTAGTTGATTTCAAATAAAATGTCAGCCTTGTATGCATATTATTTTATTTATTATCATGGTTCCATATATCTTGAATGTATCTTACTAACATATCTTTTGCTTAGGTGAATTGAAGCTTTTAATAGGGGGAAAGAAAATATGTTTCTCATTATTCACTAACACACTTGGTACGTTTTTCAATTCCATGATTTATTGATTCTCTTTAAAATCTATTAATAGCATGTAATGATAGCTATGGCCTTGATATAATGATACTTCATTATTTAGTGAATGCAAATTTGTGCTTGATATAAACATGAAGTTGAATAAGAGTAATAGTATGATATCTTTCTCGTTAGGTTATCAAAAGAGTATAATGACGGTGTTAAGTCATTTATTGTGGTTAAGAAAATGGATTAGATGGAAATAATAATTCCCAATGTCCATGTCGAGATTTTTAGGAAATATATATCCATGATTTATTTACTGTTAAAAAACATTTGTGGGTACCTGGAATCTCCTATAGTTTTGCAGTTCATCATAATTTGAATCCACATGCATCAGAAAGTTTAGAAAAAAAATAGGAAGAGGATGATTTTTTTAGAATGTTAAATAATTCATTTGACCAAAACGTTATCCCAGATCAAGTTGAAAATAAGCATTGTGTAAAACACCGTAATTTTATTGATTTTTATATTGAGAATTAATTGGGACTAATTAAATTATATTTGAAAACACTAATCCGGTAAAATAAATATTAATTAGTGAGATAAGGGTTCATATTTATTTATATTGAATATTACTTAGTGAATGAGTAATACTAATGATAAGAAAATATTATCATTGTCGTGACTGAGAAATACGGTAGTTATGGTAAATTTAGTCGGGATGTACGTGTCAGTCGTGTCGGGACTTAATTTGAAAAATAAAATATAATTGTACTTTTAATATTCCATATGATCATTTCGAGTGCTCCACTGTACCCGGAAGGGTTGAGATAGTTAAAAAAGTCTACCCGGGGGTTTAGTTCAGGTCCTAGGGCACTTTTAGACCAAACCGGCACCCCGAAGGGGTATTTCGTTCTTTTGAAATTTTGAAAAAAATAACCCCGCAAAAATTAGAGGATTATATCTGCTAACAACTAAAGGGAATTAGGGTTATCAGTTATCAAACCAAAGGGACAGTCACAGGAGGAAGAATGAGAGTTGTTCCTAGGGTTCCAAGGCCAAAAACAACTTTCTTGCACCACCACCACTACCGAATTGTAGATCAGGAGGAGGAGAACATAAATCCCACCATCACTTCTGCAGAAATTAGACCTCCGAATTAAGGCAAGTGTTTATCTTGCTAACTTTAGATTTGATATACCATCCATGTCAGAACAGGATGATTAACTTATGAAATTTATGAACTTTGACCTTAAAATTAGAGATATAAATCATATTCTTGGGTAGGAATGACAATATATTTGGTCCCTGATAGATGTATGATGAATTTGATAAGAAATATCACGAAATTGGGGAAGAAATCTGGAATTATGTTGAGGTTCTTGAACATGAATAATAATCTAGGGTTTTAGAAATTAATCTTGATTAAATCTGATTTGAGGTTGTTCTGGAAATATTTAATGATTTTTATATGTTAAAAATCATTGATACATGTTACTATGATGTTAGAGACCTTTGGTTGGGAGTTTGGGATAGTGTAATGTTGGTTTGGAGGTTTAACAATGGTGAATTTCCGTAACATTTTAGTGAAGAACATGATACCTGCTACGGCAAATTGATTCAGCTCCTTGGCCGAATCGATTCGGAAAGTGAATTGATTAGAACCAAGGCCAAATTGATTCAATTTCCAAGATTTGCACAATTTTTTCCCTTTTTGCTTAGGACTCATGGGAAACGATTGGGTTGACCTTTGGATTAATTTTAAATCCTAATGATAGATATTCCGTTTACCAGTTGGCTAATGTTGGGTTTGAGGTTAGTCACACGAGGAGAGTTTATGGTAAAATTGATTAAGCTTAACGGGTAATGAGAGATTATTCGGATAATGATTTCTTACCATGGAGAATTAGGGGAATGTAGGACCAAGACGAGTAGGCCTTGAGTGGGATACCTACTGAATTTACTTAAGGGACAATTATAAACCATTTGGGCATTAGGAAACACTCAGGGAGTATACCATGAGAAATATGAAGCTACGTAGAATATTCGCGAGTTACTATACTACATATGGGGTATATGATATAAGTTACCTGTATACCTATAATGATTATATATATATATATATATATATATATATATATATATATATATATATATATATATATATGGGTGGTGTGTATACCTATTGTTTAAATTGTATGTATAATCATACTTAGGCTACTTGCTATCACGGGAGGTTTTGAGTCGTGGATAGTCTTATTATGATGAGCCCAATTGGGGGGATATTGACTTGTACCTCAGGACATAGAACTTAGGGATTGAGCACCACTTGTGTAAATAAAGGTGTGACCGGTTATTTGGGTGCATTAGGTATGAGCGTATTTCAAAGGCTTAGAACTATATTCGCCTCTAATATTGTATGATTTAATTTATGGTTCGAGGAAGACTATCTGAACCAGTGTCCTTATATATAGTACTTGATGAACCAGGAATTGATAGCAGAGTATGCCCAGACCGTAGGTCCCCACCTAGGGATGTTGTATGCGTATATACATATATGATAAGAGTGATGTAAGTGTATATATTTGTGATTGATCCCTATGAATGTATTAGTAGAGAAGTTGATAGTGATATTTAAATTAACCAAAGTGCATGAGAACTAAATCATTTAATGGTAATTCCTAATGAGTGTAAAGAATTAGAAAATGTAGTATCGTATTGTATGGGAAATACGGGTGGGCACTATAAATGATTAGACTCGAAGAGATGTAAGCCAGACTAGTTAGGCGGTAGTATAACTAGCTGGTAGCCGGTAGCCGTGCACTTTAGTTAAGGGATGTGGATCTCAAGTGAGGGCACGCGGTACTAACAGGTATTTGATATCTTATCTTGATGCATTTTAAACACTTGTTAAACTTTTTCAAACTATTTTACTTGAGCTCTGACTCGTTTGAAATCCTTTTGTAAAACAAATTTAGGTGCCCAGCCACAGGGACGCCAGATATAAGAGTTCCTACATTTGACATGTTGCAACTGATGTGGAAGTTGAAGGACCTCGCTATTAGACGCCTCCATATTTATTCATCTCTTAGTTGTTCTTATTTATTTCAGTCGGTCATGTCACCCACTCTTAGTTGGATATTATTTTCAGAGACTTTGTATTTCCCATTATTTCCAGTATTGATTTAGATTTTACTTATGGATGACTATATTGGGATTTTATCTGGAGTGTTATTCTAGACTCAGTTATTTATTTATGTTGTTATCTCATTCTCCATTGTTATGCGCATGGAAATGGCGAATGATAGGTTTTATCTGATTATATTATTGCATGTTAATAATAAAGATTAAAATTTTGACATCGGGCCATTAGGGTATTAGTAAAATAAATTGAGCTTCGATAGTGATGCTAAGAATGATAACATTAATGATTCCTGTTTAATTTAATAATGGACTGATCACCCAGGATTAGAATAGGCGAGGTGTCGCAGATGTTATCAGAGCATCAGGTTCTAGTGTCCTTAAGATCTACGCAGCTTACTACGATTTTCAGCTTAGCGTCCTTTGATATAAATCCATATTTATTAGGACTGGTGCATTCTTGATTACGCATTTACATCTTCAGCTATTTTAAGACATATTGAATTGTGGACTGATGGAATTTTTTTTTTCTCATTTCAGATGCTTCCTCGACGTGCACCGCGAACCACCCCAGAGGCACAACTCGAGCTACATCCAGCTCAGACCCTAGGATCTATGAATGCTGCTGAGGTTGCCTCCATTGTTGCACAGGAAGTTAATGCAACCCTTACTACTTTCGCCCAGCAGGTACCACAGGTGCCACCCCAGCCTCATGTGGTTGTTCTATCTCCTACACACTCGTTTCCTTTTACTTGAGAGCGAGCCCGAGATGCCTTTTATAAGGCACATCCTACAGAGTTTCAGGGGAGGCCTGATATAGTTGCACATGCCAAGGGAAGAAGGATATCCAGAGGCATTTGAGGATGTATGAGTGCACAAAGGTATAAAAGTCGATACTAGCTATGTTTAAGTTAGTAAGGGCAGCATTACAGTGGTGGGAATCCGTCACCATCGCTCAGAAGAGGGACACCTTGACTAGTCTAGAGTTTTGGGAGAGGTTCGACTGCAAATACTTCCCTTTCTACATCCAGACTGAGATAAGGTGGAAATTTTTGGATGTTTCTCAAGAGGGGAAGACCGTAGTAGAGTATGAGGAGGTGTTTACCAGATTGACAAATTTTATTCCCAATGAAGTGTCGACTGAGGAGAATAGGATTCAGTTGTTTGTAGATGGTCTTACCTCGAGGATCCGACCACATTTGTTGGGTAATCCAGATTTGAAGACTTATACAGAGGTGTTGAATGCAACGATACTACACTATTAGGACCACCACTTATATGTTAAGGGAAGTAAGCGCTCAAGAGAGTCCAGCCAGCAGGGCAGGATTGGGGGTAAGCAGTGCCGGTGGAGCACAGTCGACTCAGAATCAGCCGAGACAGAGTGAGAAGGGTCCTCACCAGGGGATGATACTAAGAGGTTTCGTTCGGGGATGTATAGAGAGGGACATGGTGGATTCAGATAGGGTCACAAGGGCCAGCCGGGCCATAAGCATTTTTATCAGGGCCAGAAGGGCCAGGGTAGAGGTGGTAATGGCCAACAGGGTCGAGGCTAGCAGGGCTAGTGGGGAGGTAATTTTATAGGCATGTATTTCATTTGTGGCAAGACTAGCCACAAACAATAGGATTTCCTTGATAAGGGCAGGGTTCAGTAGCAGTAGGGAGCCCGCTAGGAGCCTGAGAGACCTATTTTCCCCATCGCCATCCCAGCACCAGCACTCGTACTAGTCTTGCTTGTAGCACCATCCATTCCAGTATCCCCACCCAGTAGGGGAAGTTACAGTATGAGCGCGTGTATCACATCCACCAGGCTACAACTCCACAGGCTCCACTCACTATTGAGGGTATATTTCTTATCCATGGTACTTTGGGATGCATCATATTTGACACTGGGGCTTCACTCTAGTTCACAACCACTAGGTTTGCACGAGTCGTGGGATTATTATAAATGTTAGATAGTATAATCACGTGTGTAGACTCACCACTGGGTAGCGGAACACTGATTTTTTTTATATGTCGAGGTATGAGTATAAATATTTAGAGACTAGTTTTGCCTGCTAATATGCTTGTATTAGATATGTCAGAGTACAATGCCATCATAGGCATGGATTGGCTAGATGAGTATATGGACATGATTAACTGCTATAGCCGGAGCATAGTGCTTGCGATTCTCGACCACGAGATGTTCTTGATGGAGATACATTATCCTGAAGAAGGACCGTCCACTCATCTTTATTATATAGAGGAGGAGACCTCTCAGGGGGTAGTGATTTCGCTCGATTCGATTACAGTCATATGTGAGTTTGTCGATTGTGTTTCAAGAGATACCGGTATTTCCCCCTAGCAGAGATATTTAGTTCGCCATTAACTTAATGTCGGGCACTCAGCCAATAAATCGTGCACCATATCATATGGCTCCTATGGAGATGTGGGAGCTACAGGATAAGAATGAGTTGTTATTGGGGAAGGGTTTTATACGTCATAGTATTTCACCTTGGGGTTCCCAAGTATTGTTTGTGAAGAAGCAAGGTGGGTCCTTATGCCCGTGTGTGGATTACAAGGAGTTGAATAAAGTCATGATAGGGAATAAGTATCTATTTCCCAAAATCGATGATTTATTCGGCCAGTTGATAGGAGCATCCTCCTTCTTTAAGATAGATTTAAGATCCGAGTATCACCAGTTACGCATCCGGGAGAAAGACGTATCTAAGACTGCCTTTTTGATGAGATATGGGTCCTATGAGTTTCGAGTTATGCCATTTGGTCTAACCAAAGTGCCATCGATATTTATGAACTTGATGAATAGGGTGTTCAGAGGGTTCTTGGATCCGTTTGTTATCGTCTTTATTATTGACATCCTAATTTATTCTCAGACGGAGGAGGAGCATGCCGAGTATTTACGTCGGGTCTTACAGACACCGTGTGAGCATCAGTTGTATGTGAAGTTTGAAAAATGTGGGTTCTGTCTATGTGAGGTACAATTTTTAGGACATATAGTTTTTGAGTTGGGGATATAGGTGGACTTGAGTAAAGTGTCAGCAGTGAGGGAGTGGGGAGAGCCCACGACACCGATAGAGGTACGTAGTTTTTTGGGGTTAGTCGAGTACTACAGACGATTTATTAGAGGATTCTTAAAGATTGTGGGTCTATTGACTAATTTGACCCCCAAAGGGGTGTCGTTTTTCTGGGATGATGCTTAAGGAAAAGTTTACTTCATCACCCGTACTCACACTTCCTAGGGCCAAAGTCGAGTATCTCATTTTCACTGACGCGTCCCTACAGGGACTTGGGGGTGTGTTACAGCAAGAGGATCAGGCTATAGCTTATGCGTCCCACAAGCTTAAACCTCATAAGAGGAATTAACCCACCCATGACTTGGAGTTAGTGGCAGTCATGTTTACATTGCAGATTTGGAGACATTATTTACTGGGGGAGAGATTTTTCCTGTTCACAGATCATAAGTCACTGCAGTACTTGTTCACTCAAAGAGAGTTGAATATGTGTCAGCGTCGGTGGCTTCAATTTGTGAAAGACTATCAGTTTGACATCTAGTATCACCCGGGAAAGGCTAACGTGGTGGCAGACGCATTGAGCCACAGACCAGTAGGAGATGTAGCTGAAGTTTGGATGGAAAAATTAAAGGAGTTGGAACATCAGGATTCAGTTGTCCGATCATTTATGTCAGTTATTACCATCACTCCCCATATTGTGACGAGGCTGGTACAGGCACATGCAACAAATTCTTTTTATCAGGATCAGATTAGATAGCTTCTAGTTGGGGGGAGCTGAGTCGTATTTCGTAAGTTTAGAGGGAGGTTTACGGTTCAATGGGAGATTGATTGTCCCAGGGGTGAGTTACGACACATAGTGATGGAAGAGTCACACGGGTTACAGTTTGCGATAAATCCTGGAGGGGATAAAATGTACCAAGATATGAGACGAAAGTACTAGTGGAGTGGGATAAAGGGAGACATTATCGAGTTTGTTTTGAGGTGTACCACTTATCAGTTAGTGAAAGTAGACCATCAAAAGTCAGTAGGGGTTATAAAACCATTAGAGATCCTGATGTGAAAATGGGAGAGCATTTTAATGGATTTTATTACTGGCTTGCCTACTTCACGGAGAGGTCACGATTCCATTTGAATGATAGTAGATTGATTGACCAAGGTACCTCACTTACTGCCAGTTCAGACTGATTATACTATGAGACAGTATGCCCAGATGTTGATTGCTAAGATAGTGAGATTTTATAGGGTGCCATTAGATATTGTGTTCGATAGGGACAAGATTTTCGTGTCTTGATTTTAGGAGAGTTTCTAGGAGGCCATGGGTATCGAGTTGCGTCTGAGTACGACTTACCACCCACAAACGGATGGATGGATAGAGAGGACTAATCTGATGTTAGAAGATATGCTATGAATGTGTATCCTTAATTTTGGGAGCAGTATCTTCCACTCGTGGAGTTCGCGTATAATAATTCATACCAGTTCAATATTGGCATGAAACCATTTGAGGCATTATACGGTAGGCCCTGTTGTTCACCCGCTTGTTAATTGGAGGTGGGAGATATTAGGCTTCTCGGACCGGAGTTGATTCAGGATACGTTGGCAAAATAGAATTGATTCGGAGTCGAATATGGATAAACCAGGATCGACATAAGAGTTATGCTAATGCGAAGCATTTCTTCCAGGAGTTTAATGTGGGAGATCAGGTGCTGGTACATGTATCTCCTATGAAGGGGATAATGAGGTTTGGGAAGATAGGGAAGTTAGAGCCGAGATACGTGGGGCCATTCCCTATCATTGAGCAGATTGGGCCAGTGGCATATAGACTTGGGTTGCCAGAGCAGTTGCATCGAATTCATGATGTATTTCATATTTCTTTGCTGAGGCGATACCTCCGGAATGAGTTGGCTCACACTCACATTGATTTAGAGGAGATTGATTTGCAGCTCGATATTTCATATGAGGAGAGGTCAGTTGCAATCTTAGACCATAGCGAGAGGAGACTGAGGTCAAAGGTAGTTCCCCTTGTACGAGTTCAGTGGGGACATCATCATGCCGACGAGTCCACTTGGGAGAGTGAGGATGAGATACGCGAAAAGTATTCATAGTTATCCATACTAGGTATTTCCTTTTTTTGAATTTTGGGATGAAATTCCGCTATTAAGGGGGAAGTATGTAACACCCTGTTATTTTATTATTTTTTTATATTGGGAATTAATTGGGATTAATGAAATTATATTTGGAAAAATTAAAATGGTAAAATAAATATTAATTAGCGAGATTAGGCTTAATATTTATTTATGTTGAATATTACTCAATTAATGAGTAATAATAAGGATAAGGAAATATTATCATTGTCGTGAGTGAGAAATACGGCGATTACGATAAATTTAGTTAAGACACACGTGTTAGTCGTGGCAGGACTTAATTTAGGAAATAAAATATAATTTCACATTTGATATTCCATAAGGTCATTTTGAGCACGCTATTGTGTCCGAAAGGGTCGAGGTAGTCAAAAAAGTCTACCCGGGGGTTTAGTTTGGGTCCCGGGCACTTTTAGGCCAAACTGGCACCCTAGAGGGGTATTTCGATCTTTTGGAATTTTGGAGAAAATAAACCCGCAAAAATTAGAGGATTATATCTGATAACACGTAAAGGTAATTAGGGTTATCAGTTACCAAATCTAAGGAAGAGTCACAGGAGGAAGAATGAGGGTTGTTCCTAGGGTTCCACGGCAAAAAACCACCTTCTTGTACCACCACCACCGGATTGTAGATTGAGAGGAGGAGAACACAAATCCCACCATCACTTTTGCAGAAATCAGACCTCTAAATTAAGGTAAATGTTAATCTTTCTAACTTTTGATTTGATATACCATCCATGTTAGAATAGGATGATTACCTTATGAAATTTATGAACGTTGACCTTAAAATTGGAGATATAAACCATATTCTTGGGTAGGAACGATAATATATTTGATCCCCGATACATGTATGATGAATTTGATGAGAAATATCACGAAATTAGGGAAGAAATCTGGAATTATGTTGAAGTTCTTGAACCTTAATAATAATAATCTAGGGTTTTAGAAATTAATCTAGATTAAATCTGATTTGAGGTTGTTCTGTAAAGATTTAATGATTTTTATACGTTAAAAATCATTGATACATGTTGTTATGATGTTAGAGACCTTTGATTGGGAGTTTGGGATAGTGTAAGGTTGATTTGGAGGTTTGACAATAGTGAATTCCTGTAACAGTTTAGTGAAGAACATGATATCTGCTATGGTGAATCGATTCGGCTCCTTGCCCGAATCGATTAGGACTAAGGCCAAATCGATTCGATTTCCCAGATTTGCACAATTTTTCCCCTTTTTGTTTAGAACTCGTGGGAAACGATTGGGTTGACCTTTAGTTTAATTTTAAATCCTAATAAGAGATATTTCATTTAACAGTAGGATAATGTTGGGTTTGAGGTTAGTCACATGAGGAGAGTTAGGGCTAAAATTGATTAAGCTTAACGGGTAATAAAAGATTATTCGGATAATGATTTCTTGTCATGCAGAATTAGGGGAATGTTGGACCAAGACCAGTAGGCCTTGAGTGGGATACCTATTGAATTTAGTTAAGTGACAATTAGCAACCATCTGGGCATTGGGAAACACTCAAGGAGTATACCATGAGAAGTATTAATCTACGTAGAATATTCGAGAGTTACCATACTACGTATGGGGTATATGATATAGGTTACGTGTATACCAATAATGATTATATATATATATATATATATATATATGGGTGGTGTGTATACCTATTGTTTAAATTATATGTGCAATCATACCTAGGCTACTTGCTATCACGGGAGGTTTCGCATCATAGACAATCTTATTCTGATGAGCCAAACGGGGGGGATATGGACTTGTACCTTAGGGCATAGAACTTAGGGATTGAGCACCACTTGTGTGAATAAGGGTTTAACCGGTCATTTGGGTGCGTTTGGTATGAGCGTATCCCAAAGTCTTAAAACTATGTCCGCGTCCAATATTATGTGATTTAATTTATGGTTAGAGGGAGACTATCCGAACCAGTGTCCTTATCTACTACATGATGTACCAGGACTTGATAGCAGAGTATTCCCACACCGTAGGTCCCCACCTAGGGGTGATATATGCATATATACATATATGATACGAATGATAGAAGTGTATATACGCGTGATTGATCCCTATGAATGTATTAGTAGATAAGATGGATAGTGATATCTAAATTA
Source organism: Sambucus nigra (assembly GCA_949130495.1). NCBI lineage: Eukaryota > Viridiplantae > Streptophyta > Magnoliopsida > Dipsacales > Adoxaceae > Sambucus > Sambucus nigra. Next base: position 181,090,182 of record OX422218.1, on the reverse strand, counting down.
ACCAAAGTGTATGAGAACTAAATCATTTACTGGTAATTCCTAATGACTATAAAGAATTAGAATAGGTAGTATCGTATTTTATGGACAATACAGGTGGGCACTATAAATGATTAGACATGAAGAGATGTAAGCCAAATTATTTAGGCGGGTAGTATAACTAGGTGGGTTAGAGTAGTATCTAGGAATGCACATTAGTTAAGGCGTTAGGATATCAAGTGAGGGCACGCGGTACTGACATGTATTTAATATCTTATCTTGATGTATTTTAAATACTTGCTAAACTTTTTCAAACTATTTTACTTGGGGTCTGACTCATTTGAAATCATTTTGTAAAAATTATTTTAGGTGCCCAGACAAAGGGACGCCAGGCATAGGAGTTCCTACATTTAACGTGCTGCGACTTGTGGAAGTTGCAGGACCTTGCTATTAGATGCCTCCATATTTATTCAGCTCTTAGTTGTTCTTATTTGTTTTAGTCGGGCTTGTCGCGCACTCCTAGTTGGGTATTATTTTTAGAGACCTTATATTTCCCATTATTTCCAATATTGATTTAGACTTTACTTATGGATGACTGTATATTCCAAACTCAATTATTTATTTATGTCGTTATCCAATTATTCATTCTTATGTGCATGGAAATGGTGAATGATAGGTTTTATCGGATTATATTATTGCATGTTAATAATAAAGATTAAAATTTTTACACCGGGCCTTAGGGTATTAGTAAAATAAATTGAACTTCGATAGTGATTCTAAGAATGACACCATTAATGATTCCTATTTAATTTAATAAGTGATTGATCATCCAGGATTAGAATAGGCGTGGTGTCACACATGGGCCTAGAAATGTAACAAGAGATCCTTCTCGATTTAACGATCGATTTGGTGACCTTGAGAAAGAGCTCTATCTCGGTCGTAAGAATTTCACTTCATTCCAATTCCTCGTAAAGTTGATGCATGTGAAAGTTCTTAATAATTAGAGAAATAAATCAGTTGATATGCTGATCCAAGTATTCTGATAATTAGAGCAATAAATCAGTTAATATTGTTAAAAGATGCATTTCCCGAGGCAAGTATTATGATCTCCCATTATAATGCAAAGAAAAGGTTGTGGGATTTGGGATTGGGTTACGAAAAAAATTGATGCATGGAAATACGATTGTGCATTATTCTGTAAGGAGCATCAAAATGCTGATAAATGTCAAGTATATGATGAAATGATTAAGGGTGAAAAGTAGCGTCGCGTCAGAACGCTAATCATTGAATTCGATTCACCACCTCAATACAAAAACCTAAATTACGACTGCACTTGCGATACAAGTATAGCAGTAAGTCGGGTATCAAATCAACAGGGAGTGTTAGTATAGCTCGTAATCGATATATCACTTCAGGAATAAAAATGTAAAAGGTGATGGGTGATTTTAAATAAAAGGAAAAATAAGAAGTTAAGTCTAAACAGTATTAAATAAAACGAGGGTCGGGATCGCGTCCTCGCCATGAGCTAAGCACGCGGAATTAGAATTTCGGTTAGAAAACATTTAATCGAGCATTTTTAATTAATCATAAACATCACACATGAAGGAATTTAAGCCAACGATGCGAGATTAAATATTTAATAAAAAATGGCGACACGCGTCTTAAAATTGGATTATCGCTTTAAATACTAACGTTGCATGACAATGAAAGTTAAACACATAATAGTTCCATTTTAATTCGCAAGGTTTCAATTAAATATAATCTAACACGAAACCTAATTTTTGGAGTTCGACGCCCATCAATGGCGGACACACGACCCAAACCCTATTTAACTACTCACACAACATGATTAAAATAAATTAAACAACTAATTAATAATTAACACTACACCAAAATGGCCAAATTGTCACCTTTCAGCCGGCCACCCTTGTCAAGGTCATTGACCGTGACACAAATCTCGCGTTTTGTGTCACGGTCATTGACCTTGACACGATCGTGACAACTTTTGCAGCAAAAAAGCCCTAGGATTCTTTTTTCCCACCTCTTTGGTTTCCCCCCCCCCCCCCCCCCCCCCCCTCTCTCTCTCATCCGCGATTTCTGCTCTCTCTCTCTCTAAGGTATATTTTTTTTTCCTCTCTTTCTCTTTCATTTCTATATGTATGTGTATGTGTATGTGTGTATATATATGTGTGTATATGTATATGTGTATGTGTGTATATATATGTGTAAATGTTAGTGATAGTTAGAATGGTGTAAATGTTAGTGATAGTTAAAATTGTGTAAATGTTAGAAAAGTTCTAGAATTCATATGTTAAATTTAATTATATAAATATTTAAATTGATAATAATTTTATTCATGAAATTAATTCAATTAGGTAAAACCCTAGATAATTTTTTAACAGAATTTGATAATATTATATAAAGTTTAGTAAATTCACAAAATGTTGCCAATTGTATGTTTTTAGGAATATCATTAGTTACTTTCGTGCCCAACTATGTAGAATCCATACACATGCATGTTGTTAGAAAGTCTTAAATTTAATTCTCACTTTAATTTGTAGAATCTCTGTACCTGGTTGGATTTATCCCTTTATGATAATAAAATTTATGCTCCAATTATAATTATCTCATGCCATAATTTTATTGATAAACAATAAATGTAGTTGTCACGGTCGTGGTGGGGGGAGGGAGTGGGGGTGGGGTGGTGGGGGTGGGGTGTGTGTGTGTGTGCGTAGGTGTGTGCATGTGTGCGTGGCGGGGGGAGGGGGGAGGGGGGAGGGGGAGGGGGTGGGGTATGTGTATATGTGTGTGTATGGTGGTGTGCGGTGGGGGAGGGGGGTAGTGGGGGTGGGGTGTGGTGGCGGAGGGGGAGGGGGAGGGGGATAGTGGGGGTGGGGTGTGGTGGGGGGAGGGGGTGGGGGTGGAATTTTCTAACTAAAAATATGGTAATATTTTGTTATAATTTGTTAAAATTATGTAAACCTTAGTATGAATGCAAGGTTAGTGATAGTTAGAATTGTGTAAATGTTAGAAAAGTTCTAGAATTCATATGTTAAATTTAATTATATAAATATTTAAAATACCCCAATTGTCACGGTCGCGGTGGGGGGAGGGGGTGGGGGTGGGGTGTGTGTGTGTGTGCGTGGTGGGGGGAGGGGGCAAGGGGTGGGGTGGGGGTGGGGGGGGGGTGTGGAGGGGCAATTTTAACAATTGTATATCTTTAATTAAGAAATTGTATAGCTTTAATTGTAATTTTAATTGTATAGTTTTAGATGAAAGTAAATTAATAATTAGTGCCAATTTCATATGAAAGTAGGATTGTCCCTCATTGTAAATTAGTAAATTAATAATTGTATACATTGTTAGTTTAATTGATGAAATGTTGGGTTGGTTAGTTTTAAAAGTGGCATGACGTGTGCGTGTGTGTGGTGGGGGTGGGGTAGGGTTGTGTGTATGTGTACTATTAACATTTTTTTTATCTGTACTAATAACATTTTTTTTACAGCAAAAATGTCTCCTTCAGATATTAAGGCGAAGATGATGATGTTGTTTATGATGATGTCGTCTGGGCTCGGTGGTATCGGAGGCGACGAGGGCTCCTCCGCCCCTAGGCTCCCCAAATATGGAAAATTTGGGAATACCGTCGAGAACAAGTCGGAGCTATTAGCGAGATCCCTCGAGCTGCTAAAGACGGTCATCGGCCCGGGGTTTATGAGTTGGAAGGAGGTGCCATATGAGCTCAAGTTAGATGTTTGGGCGGCACTACAGGTAATATATTTCAATTTCAATTTCAATTTCAATTTCAATTTCGATTTCTATTTCGATTTCATATTTATATTTATATTTATATTTATATTTATATTTATATTTATATTTATATTTATTCGCAACTAACATTGTATTTGTTGGACAGGAACAATTCAACTTGGATCCAAAGCTACGCGATCCCGTCTTGGAGCAGATTAGGGAGCAACTTAAGTCGTGGAAAAAAATATTCGGGCACGGTACTTTGAGAAAACAAGAGAGTCGATTATCCAATGGCATGAATCCGTCCCCCCCAAGGAGCCGATCTCATTGGCACAATGGCAGAAGTTCATTGACAATGAGATCGAGGATCGACAATTGGCATCTCGCCAATCGGGGAGGGAAAATCGGGCAAAAAAGACGGACGTGCACTACTCCGGCCGGACCTCTTACGCCGAGGTGGAGCATAGGATGTAGGTAAGATTTAATTTTTCTATAACTACAGAAATATATTATTCTTCATTATTTTACTTTATGGGGCCGATACTAATTTTACTTTACTTTATTTTATTTCAGGGGGTAGGGAGTGGGCCAGGGGGTAAGACACATAGGCTCGATACTTATGTGGATCTTCGGACGAAGAAGGGGAAGGACAAGGTGGTGTCCCCGAGCGTCGCGGCCACGATTGTAAGTAATCCGACAGTTTAATTTTTGTTAATTACGTTATAATTTTTTAGTTTACTTATTTTACTAATCATGTGCTTTTTGTCGTTTCAGGCAAAGCTTAAGGAAGTGCATGAGTCGCAGTCTGATGCCGACAATGCATCTTTGTCCACAGACGCACTCAACCAAGTGCTTGGCTCTGATCGCAAGGGGAGGACAAGGGGAGTGAGCTCACGGGTGGCCAAATCTAGGATCATCGGATTGGAGACGAGCGACACCGGGTTGGCTCGAACGGTGGATTCACACGACGCAAAGCTGTCCCGTTTGGAGGCGACGGTCCAAGATATGTACGCATTCATGAAGCATACGTTGGGTGGAGACCGTAAAGGGAAAGGGAAAGGGAAAGGGAATGAGAAGGCGGTGGAGGAGGCGATGCGGGAGGACGAGGCGCAGAATGACGAGTATGTGGACCTCGCTGCTTCATCACCGACACGTTCGTACTTCGATGATCCACTTCCCTATTTGGCGCCCTTCAACAGACCAATGTCAACACTTGGTTGGCCGAGCGTGTTCATATTGGACGTATTTGATGGCCAGCGGGTAGGGCGGGGGTTGAGGGACCCGAATATCGTCGAGGGTGGAATAGTTCATGGACGTGCGCTTCAACAGATGGAATCTAGGGTGCTCGTCACGCATGTCATACCCGGGAAGGAGAACTCCCTATTGTGGTTGCGCGAACAATGCGGCACGACGTATATTAGTGGGTGCGTCAATTCGTATGTCGTGTGGCCTACTCACCTCCCTACATTTACCCAAGACATGTAGTAACATTATTTTTAAGTTTGTCCATTTTAATTATATTTGGATTATATCGTCATGTATATTATTTCTATTTTGAATATTTGGATTATATCGTCATGAATATATATTTGCATTATCTTTAGTTTGTTTGGATATATGATGTTTGGAACAGGTACAATGTTGCTATAACAGGTACAAATATACTGCTAGGCAGTGGCAGTGGCCATACTGCCAAGCAGATTTTTTTTAAATTCTGCCCAGAATTATCACGGTCATTGACCGTGACACGTTCGTGACAAAAAGTTATCACAGACGTGTCACGGTCAATGGACGTGACAATTTTTTTAAAAAGGGTCACGACTTTGTCACGGTTATAAACCGTGACAAACGTGTCACGGTCATTGACCGCGACACGACCGTGACAAAAAAAGTTGTCTCGCCTCGAAATGTCACGGTCATTGACCTTGACAAGTTGGATTTGTCAAGGTCAATGACCTTGACAAATGGGCAGATTTGGTGTAGTGTAAAACAAGAAATAAATAAATTACACTAATTAACTAGGCATGAAATTAACAAAGCAATAAATAAAAGGAACAAAGCATAAATAAGATTGGAACTTACATTAATGGAGGAGAAGGAACAGTGCTTTACAAACCAAAAAATATGGGAAAAAAGACATAAGAGAGAGAAGCACTCAATTTCTAACCTAAAAACTAATTAAAGATAAAGATATCTCCAAAAATAAACAAAGGGGTTCTTTTATACTAAATGGAAATAAAATAAGAAAAGAAAAAGAAATTATAAATTAAAAAGGGATAAGTTTCTTTTAACAACCAAAAAGAAAAAGGAAAAAGAAAATAAAAAAATAGAAAAAGAGGGATAACAGTAAAGAGGTCGGTGGAAATAGGGGACCGGTCGACCGGGGTCCCAAGGCCGGTCGACCGCAGAAATTGGGAGGGCAGCACTGTCAACGTCGAAAGGCCAAAATGGAATTACCGGTCGACCGACGGCATGGGCGCGGTCGATCGACAGTGCCAGTCAGTCCCAAAACGCAACATCCAAGCTGTAGCCAAAGCTCCAAAACCCATACGCGAAATGGGACCAAAAATCAACGATCGAAGCTCGTGTGTGTGTGGCCCACTCTCGTACTATGATAATTGTCAAAACCCACGCCCAAAATGAATTCCCAAATGGATCAAACGAAAACCCACCAAAAATGGCCAAAACCAACAAAATACTAAAGTGGGTATTCCAAAAACCCGAGCCAAATGACCCAAAACTATATTCGTACGCAACCCAAGTTTCAATTTTGGACGAAAAGCACCAATTTTTGGGTGAACCCAAAACCCGAGCACAACCCTAACCAAAGCAAAAAATCGCCCATGGAGTCTCCTGCAAATTGAAAGAGAAAGGGACATGGAGATAATTAAATGAATTGTTAAAATATTAATATAATAATAATAATAAATTAAATCTCTTATAATTCATTCCGATTAAAGGTCCGTGTTTCCTTCATTCGGACTCCGATTCGCGCATCGTTCACGGCCACGCGAAGCTTGGCCTGAGGGATACAACTTCCATGAAGACTTTGGGCAAAAATTTCAAGGTGTAAAATTACCAAAATGCCCCTGAACGTACGAATCGCGATGGAACTTAACCAGAACGCGCTCAAACTTCATACTATGCACCTTAACACATATAAAAGCTCTATAATACCTCAAATAACATGTTAGCATATAAAATGGAGGTTTTCTGTTTATCGAGCATAATTATAGCAATTACGGTACCCGAGGGGGATAAAATGCCTAAGTTAAAAGGGTATTTAAATGCAATATTCGATACGAATTACACTCCCAAACTTACACATTGCTAGTCCCTAGTAATGAAATTCAACGCAAGAATAACTATAAGAAAACCACAACATGTATATATGCATCGAAATATAAATGCCATTTTCGTAGGGAACACGATTGCATTTAGTATATACAATAAGCCGTTAAACCCCTAAGTTACCCTAGTGGACGAGTGTCGTCTCGTGAGGGTTTTTAGGGATGAAACCCACAAACATCAAATTATTTCCTCAAAACATGCCCAACTTAACAACAATTAGATATTTCAACATATTATTAACAAAGCAAAAGAGAATTTTGCTCAATAATCCGAAACTATCAACATTAAAAGAATAACTACATGGAATTGAAACCTCAAATGTGAGTGGGGTGTATGCACATGCGAAAAGATTTGATTCAGTAAAAATGCCTATAAACCACATAACAATTAAAGCTTGCTTCCACTAAATCCTCTTCGGATATCACACTCAACAAATAGAAGCACTCGGAATAGGTGTAACACACGGGACATGCGAGCATAAAGAGTAATTGTAAAAGGAAACAAGGCCACACAAATGTCATTAATGAAGAACGAAATATAAAAGTGCAAAATACAATCTCATGAAAGGATACCGCATGTTAACCGATATGAAAAGCACTTAAATAGATTATCACTAATGTTCGACCTTTGAATCACATTACCCTAGGACCAAATAGGACTTTATTGGGTTATAATGTAGGTTTGGGGTATGAAATGAAAGGTTGTATTTACGGATACAAAAGATGTTCGGAGATGAAAAATTTGGGATAATGGAAAATAGTGGGCAATTTCAAAATTGGAAGATGATTTCCAAACAAGCATTAAATATATCAATCGAGAGAGTAACAAAGATTATTGAATCACTATAAACAATGTATACAAATTTCTCTTTCTTTTTCTTTTCTTCTTTTTCTCACTTTTTCTTTTGTTTTCTTTTGTTTTCAACTTTCTCTTTTTTTTCTTCTTTTTTTTTTTTACTTTTTTCATCCTCTTTTCTCACTCTTTTCATATGCTTAAATTGTAACCACACTCCACAACATCATTCAATCCCAAATATCATTCTAAACATAGATAAGAAAGGTAAAATGTATGGTGTAAAACTCCAATGTGGAGTTGGTTAGGGGATTTGGGACGAAAAGAAAGGTCATAATAGGGCTCAACGGGGTTTACTAGGGACATACATAAGGGTAAGGTTAAGGTCAAATGGGTTAACACAAAGAGGGCCTAAGATCCTTTCCTAAAATTTCATGTGATTCTCGAGACTCAACACCATTGAAAATCATGCTCAAGTGATAAATCAAGTAATATGCAATCAATGAAACGAAAATGAGATCGCCAACAAGATACGTTATTCAAGAAAGAGAAAGAGTAATGTATAAGCACTCGGAAACGAAGAAAAGCACGAAGCTCGCTAGGTTTTTAGTGTACACATAGCAACAAAAAGATACCAAGCTATAATTGTCCTACCGAATGATTTTAGAAAATATGCTCAAGTGCTCATGGGTTTTCAAGGTTCAATTCATGCATTTATTCCCAATATTGAATAATGTGAGGATTAAAGTTTAATAACATGAAAAAACTAGAAAATACATCATTGAGTTAGCAATTGGATAGGGCAATTTTTAAATTTATCATAGGAAATTAAGGCAAAAAGTCCAAGAAAGAGAAAAAAGAAATAAAATCTTTTTGAAATTTTTGATTTTTTTCAAGAAAAGCATGCTTGAAAATAACATATAATCAAAACCACGGACACTACCAATGTATGGATACAATATCCTACACCCCTAACTTAAAACCCGACATTGTCCTCAATGTTAATTAAGAACCAAGTTAAAGAAGTAAAAGAGCGATATTACCCAAAATGGAGCGATCTTCGGAAAGTACAAGTCCAATGATTCTACAAAACATGTTAGTACCAAGGCATAACAAAAAGCAATAACAAAAAGTTTAACTAAATACACTAGATTAAATTAAAAGGAAAGAAAAACTAAACAGAAAGAAAGAATAAAAATCTAACTATGTACAACCTACCATTTAGACTCTTAACTAACTATACACTAGAAGTCTAAATTTTTGAGGGTCCACCCAAAAGACGATTTGACTTCAAAAGATCCATGACGGACCCTCCCTTTCATGCATGCCTCACGAAACATAGGAATTCCGTTCAAACAACAGAAGGCATGTGGGTGGTGGAAAAGGTGAACCATCCCCAATTAAAAATTTGGGAGGGAGGATGGGGGATTTGGATAGGACGGGTAACAAATACACAAGGAGATAAAAAAAAACTGAATTTTCTCCCGAATATTTTTCAATTGGAATGGGACGGGGTGCACATGGAGGCAAAGATGCCTTCATGGAGAGCAACTCAAGCAAGTACTCCTCATCGGTGAAAGGGTTGAACGTTTTAAAGTTCGGCACCGATTCATCGGGTACTTATGACGGTGTGATAACGGAGAATGAAAAGGGGGAGGAAAGAAACTCAAACTCAAGAGATGAGTTATCATCACTCAACATTGGAATTTCGAAGGAGATATGATCATTTACAATGAAACTTTCTTCTTTGGGATACAAAGACGAAATCATTTCATTGCAAATGGATACTACATCCATTTCATCCTCACTTTCATTCTCTATTAAACCATGGGCCAAGTCAAGAATGGTTTGTTCCAAAGTAGGCATAAAATCCTCATTTGGTTCAAAACATTCCTCGACTTCAAAAGTTTCAGAAGAAAAATCGTCGTCGGATTCAAATAATAAATCCAATTCATGTTCCCACAAATGATTTTCTTCCCGATAACGGTCTTCATACCTCTCATTCTCAAGCATGAGCAAACCCTCGCCGAAAGTCATAGGCCGAGGTGCGGATTCTTGGAAATGAGAAGTTTGAAAATTATTATCGGAATTATACTCAAACTCATTAGTATAAGAATTTTGAAAGCTATAGATTTTAGTTTCAACATTCTTATTATAAGGAATTAGAGGCCCAAAATCGTTATCATCATCCTCAAAATATACGCACTTCAAAGCTTGACTGTTGTAATACTCGCCCAAAGTCATTTTTGAATTTGCAATTTTTTGGGACTCTAAGTATAGACCAAAAGTCATAGGAGTACATGGATTTTGAGAATTATCATAATGATTACCGAAAGGATTGGAATAAGACATGCTTACCCCAACAAGGGCTCGAGATAGCTATTTCCACAAAGATGATACGCGCACAGCAAAATTCAAGCGGTTCTTGGTGTTCAAATGTAGAAATCCTGCAAAAAAAAGTTAAAACAAAGAATACAAATACAAAAGAAAAAATACTACAAAATAATAAGACAATTACAATCTATAACAAAACATTCCCCGACAACGGCACCATTTTGATTAAGGGTGAAAAGTAGCGTCGCGTCAGAACGCTAATCGTTGAATTCGATTCACCACCTCAATACAAAAACCTAAATTACAACTGCACTTGCGATACAAGTATCGCGGTAAGTTGGGTATCAAATCCACAGGGAGTGTTAGTATAGCTCGTAATCGATATATCACTTCAGGAATAAAAATGTAAAAGGTGATGGGTGATTTTAAATAAAAGGAAAAATAAGAAGTTATGTCTAAACAATATTAAATAAAACGAGGGTTGGGATCGCGTCCCCGCCATGGGCTAAACACACGGAATTAGAATTTTGGTTCGAAAATATTTAATTGATCATTTTTAATTAATCATAAGCATCACACATGAAGGAATTTAAGCCAACGATACAAGATTAAATATTTAATAAAAAAATGGCGGCACGCGTCTTAAAATTGGATTATCGCTTTAAATACTAACGTTGCGTGACAATGAAAGTTAAACGCATAATAATCCCATTTTAATTCGCAAGGTTTCAATTAAGTATAATTTTACACGAAACTTAATTTTCAGAGATCGACGCCCATCAATGGCGGACACACGACCCAAACCTTATTTAATTACTCACACAACATGATTAAACTAAATTAAACAACTAATTAATAATTAAAACAATAAATAAATAAATTACACTAATTAACTAGGCATGAAATTAACAAAGCAATAAATAAAAGGAACAAAGCATAAATAAGATTGGAACTTACATTAATGGAGGAGAAGGAATAGTGCTTTACAAACCAAAAAATATGGGAAAAAAGACATAAGAGAGAGAAGCTCTCAATTTCTTACCTAAAAACTAATTAAAGATGAAGATATCTCCAAAAATAAACAAAGGGGTTCTTTTATACTAAATGGAAATAAAATAAGAAAAGAAAAAGAAAAAATAAAATAAAAAGGGATAAGTCTCTTTTAACAACCAAAAAGAAAAAGGAAAAAGAAAATAAAAAAATAGAAAAAGAGGGATAACAGTAAAGAGTTCGGTGGAAACAGGGGACCGTTCGACCGGGGTCCTAAGGCCGGTCGACCGCGGCAATTGGGATGGAAGCACTGTCAACGTCTAAAGGCCAAAATGGAATTCCCGGTCGACCGGCGGTGCCAATCAGTCCCAAAACGCAACAATTTAGCTGTAGCCAAAGCTCCAAAACCTATTTGCGAATTGGGACTAATAATCAACGATCGAAGCTTGTGTGTGTGTAACCCACTCTCATACCATATTAATTGTCAAAACCCACGCCCAAAATGAAGTCCCAAATGGCTCAAACCAAAACCCATCAAAAATGGCCAAAACCAACAAAATACCAAAGTGGGTATTCCAAAAACCCGAGCCAAACGTCCCAAAACTATATCCGTACGCAACCCAAGCTTCAATTTCGGACGAAAAGCACCAATTTTGGGCGAACCCAAAACCCGAGCACAACCCGAGCCAAAGCCAAAAATCGCCCACAAAGTCTCCTGCAAATTGAAAGAGAAAGGGACATGAAGGTAATTAAATGAATTGTTAAAATATTAATATAATAATAATAAATTAAATCTCTTATAATTATTTTCGATTAAAAGTCCGTGTTTCCTTCGTTCGGACTTCGATTCGCGCACTACAACTTACGTGAAGACTTCGGGTACAAATTCCAAAGTGTGAAATTACCAAAATGCCCCTGAACGTTCTAATCGCGACGGAACTTAACCAGAACGTGCTCAAACTTCATACTAAGCACCGTAACACCTATAAAAGCTCAATAATACCTCAAATAACATGTTAGCATATTAAATGGAGGTTGTCTGGTTATCGAGCATGATTCTAGCAATTACGGTACCCGAGGGGGCTAACATGCCCAAGTTAAAAGGGTATTTAAATGCAATATTCGATACGAATCATGAACCTAAATTCAAGTATAATGATAAGAAGAGGAAAAATGTCCCTCATAAGATATCATATTATTTTCCAATAAAACCGAAGTTGCGGTGGTTGGTTATATCCAGTCATATAGCTATTGACATGAGGTGGCACAAGGAGAAACACGTTGATAGCAAGGATGTCTTAAGGCATCTCGCTAATTCCCTAGCATGGAAAGAATTTGATCAGCAATACCCTTGGTTTGCAAAAAGGCCCTCGTAATGTTAGGTTGGGTCTTACCTCTGACGGTTTTAATCCATTTGGACACGTGAGCAACTCATATAGCATGCGGCCTGTAATACTTATCACATACAATATGTAATTATGGAAGTGTATAAAGGAACCATTTTTTATGATGGCATTATTGATTACTGTCTCCCAAGCACATGAAAAATACATGAATGTCTACCCAAGACCTCTTATTGATGAATTGAAAGAGTTATGAATGTTGGTGTTTAAATTTGGGATGCATACAACAAAACATATTTTTGTTTGCATGCATTTATATTGTGGACCATAAATGATTTCCCTGCGTATAGTACATTATCTAGATGGAGCAAGAAAGGATATAAAGCGTACAATGTATGTTACGAGGATACATTATCACAACTTATAAGAAATAAGATATGTTATATGGGCCATCGACGATACTTGCCTCAAAATCATACATGTCGAAGAAGTAGACTATTTAATCGAAAACAAGAAATGGAAATTGCATCGAGGAAGTATTTCGTGGATGACATCTCAGATAAATTGAGTCGGGTGAAAATATTAAAACCTGTTAAGAACCCAAATAATAAGGATATGAAGAGAAAGCATACCCCTGAGGAATTAAATTAGACAAAGAAAAGTGTTTTCCTCGAGTAGAATGACCGGGCAAAGTTGAAGTTATGACATAATCTCGATGTCATGCATATTGAAAAGAATATATGTGATAGTGTTCTTGGAAAATTATTGTGTATTGAAGGTAAAAATAATGATACAGATAAAGCCAATTAGATTTACCTAACATGAATATAAGAAAGGATTTGAACATGAAAAATAATGTTAACAAATAGTTGAAGCCGCATGCATTGTATACAAATAGTTAAAACCATTCCTTTGCTAAGAAATCTATTTTTGGCTTTCTTTTTCTTTTCCTTCGTGGTAGCAACGTCAGTCTAATTATCATCATCTATACGGGTAATTTGGAGGGGGAGATTGAGATCTTCAATAATTTGTAGGTTTTCCCCTTCAATAACTAAATCCACAAGATCTTCAGGATTATTTTGAACACAATTTATATCCTGAACACAATTTATATCCTATGGGACGAATGGATAGGTATTTAATATAGTCACAAAAAAGAAGAAGTCTCCGAGTTAAATTTTTTAATAAAAGGACTGGAGCAATTAGTAATATCTGAGCTTATCGTGTGGGTATTCTCAATTGGTTTGTGAATGTTCAGGGTGATCGGGTGTACAGAATTCAGATTACTGGAGCAATACCTATTGGAGTTTGTTGGTGATTATATTAGATATATGTTGGATAAATATTGATAAAACTATTATTACTTTTGTAAGGACCATACAACGCATTGTGTTCAGTGACCCTATTAACTACCTATCAGGTATTTCTCCACTCCAATATGTGCTCATCGTTCAATTTCTCCTTCTTCTGATAGTGCATCCACTGAATTTGGATCAGTGTTGGCTTCAAAATAACATTTCGTAGTTGTATATGTTTTTTTCTTACTTTAAGGATTTCATTTCTTGATTAGGTTCTAATCTATCATATTAGAAGTAGCAGTATTGTAAGATTCATCGAGTTGCTTTACTAGGCTTGGTTTGGGCTATCGTGGTTTGTAACTGCGTTTGGAGGAGAAATAGTTTACAACTGAGTTTGGAAGATAAATTGTTGTATTCCACCGAGTTTGATTACAAAATTATCTTTTACTATTTTAAAAAGTTAGTTTTTACAGGCATTTTTTAGAGTTCGGTCCTTACTAGATTTGTCCAAATTATTTTTGTACTTCGGTTTCGTTATTTTTTTTCCTTTCTAAGGTTTTGGATCATCTTTGATGAATGGAAAATATTTTTTACTTTGAACTTTCTTGCATGTTATCATGCTAGGTTTTAATACAACTCTTGGATAATCTTTTTTTATGTAAGTGTTGAATAAACTTTATTTCTTAATTTATATTGCAGGATGATGGTGAATTAAAAGAGACACCAAAGGAGTTTATTGACCTCTTTAATGACACACATTACAATAGTGAGAGAGAGTGTATCAACACAGAGACTGAGACTACTTATGTAAGTATATTTATTTATTTATTTATTATTTCATATATTTATGACTTTTGTTTTCATAACCTACTGATCTTTTCTAGCACTGTCTTATTTTTTTCCTTTTTTTTATAACATTGAGTACTATTACTTATTGGATATATATAGTTAATATTTACATAAAGACAAACCTAAAATCAATTTTCTTATAAACATACCTAAAATGACAAATATGTTGACTATTGGTTAATTAGGAATTTAAGATATGAATAAGTGGGTAGAAAAAGTGTTTAAACAATACTAAGTTTGACTCCAAATTCTTTTTGTCATTTTTTCATAATATATACAATACACATGGGTTTGTATATGTTAATTAATTCTCCCAGTTTAGAGTTTGTAGGTGACCTATAATGGTTGTGTGTGGGCGATTTTTTTTCTTTTTATAAATTAGGAGTTTGTTGGTAACTATATTAAATATACGTTGGATAAATATTCATGAAAATATTATTATTTTTTAAGAAACATACAACGCATTTTTTAATTAGGTTTATAGTAATCATTTTTGTAGTTTTGAATCAACGCGATAGAAGTCTACTACTAAACTTATAATGTTGTGAGATTTTTATCCATCATTATTAGAGTCTGTTAAACATTTTAACTTTCAAATGCAAGTGTATATCATTTTACCAAATGTAAATTTATTAGTCTACTATTACTTTATTCTCTATTATATTGAGTTTTTCCTTTTGTAGAATACCATGGTCAAATTGCATTGTAGCACTCCAGAAATGACAGAGCCAAAAGTCTGTGAATATGTCCTTAGAAAGAAGTTGGGTATGTTATAGGACTTATCTTTGGCCCTCGACCCGATACGTTTGGATCAGGGTATAGGGAAATTAATAATGCGTAGAATGAGGCTTTAAAATCTAAATTATTGCGTTAAAATGACATTATGGAGAGTCAAGGTGAAACGATTCAAATTTTATGGCTTTTCAAGAATGTAGAGAGGCCCATATTGGCCTATTGGATGGATCTTCTTAGATTAGGATTTTTTTTCGTTAAAGAACCTCTTTTAGATTTTGTTTATTTACCTTTGTGTTATTAAGAGGACTACGATTTTAGTTTAATTAGAGTTGGATATTATTTCTTTCTCTTTTAATATGCTCTCATTTCGTAACATGATTTGGCATGGAGATGAATTGATTGTAATTGTTATTTTATAAGAAATCCATTCACTACAATTATCTAATAAATTAATTTTAACATATACATAGTCTTCAAAGTCGAAGTAATCATAGTTTTAACTTAATTTTCTGTTCGTTTACGACGACGTGATATGAATACAATTTATGAACGAAATTTACCTTTAGCGATTGATAAGTTTGTCCCAATAAGTGATAATTTAGTTAGGCTAGTTTTTTTTTTTGATGAATCGATATCAGCACTTTGCGACGAATGAATTCGTTGCAATAAACCAGTTATGTGTTAAATTTCTTGATCGGAAAAAACATTGCGTGATGAATCATCTTTATTGCTACGTCATCAAAAGAACCATCTTTAGCGATGAATAAATTACAAATAGCGACAAAAATACGGTCAAATTAAGTGATTGCAATGATTTAGCGATGATTTTTAGATATTTAAAATGATGAATTGACGTGCCGCAAAATATAATTTGCGATGCCGCTAAACTTCATCGTAGTATACGAGTAGCGACCAATTTTTGCAGTGAAAATTATGACGAATGTAGTGCATCGCGGAACGACTTTTGCAATGAACCTACATTATAGGCGACGTATTTAATATGTCGTAAAGCACTATTTTCCTTGTAGTGTAATGTAAACTAAAATTGATTTGAGGGCAATTTAATTGTTTTAGGGTTGGAATGATAGAAAGTTGGAGATTTTATTTTGTCAAGATACATAAATTTGTAGTTTTCATGTTGTTTCTTTTGATTTTGAAATGTACCTTTGAGATTAAGTATCTATCTAGATTTACTAAGGTGAATAAATATTCCAATGCCTAGTTTATTCATATGGTGGCATTATTCGAGATGTTAAAACATGTGAAATTGAAGCATTTTAACCTTGTGTTCACTGTTGCATCATATTGTTATCTAAGTTGAATTTAAAATTATACTAAAAACAAACGTGAGTAATGTCTGTTGCATCCTTATTAAGATTTGATTTGCGTCCATTACGTTGTCAATGATATGAAAAATGCATTATTAGTTGGAAGTAAGAGCCTTAATTTATAATTAATGGTTGATACATTTTGTTTTTTAAGTTGATTAATTTAACATGCAAAAGAATGTGAGACAGTGCATGTAGCGTATGGGGAATGAAAAAATAAGGAAAAATATCGACTTAGCTCAACCATGTAAATTAAAATTATTTAATTGAGATTGAGGTGATAATTTCTTTTAATTAATTGTATAGAAAATATAAAATTCTATGTCTATGTGATAAAGTTTACCAAGATGATTCAAAACTAATTTTATCTTCTTAGATTTATGTGGTGAATCAAAATATAGAAAAAATAAACAATAACACAACACAAAGATTTATGAGTAAAAAATCACAATGAGATTAACCTTAGGAAGACCTACCGAAATATGAATTATGGTAGGGCATAAAAAAAAGAAACAATTTGTTACACAAATTTCTTCACAACCTCCATCAATGTTCCTTTATACCATCTCTTATAACTCGAGAAAGGCACTAACAACTAGGATCCAATTCATAATAAAAACGATTTTCGATCAACAATCAATGTCTTCGTAACAGACATATTAAAATATTTTTTAAGCTAAAGATGAACTTTTTCTCCGATGTAGATCAAAACTAAGAGATGACACCAAGTTTATTTTTGACTTCCTAAGGTGGGAGTGAATAAGATGCAAAGTTATGTTTTGTATTATATATAGAGAAAAAATAACAAATCATAATTATGTTCACATAATTGAAATGTAATCATTTAGTGGACTCACCATGTTAAAAATGAAGACATTATGTGAATGGAAACGCAATGAATCTGACCAAATTTTTAACCTAAGTTCATATCGTATGTCAAAAGTTTTTTACACACTTGAAGACAACTTTCAACAACATACCAAATTTCTTAAACAAATTTATCCGTTGAATTCAGTGTTGGGCACACTTGAGTTGAGTCTATTTTAATAACAAGCTAAAAATTTTAGAAGTTTTGACCATTTCATTTTTTTAGGTCTAATCAGTATGTATTTAATTAAGTTTGGAGGGAGCGAATGAGTATTTTATGACATTTAATGGTGGATTTTTTTGTTCAAATTATTTGGAATTATTTTTGTTGTTACAAAATATTGAGTTTGTATTATTATTATTATTATTATTATTATTATTATTATTATTATTATTATTATTATTATTATTATTATTATTATTAGATATGGGAATGTACGAATAGAGCTTTGTGACATTAGAAAGTCATATATTTTCCCTATTTTTGATGTTTTAATGATCCCTTATTATCAGAGTGAAATTATAACACCCTGTATTTTTGAGTATTTTAAATTTAATTAATCCGGGTATTTTAAATTACACGTGTGTCATATTTTAATTGAATTAATTATTATGTATCAATTAAAATATTAATCGGAAGATATAATGGTTGATATTTGTGGAATAAAATTAATAAGCTAATGGTAATACTAAGCGAATAGTAAATGATTATTTTATGTCATAGCGAGTGATGGTGGCTTGATAGTGGCATATCACAACAGGATGTCATGTGTAGACTATATGAGGTAGAGATAGGAAATTATTTTAAAGTGACTCAGATAGCAATTTTGAGGTAATAGTTGATTCCAGAAGGGTCGAAATAGTTGAAATAGTATACTCGGGGATAGTAATCCGGTTTGGGGCCTTTTTAGTCATAATCGAGCTTACACGGGAGTGTTCGAGTCATTTGGGCTTGACCCGTTTGCCTAATTTCGAGAATTAGGATTTTAAACCTAAGGCTAACTAGTTGGGGCAACTTCAAAATATTTTCTAACCCTAAAAAATCTAAAGAGGAAAGAGGATAGGCTATTAGAGAGGGAGAAGAGAGGTTTCTTGGAAGATCCAACACCTTTCTTACATCATCATTACCACCGAAGTGCAAGCAGGAGGGAAGGAAGGCATCCTCATCACTCATAATACGAAATCAGGCCCACAATTTATAAAGCAAGTGTTTATCTTGCATGTTTTTAATGAGTTATAATACCCATGGTATGAACATGTATTTTTGTGATAAAATAATGGGACAAATTCATGTAGCAATTGGAATATACATTAAAGATTTGATTCTAGGTTTAAGAATTACGAAATTTGATATTTATGATGATATAAGAGAATTATTTCTAAGTTTTATGAAGAACAAGCATAAAAATACAAAACTAGGGTTTGTGTAGAAAAATCTTGAGAATTATGGATTTAATGATGTTTTAATGATAGAGATTCATTAAAACTTATTGATAAACTCTTATTTGATGTTGGGATAAATCAGGTTGGAGTTTGGGTATGTTGTATAAAGATTTTGTGGGTTAAAAATGGTGGAAAAACGTAATAGCATAAGGAAGAAACAACCTGTAGCATTTCAAATCGATTAGGCTTCAAGAGCAAATCGATTTGGTCTCTTCACCAAATCGTTTCGGTTACCCAGATTTGTCTAATTTCTTTTGTTTATGTCCCGAATTTGTAAATAATTAATCGAGGGACTTTTGAGTTATTCTAAAACTATATGGAGGGACATAGGGAATTTCAGTAGGCCTACGGTGGGGTTGAGGTTTACCCAATTGAGAGGAATTAAGGCTAGGAATTATCGGGCATATGTTCATAGTGAATGAATTCGCGAAATTCAGAACGGGTCAAGAAGAGATAAGTGAACCTATGATTTTGACCAGTAGGGGATGGGTGTACTAGTTACTGATATTTATCAAGGAGTAACTATGACTCTTCAAGTAGTGAGTGATACTCAGAAATATACGATAAGAGGTTATAATTGTAATTGATTGTACGTTAAATATGAGAGAGATATATACTACGTACGGACTTATATGATTGGGTTGTGTGTATACCTACTGAATAATATGTGTATATATAAGTTAAGTGGATAACTATTGTTGTGATTTGATTATGTGTGTAAACATACCTGCGCTACCTGCTAGCAGGAGATTTTCGAGTAGAGGACGATCCCAGCTTGACGATTCTAGTAAGGTCTGGATGTGTACCCCAGAACATGGAAGTTAGGGCGGCTCATTATGTGCAGTGTATTAGTGGGATCGACGTGTCATTTGGGTACGTTAGGTACGTGCGTATGCCAAAGGCTTAGAACCATGTTTTCCTCCATAGTGTGTTAATTGATTTTCGGTTCGAGGAGACATGTCGAACCAACAGTCCTTGATTTGGTACGAGAGGTACATGGACTTGATAGCAGAGTATCCCAGCCTCACGAGAGGAGATTCTGGGGATGCTATACTTGCATATATTATATGTGTGATAAATATGTACAAGTGTGACTTATCTACTTATTTGTGATAGTATAACATATAGATTGTGTATATCTAAAAGTAATTTAAGTAGAGAGACTTAAATAATTGACTCAATAATACGTGAGTAATATTGATTATTGATACTATGGTAGCGTGTCGTATGTGTAATACGAAGGAGTTAGACCTTTTCGGGATATTTAGATACATGATCTAGTTGGAAAAGGTAGCATAGCTAGGTAGGAGACATTAGGTGTTTATATTAGTTGAAAGGTGAGGAACTCAAGGGAGTGTACATTGAACTAACATGTGTATCTAATAACTGACTTAAATTATGATTTAAATACTTGCAAAAATATTTTCAAAAGGTTTTCTTGGGCTCTGACCCATGTCAAATATTTTCCCAAAAACTTTTAGGTGTCCATCCATAGGGACGTCAAGCTTGAGGATTCTTTTCGGGGATGTGTAGTTGCAGCACTGGTGGAGGCTTCCAGGAGTTTCTTTAGACGCTTCACTTTATTCATTCCTAATTAGGATTTCTTTCAGTATTTCATTTGGGCATATCGACCCTTCAGACTATTCAGTAATTTAGTTTATTTATAAGACTTTATTGAGATTCTGTTTGATTTACTTCAGATTGTAGTTGGATTATTTGTATTGGGACCCGATGGTTTATTCGGTATTATTTAATTATATATCTATCATGTAATTTTTAGATTATTATTATGTGGATGGTGTGGTTAATTTATTTTAGTTCCACAAGTTATTAAATAAATGAAAGATAAAATTTGGCACCGACTTAATTTGACATAGGTGATTAGTAATTAAAAAGATTTTCGACAATGATGCTAAGAATGATCCAAATGAGATTCTTATTTATGTTGATAAAGGACTGATCACTGTGGTTAAAATAAGAGGGGTGTCACAGATGGTATCAGAGCAGCAGGTTCTAGTGTCCATAGGATCTGTACAGCTTACTTCGATTTCAGCGTATCATTCTTTGACATAGAGCCCTATTTTTTAGACTGTTGCATTCATGATTATGTATTTGAGATTAAGTTCTTTTGATATTATATATGTTTTGACTTTCAACTCATATAATTCGACGTGGTTACAGATGTCACCTAGGAGGGAACGATAGGATATGATCACCGGAAGAGGCAATGCTGGACAGGATCAACCGGTAGCTCAAGTACCAGAGGGTATGGTCATAACAATAGAGGTGGATGGTATTGTATCACAAGAAGTTAGTGTCACATTATTACACTACCGAGAGCGTCATTTTCAGCTTATAGGTAGCAAAAGAATAAGGGAATCTAGCTAGTCAGGCATGTCAGAAAGCAATATTAATAGTGTAATGCTGAAGCAACAGTGATAGGGTAATCGGGGCTGTCAGGGCCAAGAGAATAATGGAAATGGTCAGCAGAGTCAAGGCCACCAGGGCCAACAAATCCACAATCAGGGAGACTTCAAAAGGAGATGTTTTAAATGTGGAGAACATGGCCACAAGCGTCGACTTTGTCTGTAGCGAGCCGAGGAGAAGCCTTGATCAGATCAACAGGGTCAAAAGAAGAAAAACTTCAATGGTCCTTGTTTTATTTATGGGGAGGCGAGTCATAGAAATAAGGATTTCTCACACTAGGGTAGAATACTACAACAGGGAGTTCAATAGGGGAAACAAGCGCACTTAGCCCTTACAACATCAACTCCACTAACCCCACAACAAAAGGGATAAATATGGTACAAATGTGCCTATATTGTTCGGTATGCAGTCATGCCACAAGCTCCGTAGGTGCCGCCAACTTTTGAAGGTATGTTCATATTCATGGTCGTAAGGGTAGGATTTTATTTTATATGGGGGCATTACACTCTTTTATAGTGACCAGATTTGCACGAGCTGTCGGTTTACTATAGACAACCGATAATCTCCTCATGTGTGTAGAGTCACCATTGGGTAGCGGGTCACTTATACACTCAATCTGTAGGGGTGTGGACATCAATGTGGGTAGACTACGTTTAGACATCCACCTTCTCGTGTGAGATATGGAGGGTTATGATGTCATTGGAGAATGTATTGGTTAGTTTGATACCAAGCGATGGTTGATTATTTCGGGAGGACTATTGTGTTCTCAATTCCAGGGTAGGAGATGTTCTTAGTGGAGTTGCCACTTCCCAAGAGAGGGCCGAGAACACATCTGTATTACATTGAGGAGATGACCTCACAAGAGGTGGTTTTTTTGTTAGATTTGATTCCAATAATGAGGGAGTTTGAGGATGTAGTCCAGGAGATACTCGGACTACCACCTAGCCGGGAAATTGAGTTTGTTATCGACCTAGCGCCGGGTATGAGGCCTATCGATTGAGTGCCCTATCACATGGATCCATTTGAGATGAGGGAGTTGAGAGAGAAGATTCAGCAGCTCTTGGGGGAGGGTTTCTTCAGACGGAGTACATCACTATGGGGTGTGCCGGTGTTGTTTGTTAAGAAGAGGGATGGATCACTTCATCTATGTATCGACTATAGGGAGTTGAATAAGGTCGCGATCTGGAATAAGTACCCATTGCCTCGGATAGATGATCTGTTCGACCAGCTGAGGGGATAAGCTTACTTCTCTAAGATATATATGAGGTTTCTTGAAAGATCCAACACATTTCTTGCATTATTTTTACCACCAGAGTGCAATCGGGAGGGAAGGAAGGCATCCTCATCATTCCCAACACAAAATCAAAACCTACAATTCATAAGGAAAATGTTTATCTTGCATGTTTTTAATGAGTTATAATACCCATGATAGGATTTGATGAAATCTAGTATGAACATGTATTTTTGTGATAAAATAATGGCACAAATTCATGTAGCAATTGGAATATACATTAAAGATTTGAGTCTAGGTTTAAGATTTACGAAATCTTATATGTATGATGATATGAGAGAATTATTTCTAGGTTTTATGAAGAACATGCATGAAAAGAGAACATTAAGTTTTTTGTAGAAAAACCTTGATAAAATCTTGAGAATTACGGATTTAATGATGTTTTAATGATAGAGATTCATTAAAACTTATTGATGTACTCTTATTTGATGATGGGATAAATCATGTTGGATTTTACGTATGTTGCATGAAGATTTTGTGGGTTAAAATGGTGGAAAAACGTAATAGCGTAAGGAAGAAACAACCTATAGCATTTCGAATCGATTCAGTCTCTTCACCGAATCGATTCGATTACCCAGATTTTCCCAGTTTCTTTTGTTTATTTCCCGAATTTGGAAATAGTTAACTGGGAGACTTTTGAGTTATTCTAAAACTATATTTAGGGACATATTGAATTCTAGTAGGTCTATGGTGGGGTTGAGGGCTACCCAATTGAGAGGAATTAAGGCTAGGAATTATTGGGCATATGTTCATAGTTAATGAATTCACGAGATTTAGAATGGGTCACGAAGAGATAAGTGAACATATGATTCTGACCAGTAGGCTATGATTGTATTAGCTATTGATATTTATTAAGGGATAACTAGGACACTTCAGGTAGTGAGCGATACTCAGAAACATATGATAAGAGGTTAAAATTGTGATTGATAGTACGTTGAATGTGCGGGAGATATATACTGTGTACGAACTTATATGATTGTGTTCTATGTATACCTACAGAATAATATGTTTATATATAGATTGAGTGGATACCTATTGTTGTTATGTGATTATGTGTGTGAACATACCTACGCTACATGCTATCAGGAGGTTTCCATGCAGAGGGCGATCCCACCTTGACCATTTTAGGGAACTTAGGGGGCTCACTATGTGCAGTGTATTAGTTGGACTGACATGTCATTTGGGTATGTTAGGTATGTACGTATCCCAAAGGCTTAGAACCATCTTCCCTTCCATTGTGTGTTGATTGATTATGGGTTCGAGGAGACATGCCGAATCAATAGTTCTTGATTTGGTACGAGAGGTACATGGACTTGATAACAGAGTATGTCAGTATCACGAGGGTCCATTCCGGGGATGTTATAGTTGTATATATTATATGTGTGATAAATATATACAAGTGTGATTTATCTAATATGTGTGATAGTAGAACTGATAGATTGTGTAAATTTAAAAATAATATAAGTAGAGAGACTTAAATAATTGACTCAATAATAATACGTGAGTAATATTAATTATTCATACTGTGGTAGCGTGCCGTATGTGTAATAAGAGGGAGTTAAACCTTTTGTAAATAGTTAGATACATTATCTAGTTGGGATGGGTATCATAGCTAGGTAGGAGATGGTAGGTGTGCATATTATTAGAGAGGTGAGGAACTCAAGGGAGTGTAAGTTGAACTAACGTGTGTATCTAATAACTAATTCAAACTATGATTTAAATACTTACAAAAATATTTTCAAAATCTTTTCTTACTCTTTGAACCATGTCAAATCTTTTTTCAAAACCTTTTAGGTGTCCAGCCACAGGTACGCCAAGCTCGAGGATTCTTTCCAGGGATGCGTAGCTGCAACACTTGTGGAGGGTACATGGATAACGAAAGGAAGGGGGTTCAAGCACACCAATATGCCACATCAAACATGTAAACTCATGACACAAAAATAAAATGAAAATATTTTTGTGTTTTTGTAAAATATTTTTGACCCAAAAATACAATCTTTTTGTATTTTTCTCAAAAATATTTAAAACGAAAAATCTTTTTGTATTTTTTGAAAAGTTTTATCAAAAAATAAAATATTTTGTAATTTTCACATAAGACTCAATAAAAAAATATAATACAAAATGATACACATGTCATAACACTAACAATATATAAATCATGATGCAAAGACTAGTGTATGACAAACATGGTAACATAATCATCCTTTAGATCTAGCATGGGAAGAATTAAGTGAAACGAAATGAGAACCATGAAGTTTAAGTCCTAAAGCCTCTAAGTCCGATTTCCTAACCCAAGTAGGTGTGACATGACGCATGAGGGTTTTGGGAATCTAAATGACTTTATTCCTAAACTTCCTAGGAGCATTCCTAAGGTCATAGAAAAAATGTTTAAGGTGACCTTTCCTACCGCAATGGGAACAATTGTAAAGACGATGTGAATGATTACCAGAATGTCGAGCTCTCCTCACGTTCCTAGTGGTCTCTCTCACACGATTAGTATTTTCTTTGGGAATGGGGACAATTCTATCATTTTAGCTTATACCAAACCTATCACTTTTTACTTGGACGGTTCCTACCATCCTATCCAACTTCTCCGACCTAGATTCCAAGTCAAACTTAATCTTACTCGAGTCTTTCAACTTTTTCTCCAACTCACAATTACTAAACTCAAGCACACACCTAGACTCCTCAAACTCTAGCACTTACTTTTTCAAAGCATCCATCATACCAAGAAAGTTATCTCTCTATTACTCCACATATTCTAGCTTCTCCCAAAACATCTTCTCCCATTCCCTAAGATCCTCAATCAATGCATCATTATTTATTACGGCACACTCATTCAACCTATCTTGTAATTTCGAGTTTGTATTTTTCAGTTTCACCACCTCGGCATACAACTCATTAAATGCAACTTGCAACTCTTTCACATCAACCTCCTCTTCCTCACTCTCATCACCCTAACACACTTGGGATTTACTCTCAATAGCCTTGAAAGTGCCATGCGCATGAGTATCTTTGTAGGAAGATTTATCGATGTCACTCACATGACATGTCAAGAAAGCAACAAACTTTCTGTTATTGGGGAACTCTCTCCCTCTTTCGGATCAGTATCACTTAAGAAGGCACTATAATCTATCGGGTTACTGCCCTCTTTCTTAAGTCTAGTGGGACACTCGGTAACTTTGTGACCATACCCCTCATACCCAAAACACCTATCCGACTTGGCCCTATTAAATTTCTCACTCTTATCTTTAGGGGTGGAATCTACCTATTTGTTCTTGAATTTCTCAAACTTTTTGGCATCTTTCTATATCTTTTGAAATTTAAGAAACTTTTTTGAACTTCTTTGCCAACAAGGTGACATCCTCAAAATCAAAATCGGAATCGTCATCTAAAGCTTTAGTTTCCTCCTTCCGAAATTTCAAAGCAATGCCCTTTTCTTTCTTTGGCACTTGCTTGGAGGTAAACATATCGAGTTCATTGGTTTTTAGGTCACCTACAATCTCTTCAAGTTTCTACGACTCAAGCATACCTATGGAGTTTAAAATGGTCACTTTTTCATTAAACCTACTTATCAAAGATCTCAAAATTTCCTATATCACACGGTTGTTGGGAATCTTATCTCCTAAGTTAAACGATGAGTTGACAATGTTGGACAACCTAGTGTAAAACTCATCAAATGACTCATTCTCTAACATCTTAATAGTCTCAAACTATGTAGTGAGGTTTTGCAACTTAGACGCCCTAATCGTGCTCGTGCCCTCGTGAGTAAGTGCAAGTGTATCCCAAGCCTCTTTTGATGAATCACAAGTCATGATTCCATTGTACTCTTTCGGTGTGACATGTGAGGAAATAACGTGCAAACACTTAGAGTTTTAAAGTGCAAGCCTATGTTTATCCTCGATCCATGATTCAATGGGTTTCAAACTAGTGACCTCACCCTCTTGTGTGACTGGTGGAGACTAGCCCTTTTTAATCGCTAACCACACACGCTCATCAATGGACTTTAAAGTACTTCGCATATTCTAATAAGCATAATATGTGCCATAAAAAAATAGGAGCACGAAAACTTCCAAAACAACCAAAATTTATCCTTAAAAGAAAAAAGGGATCAACACAATAAAAATATATTTCTAGCTTTGATACCAATTTCTAGGCCCCTTATTTTTCAAATCAGACTTTGCTTTAAAGATGATGAAACACTTTTTCTTTTTGGAAAACCCTTTTTCAAATTTTATGTGCACTAAATTTAACTTAACCAAATTTTATCTTGATTAATCCCAAACATGCATTTAGTGATTAAAGCAAGCAAAGTAAGGAAAAGAATGGTCACAACGCCGGATGTATGAGGAAACCATAACGGGAAAAAATCTCAAATGGCCCAAGCTAGACAATCACTATGAAAGTGAATTTATAAGGAATGGACACAAGTCTTACTCAATGACTCGATGCCCCATGAGACTTGACTCTCTTCTGATCTTCAACCACTTCTCTCATAGTGCCCACACAGAAATTCCTACTTCCACGATGCTCATCCATAACACAGGCCTCCACGTATATCTCAGTGTCCACCGATATGCCTTGTTACGTCTACGATGTTGAACACTAATTCCTTCGCTTCTTCATACAAAAACCAACAAAGTTCTATGTATAACAAACTCTTCTTGGTTCAAAAAAATATCACAATAGCATATAGTAATGAAAAATCGGATCTTTGAAACTCTAAGGATGTATTTGGCTTTAGAAATGTGCATAAAATGTATTGGTTAGTAAACAGTTTTCCAGAATGCGCACACACGAAATTCTGATGGGAAACACGCCTTAAATAATTTCCTTAAGTCTGAGGATTTCTCAAGTGACTTTGGCCTGTCGCTCGAACGATATGGACATCTCTCTCAAATGATTGGTGAGGTCGTTAAAATGACGCACGAATTAGAATTATAATTAAACATTGCTCTAATCTGTCCTTATCAATATAAAACGAAGTGTAAACCATTTCAAACACTTCTAAAAAAATTTTAATGACATTTCTTTAATAAAATAACATCCTTAAACATTTTAAAATAAATTCCAAGTTCCATTAAAATTATGCATTCATACCTGAGTGATATCGGAATACTATTAAACTTTGAAGACGAAATATGCACGATAAACCAACATGATAAATTTTTTGAAGCTTCACCGTAACTTCTTCAATAAACTTCAATACGTCATAGCCTGTGTGGGATCATGACAATAAAAATATGATCTATGACTCAAAAGTGTTCTGTTCCGAGAATAAGTCAAATAAACATATAATAGACTCAATTGAAAAATTTGTCCTTATAAGTGGGAAACGTAAGACTAAATGAAATTGTGTAACTATGAGAAATATTACGGATACCGTTTGCATCAAAGAAAAAATGAAGATCACACCGTTTTACGCTCAAGAAGACTTTTCCAACAATATGTTGTTCATGTATATACATGCATAGGACAAGAAAGGTTGAGGTGGATTAGAACAGATCAACCACGATTAAAGGCGAAATTATGTAAAGGCTTGAAAGATGTTGTTCTTGAAGGAGATTCGACGCCGTCATCTGTAGGGAAATGTATTGTCCTTCCATCAAGTTTCACTGAAGGTCCACGTTATATGGCTTAAAATTTCCAAGACGCAATGGCTACTTGTAGATTCTTTGGAAATCCAAATATGTTCATCACATTCACGAAAAATCATAAATGGCTTGAAATCACAAAATTTTTGGAACTCGTTCCTGGCCAAAAGCCTGAGGGCCGGTCATATATTATCACACGAGTTTTTCAAATAAAACTTGATGCTTTAATGAAGGATTTAGTCCAAGAAAAACACTTTGGGAAAGTAATGGCAGGTACGTATGTTATATTTAATAAATAATGAACACTAATTACAAATATTATTATTTGTGGTCCTAAACATGTGTACTATGTCGCTAACAATAACGAGATATAATTTTAATAACAACTGTCTACATAATAGAATTACAGAAAAGAGGATTGTCACATGCCCACATACTTTATTCTTACATGCTAACGCAAAACAACCAACATCAACTGATATTGATAAGATCATTTTTGCAGAATTACCTAATAATATTAGCGATCCAATTGGATACACATCGATTTCATAATTCATAATGCATGCCTCATGCGTGATCGCTTAGTATGGTAAAAGAATGTTACTGAAAAAAATCCCCAAAAATTTCACAAGGATGACTAAATTCGATGAAATGGATTCCTAATTTATATACGGAGAGATGATGGTAGGTTTGTAGAGAAGATGGGAATAAGACTTGACAACATATTCGTAGTTCCCCATAATTTTGACATGGTTGTGAAATACCAAGCTCACATAAATATCGAATGGTGCAATAAATCAAGAGAAATTAAGTACCTTTTCAAGTACATAAATAGACTATACAAAACTACAATGGAGCTCACGAAATCAATCATCCAAAGTCATGATAATGGTAAAGAAACAATTTTAGAGGTTGATGAAAATTAAACATTCCTCGATTGTCGTTACTTATCTCCATCTGAAGCTTGTTGGAGAATTGGTCAATTTCATCTACAATATCGAAGCATCGGCATTGAGCATTTGACATTCCATCTGGTGGATGAGCAGGTTGTCACTTTTAAAGATTCTGACAATCTGGATACTGTGATTGAAAAGGTAGATATTGAGAAGACTCTGTTTACACAACGTATGGAAACAAATTGCATCCACGTTGATGAGAGGGAGTTAACCTATGCTGAATTTCCTTCAAAATGGGCTTGGGACTCATAAGTAAAGGAATGATTTAGAAGAAAAATTTAGGCACCTACCTAGGTTGTATAGTATATGTTCATCCAACCTCTAGTGAGAGATTTTATCTTCGTATTCTACTCAACGTTGTCCACGGAGTAAGAAATTACGATAAGGTGAAGACGGTTAATGAATTGTTTATCCAACATGCAAAGCTACATGCTACACTCTTAGGCTATTAGAAGATGACAAAGAATGGAACGATGCTCTAGACCAAGCATCACAATGGGCTACGGGTAATGAATTAAGTGACCTATTTGTTGTCATGCTTCTTTTTTATGAAGTTGCTGATCCAAAAAGGCCTTAGGACGCCAATTGGGAGGTCTTATAAGAAGATTTGCTTCATCATATAAGAAAACTATTAGGCTTCCCTGATCTTATTCTGAGTGAAAATCAATTGAAGAATTAATCTCTTCATGAAATTGACTAGATTTTGAACAAAAATGGGAAATGCCTAAAATATTTCTCACTAATCCCACTTTCAGGTGCTATAATCATTGGAGAAAAGAATAATAGGCTCTTAAAAGAGGAACTTTCATATGATGCAGATCCTTTGGCACACGAGCATACGAACATGTACAACGCATTAAAATATGAGCAATTGAATATTTACAATCATGTTCTACGATCCGTATATGAAAGAAAATGTGGTTTTTACTTCGTAAATAGAGTAGGTGGCACAGGGAAAACTTTTTTTTATACAAAACCATTCTTGCATGTTTTCGTTCAGAGAGAAAAGTGGTTCTCGCAGTTATCACTTCTGGAATTACATCGTTATTGCTACCAGGTGGAGGAACCGCTCATTCAAAATTTAAAATCCCTATTGGTATTCACACAGAATTAACATGCGATATTAATCAACGGGATCATCTTGTCGAGCTCTTTAGGAAAAAATCTTAATTATTTGGGGTGAGGCTCCTATGAACCACTGTTATTGTTTTGAAGCAGTTGACAGAACATTAAGAGACATAATGCAGTTTGATGACGAAAACTCTTCTGAAAAGGGTTTTGGAGAAATTACAGTTCTTCTTAGTGGATATTTTTGCCAAAAACTACTTGTTCTTCATAAGGGAAGCAAAGAAGAAATTATAAAAGCATCAATTAACAAATCAAATCTGTGGAGTTTATATCATGTATTCAACCTATCAAAGAACATGCAGATATAAGATTTGACTTCATTCAGAGATTGGGTCTTTGCACTAGGTGACATGAAACTGTAAACTAAATCATTTAGAGATGAAGATTATCCTCTAGATCAAGTTTCGATTTACTTACCAAAGATAGTATTGAGTCACTGTCAACTTTATGTCACTATATTTAGAGTAACTTCAAGAAGTGGTCTAAAATTATTCATAAATAATGAAGACCACATTGATAGCCATTACATAAAAAAATGTCGTCTACGATGAGGTTCTTTCATCTATATCAATAGGTATATTTATGTATATACCTAAATTGTTAATATTCTTAATAATTTTACTTATGATTCAACTACCTTAGTTCATTTCACCAATAATTTTTTTCTCATATAACCAATCAGAAACATGAACAAAGTTACAAGACTTGAAGATGTTACAAAGGGCAGGGACGATTGGACCATATTTGTTTTTGTTGTCCGACAATGGGAATCGAAGAATAGTTATGGCGATAACGTAAAAATATCAGATGACATGCTCTTAGATGATGACTAGGTACATTTATTTAGACCTTAAAATTTTGCTTACTGTTATGTCACACAAAATCACAACATTCGAATCAATATTTTTCCTCTTATAATAAATATCTTTTACCTTCACATAGAGACTCTATACATGCATTCATGCAGAAATACTTACATGGGAAATTCGATAATACACTGGAGCATGGAAAAGTCTACACAATAACTAATTTAAGAGTTATGGCGAACAAGCATAGCTATAGGGTCTCATCCCACAATCTAATGATTTAATTCTTTCCATCATCAAGGATGGTACATTGTGAAGCTGATAATGTTCTCCTTCCAAAATATCACTTCTAATTTCGGGAATTCGGCGAATTAGCATCTAAATTGGGCAATGACACATACCTCACAGGTATATTATATTCATTACTCATTCTTCATTTTACAATATAAGTTAAATTCACTTTATATCTATCTAAAAACTAATTATGTCCTTAGATGTCTTGGGTCTTTTGACATCAATATCACCTGTTGAGGATCAGCCTGCTAGGGGCTCGATAGTAAAAAAAGGGTTTTAAAGCTTGAAAATCCAAGGTAATAATTTATTATTTTGATAATGTTTTACTCATACAATTGGAAGAATTGATACACATAATTCATTGACTTCCTACATCATTCTATAGTGGGAAAAGGATTTTTGTCACTCCGTGGGCCGACGAAACTGCCCTCATAACTGGAGATATATGAAAGAATTTCATCGATTATTTGATTATAGTCATTACCTCAACTACAGTCAAACAATCTAGAGGTAATTTTAATGATATTTTTTATCTTATCCAATTTATAACTATTCAAGATTTTAATTGAAACAATTTAATATTCATAGCACGTTTATTTCGTAGGGGATTTTTCTTTGTTAGCAACAAACGCATACAAAGTTTATATAAATCCGAATGTTCAAACCACTAAAGACTTTATGAACATGTAAGAAATTATAATTTCCAC
The DNA here is from genome assembly GCA_949130495.1 of Sambucus nigra. NCBI lineage: Eukaryota > Viridiplantae > Streptophyta > Magnoliopsida > Dipsacales > Adoxaceae > Sambucus > Sambucus nigra. The sequence continues at coordinate 181,057,926 of OX422218.1, read as the reverse complement.
TTTAGTTATAAGAGAAATACATTACATTTGTTTGTTCTCATTTTATTTCCTCAATTTACTGATCATTGCATATATCCGCATATTATAACATCTAACATTTTAAAATTTAAATACATAGGTCCGCTTACTCAATTTCTTTAATTTAACTTCGCTTTATGATATTCGCATCTCCTATATTTGTGCAACGAAAACCATTTGTTTTTCACTCATGACGTTCATAACACTACACTCTGTCCACAATTCATATAAATGTTTTTTTTATTTTGTCATACATATAAACTTATATCTTTGATGCTCTACGCCATACATATGCTAAAAACATTTGATATTGGGGTGCTTAACATATTTTCTTAACTATAGCTTCGTATGCGATTTCATGGTATTTACATATGAACACCACGTGGTTTTTGATTATCATGTTTCTGTAATCTACTGTTTGTAATTAAGACTTATTATTTTTATTTTACTTTAATAATTTGGTAACTTTTTCCCGACCATATATTTATGACATTGCCCATTGTTACATAACATATATTATGATTCAGGTTTTCACGCATATGTATGTTTATTTACTTATATGACATAATAACTTAGTATTAACTTATGGTGATGTAGTAATAATTGTATCGATTCACTTACACATGTGTGATAAATACATTGCTATTATACTTATGTGCGTAAATACGTGTATATCACAAGCAGTTTTATATTGGATGATACTTTATGATAACTTCATTTCATCTTGTTATAAATATACTTTGTTTTTGTGCTCCTTTGAAATTAACATATGAAATTAATTATTATTTAATTTTATTTGTGTATGGTTTATGTTTATTGATGCAACTATATCAATTTACTTATCATTGCATTTTTTTGGATCTTGTAACATCCAAGCTTCTGAACTTTAAATACAACGATCCACTTAGTCAATTTCTCCAATTTAACTGCCCTTTATGATATTCGTATCTACCATATTTTTTCATTGTAAACAATTTGTATTTCACTCATAACGTTCATAACACTACACAGTTCATAACCTATATGCCTTTAACTGTATAAAAAAACTATAAATTTTACTTCTTCATAACTGTTAAATAATTTATTGTTCTTACTACTTGCTTCAGATATTCAAATGTACAGTTCCACTAAGAGATATGTTCTATAATCTTCATTTTTATTCATTTACAAGAAAATTAATGAACCAAACTTAAATCTCTACTTCTTCATGCCGTATATATGTCATAACCCAAAACGCGAATTGTTGCTCTTAAAATAATTTAACAAAAACCTCTATTTTTTACTTAAGATAATTACTGAAAATATGTGTGTTCGCACGGTGGGGTGGGGGGATAGCTTGTTTGGGTGGCATTTCATCTTGTCATGGGCTTTTAAAACATAACATGCAGTGACACAACTGCGTTCACTGTAAGGACACAAATTTCCAATTGAGTCCATTGTAGTTTTGGCTCAATTCCAGACAAAAACGTTCTAGTCATAGGATAGAGTTCTTGACCATCCTTCAAGCCTATGACATACTAAAGTTGACGATGTAGCGGTCAAGATTAAATCTTCATCAAATACTGAGTTTGTTGTGCCTCGTTTCTATGTCAACAAAATTTGTACCGTTTACTCCGAAGGTATGAATGAATTACATATTTATATAGGAGCTTGGAACAATTAGTATTGGGTGTAAGTTTTTTTTAAACTGTTGCTTATTTTCAGAAGGTTTCTTTAAAACTTTAAAATAAAGTTTCAGGGCTAAAAATAGAATTTTTAACTTTCTGGAATTTCGTTCGAAATTGTCGTTCGAACGAGTTTTTTGTTCGAACGAGAATTTTGTTCGAACAAAGTTTGCCAACAACCTGCCACTAGAACTTTGTTAGAAGTATCGTTTGAACGAGACTTCATTCGAACAAAAATCTTGTTCGAACGAGATTTGGCGGGAACAGTTTTTTGGGCAGTTTTTGACAGTTTTTCCACTTTTCCCACTACTTTTCCCCACTAAATTTTGACAGACTTATCAAGTGCGGGAACCAATATTTTGGGTTTAACTTTTTCACATACTACAATCTCCAAGAGAGAGTTTGAGGGAAAAGATTTCAAAAAGAAAGATTTCATGTTTTGAGTGTCTATTTTTCAATAAAAATCATTAAATAGTCTTATTTTCACCCATATTATTTATTCCAAGTTTCAATATATATATCCTTGCTTAGAGTGTTTGGCACCGGGGATTTCTCTACTGAGTTGAAGAGAAGTTTGGGTTTACTTATACATCCCTCAAAGAAGAAGTTCGTTGTTCACTGCGGCATTCTCACATGGTGAAAGGCACCATGTGTTGTTGACGGTGTTCCTAAAGTCTCATTGGTGGATTCCAAGGTTCCGATGGAGTTTCGAGATTTTTGGCTAGGCAGAGGTAGTTACAAGAAGACGCGTCGGGGCTTGAAGGAGTCGAGTCGAGTGTTGTAAGTCATCTTGCTTGTAATTGTAATTCCGTACTTAGTGGACTTAAGGATAGAGCCATCCGAGGTTTTTTCCCGTTGTGGGGTTTTCCTCGTACATCGCGGCGTAGTGGTTATTTGTTTATTTTATCTTTTGTAAAACTCACCTAGAACGCATGCTTAGGTAAAAAGATAAAATTGGTTTAAATCACTACTTGTTTAATTTGGTGCTAAATTAATTTGGGTAATGTTTATGTTAATTTAATTCAAGTCATCACTTAATTTGATAAAATTGGTTTGGCCTAATTTGGTTATATTGAAAATATGTTTTAGGAAAATTTCTAGGACTTGGGTTGAGTTAATATATTAAAGTGAAAAATGTATTTGTTGATTAATTTAATTTCACTTTAAGTTGTGTTTAATTTTAATTTGGAAAGAAATTAAAATTAGTTAATTTGTTTAATTGAACCATCTCGCTTCCGCATCTAAAAGGAAATTACTTTTGGTAAATAATCTTAAAATTGGGGGCCTCGTGTTCCAACATTCACAAACAAATTCCATTTAAAACACATTCCACAAGATACAACGTGGTGAGAATAACGCCAGCACTATAAGATTTATTATCAAATATATCTTAACCCAAAAATGACATTTAAACGACTTTATATGTCAAATTCTGATTAACTATGTGTTTGTTGTGTCTATTATCATGCAATTCTTGCTAGAATAGTCTGATCAAATTCAGGGTAGCCTTAAGACGTCTTAAAAATAAAATATAAAAAAGAAGAAAAAAATCACATACACTCCACATCTCAAATAAAATTCTATTGCAGGTTAACATTTACATAAAAAATTTAAAAATATAAAAATTAACTGGCCTCCCAGTTATTACCTTAATCTCCTACAAATTGGGGCTAGTTCTACACATAAAATATCCTTCTTCTATAAATAAATAATATCATTATATATGCCGACCCCACATGCAAATTATTGACTAAACAAACCTCATACCAAAAGTACAATAGGCATATACATAGTTGATGAAACCAATCCTTTTCACTTCATGATTAAATGACATTTTCAAGCATATTCTCCATCACTTTCAAATTTAGCGACGGATTCTTCATCAAGTTAACCTGTCACGCAAATTTTTTTGCCTGTGTACCTTTTTCTGACTGCCGAAGAAAATTTATATTTAACCTTCGCATAAAAGAAAATTAGAGGTGTACATAGATCACGGGAGAGTGCCCAGGAGAAGACAGGAACAAAAAGGAGAAGAAAAGGGAACTAAGAGGAGAAATGAGTTTGGGGGAACAAATAAATCGGATAGTTTGTGCTTATGTGTTCTTTCACTGTATACATCAAATGAATTAACGTAAATAAAAAGGGTGCAATTATAATATAATCGTTTGAGTGGAGATATTTAAGAAGATATGGAAGATGAGATGAAGAGTTAGGAGGAAGGGGAGGAGTCTTGGTAGCTGAGCTTATGCAATATTACACTCAAATTAATTCTTTTGCTGCTGTAAATATCAAACTTACATCGTAGGTCTAAGCTATGGTCTCTACGATGCCCATATATATATATATATATATATATGCGCACATTACACACGTTCACCTATATTGGTTTTATGTTAGAAATTAATATATTAAACAACACAAAATCTGTGGTTGATGCATCAAGAATCACCCTAAAATTATGTTTTTATACTATTACAAGTTGGTGATTTTAATTGAGCAATTCACATTTGAATATCATCATAAATAATACATGTCTTTAATGAACATACATATTTTTTGATCGATGACTTCTAATAGTGTTTATGTTTAACATTCTCATAATTGTATTATAATTTTTTTGTGCTTTGCATGAATGAAATTTAACTTTTGGTTGGGCATATTATGCTATCTAAATAACAAATAGTTATGTATAGAGTTAGTTGGTGTAGTGACAATGTTTTTAATTTTTATTTTCAACTGAAACAAATGTTTTAAGATACTAAGGATTTTAACCCTTTTTAGGCATAAAATAAACTCTATTCATACTAAGTAAATCTCTTCGATAATAGCCTATGATTCGTTTGTTTTAGCTAAACGCCATTTTACCTAATGCATAACCATACAACTGTTAGCTGCCTAATTTACCTCTGGCAACTACTTTATCATAACTTCCAAACTAGTGCTCTTATTTTACTTTTGTGATTACTAACTTCACACATATGCTTCTACACATCAATTTTCAATTATTCATATTTTATTTCCAAATTAATTATTCTATTCATTGGCATTTTTGCGTTATCTTCTACCCTCAATTTCATTATCAATCATTTCTCCTAACTTTTACCATCTTTTATTTAATTTATACAGGCTTCACAATGAAAAAATATCATTCTTCCTCGCAACTAATCCAACATGGTGAGACATTTCAAAGCTTCAAAATTAAGGAGATTTTACATCGATTAAAGATATCTTGGCTCTTCGTTTCGACTCTCCAAATGAGGTATCGTATTATAAATATATAATACCTAACTCTCTTTCATTATCTTCTAATAATATACATTTCACAGGTTGTATACGTTATTTGCCAAGTAAGAATCACTGGTGTAGAAGAGCATATTGATTGGTATTATCCAGCATGCAACTATTGCAACAAGAAACTAAAACATAATAGCAATTTCTTCTTCGGTGAAGTGTAATACCCCGTATTTTTGGCTATATTTATTTTTGGGATTAATTAATTAAATGCGTATTAATTGGAAATTAATCCGGGTTATAAATACTAATGTGATGCGAGTTGGTATTTGATTATGTGCATATATGATTATATATGAACTTGGTATTATAAAATTTGTCGTGGGATCTATATACGACATTTTAGAAATTTTGTTGAGACGCGTGGGACCGTCGCGTCACAATATAATATTTTGATGATAAAAGTGAATTTAAAATCTATAACCCGTATGGTCATTTTGAGTGCGCCAATGCGTCCGGAAGGGTCGAGATAGTCAGAAAACACTAGCCGGGGGTATAGTTTGGGTTCCGGGGTATTTTTAGGCCATACCGGCAACTTAAAGGGTATTTTGGTAATTTTACATTTTTAGGAATTAAAAGTGACGAAAATTAGAGATGTAAATCTGATGTGGATATTGACCCACTAAGACCATAACCAACCCATATTAACCCTTTAAGCTACGGAGGCTAACATTAGGTTTACAATCTTCCCCAAATCAAACCCTAGCCACCTTAAGCCACCATTGGAGAAGGAGCTTAGAAAAAGAGGAAACTCTGCAGAATCTTCACCAAACCTACACCAAAATCAGAAATCAAACCAAGGAAAGTGTTTTAATTATATTTAAATTCGTAAAATGTTTCCCCCATGTTAGAAAATTGATAAATTACAACTGTTCTTGAAAGATAATGAAAACCCATGTAGTTTGGAGTTTAGAACTTGAAAATTGTGAAGAGAATTGCATGTAGTATGATAGGTAGATGATTTCCCTTATAATAATTGTGATTTGAAGGAATTAAAACGAAATAAATTCTGGGACTTGATGATGATATAAACCTAGGGTTCATGTTCTAGAGAAATTGGGAAAAGTGTAGAGATTTGTAAATTTTGTTGATGTTATGATGATTCAATCCTTGAAAACATGTTAGGAGATGATGTAAATATGTTTAGGATGAATTAGAGACCCTAAAACATTGTTGGGATGAACTTTGGAAGAGATTAGAATTGATAAAAATGGGTAAAAACGAGATGGGGAAAAATCTGGGCCGAAGCTGGTAGCTCGTTAGAAGCAGCCCCCAGGTCGTTCGAACGAACTCGTTCGAACTAGCTTCTAATGAGTTGACCAGTCGCTGCTAATGAGAAGGGATCTCGTTCGATATCTCGTTCGAACGAGATATCGTTAGAAGGAACAGTTCGTTCGAACGAACTGGGATCTCGTTCGAACAGCCTCGTTCGAACGAGACTTCTAACGAGTTGACAGAGGGATCTCGTTCGAACAGCCTCGTTCGAACGAGACTTCTAACGAGTTGACAGTTTGGTCCTTTTTGGACTGTTTTGACTTTTGGAGTCCCGGAAACTTGTTCGAGGATATAGATAGCATTTCTTTGATGATATAGTGATAGACTTGGGACATTTGGTATTTATGAGGAGGAATTTACATACGAGAGTTGTATTACATGGACGGTTTTGGGTTGAGACGTGAGTGTCTACTACAACGTGAGAAATTATAGCGCGTATAATTACAAATCGGAATAGTATAGATTGTGATATTTATAGTTAGTGCGAGAATGCGATACGTATTACGATTAAAATACGGTATTACTAAGATGTGTGTTTACTTAGTATATGGATTGTGTGTATGACATACCTACCATACTTGCTATCATGGAAGGTTGCGTTCTCTTAGGACCCTCTAATCCTTGTGTGCCTACGGGGGGGATATAGACTGGTGCCTCGATGAACATAGGTCATAGAAGGACTTATTGTGATATTAATAAGTCTGCTGATCATGGGAGCGTAGGTATGTGCGTGACCCATGTGATGGTGACTGTGTTCGCCTCCACTATTTGTGATTTGTGTTATCTTAACTATTCCTGAGAGATTCGGAATATGTGATCCTTATGTACGTGATGTACCGGGATGGATATCAGAGTATGTGTGCACCGCAGCTTAGTTCTCGGGGTGCTTGTATTGTATATTTATGATGTGAATAATATACATTTAATTAATGGGAATCCTGATGTTAATGTTGTAAATATATTACGGTGTTGCTTCGAGATGTATAGCGAGTTAATTAATAGTGATATATATATATTGCATGTTGAGCATCTGAGTTACATTAAACCCCTATTTAATTAAGAGCGCTATTATGTTAATGGAACCGAGTATTATGGGTAGGACTTTCGGCAGTCTAGCTAGATATGTTGTCACTTAGCTAGTAGTATGGGTACTTGCGTTAGGAGTGCACAGTTTGACGAGAGGTGAGAATATAATGTGAGTGCACGTCCTAACATGTACTTTGCATTTAATGTTTTAAATGTTTTTAAAGCACTTGCAGGTTTTTAAAATATAACTCCACATTCGGGCTCTGACCCGTTTGCTTTTCAAATCTTTTTCTTGTAAAACCATTTTTAGGTGCCCGGCCACAAGGACACCAAGCATAGGATACTCATTCAGGTGACGAGCTGTAGCTGCTTGTGGAATCTACAGGGATTTGCATGTAGACGCTTCTATCTTTTGGATTCCAGAGTCACTATCTATCAGTTGTTGGGCATGTTGCCCATTTCTATTTAGAGACATCTTTTACATTCCAGTTATCAGACTTTAGCATGTTTTATTTCAGTTCGGTTATTTATTTCAGTATGGGATTGTAGTGAGGAGTTTTCCTCCAGACTTTAATTACTTTTTTGTGATGGTTATTCGTTTTACTTCAGTATGGTGAATGGTGTTATTTATTCCTTCATTACACTTGTTGCATGTTAATCAGATTTTAAATAAAATTTGGCACTTACTTTTTAAATACTAGGTGGTTAGTAAAAATAAAATGTTTTCGACAGTGATACTATTAACTGAGGCAACTTGGCATTTTGAATTAATTTAATAAAGGAGTAGCTACCCGGTATTTAATTAGTCGGGGTGTCATAGGAAGCATGCATTACCAACAATCTAATTCCTTCTCCTAGGTATTATATTCTTATAACTCATTTTTATTTACTGTTAAATCTAATAATATATAACAAACTACAATCTTCCATAAATAGGTACAAAGGGAAATCAGTGTCAAGGACAAAACGACTTGCACCACATTTGTCCTTTTCAACAAAGAACCTGAATCTTTAATCAAAGTCCCATGTTCTAAGCTTAGACAAATTAACCACGACGTTAGCATATGTTTTTCCTATTCATTTATAATGTTCTCTCACAAATTTCGTCTTACACAATTTTTATTCACACATACTATCTTCACTATTTTCTCCAGTTTATCGAAGATCCACTTCCACTTGCAATCATAAGGATCATCGGTACCTCCCACAGATTACGCCTCAAGCTCAATAACTACAACTTATTTCGTGGTTATGAAAACTACACCGTGCCAAACATTTATCCAGATTCCATAATCGAAGATAATCCAAAGCGTAATAACCCTAATAAAAAGGTATTGTACACATAATCTTTCAAATATTTCTACTACATTTTTTCCCTTAATTTGACCCTATATAATTTACATACAAAGAAAGATGTCAATTCATTCCCAATCAAGATCCTATCATTATCAGAGACAATCAAATCAACATTCGGGGAATTCTAAATACTTCTCCAATATCTCCTACATCACATAAATCACTTCATTCCACTGACGTCAAGTCGAACCTATCTATAAAAAGAAGCGTGCGTCATGGTAATTTCAATTTATTATGTATTAACTTTCTTTTCAACTTTACAATACACTATTCTAATATTTTCTTAACATATATTTTTCCTTAATTATAGGATTATTAATGAAAGAAAAAAAAGGATGATATAGATTCCAGTTTAGGAGTTCCATCTTCTTCATCACATTACACCATCTCCTACAACATTCCATTTATATTTTATCGTCTCACTCTATGTAAAACTTTGACAATGTTTTTTAACATTTCTACACACTGCTTAATTATCATTACTACTCTACATTTACACTCTATTGAACATTTTTTTTTATCTATGTTCAATTTTCCAGCTGTCTTCGTTTATTATGCATTCAATATTGTATCACTCGCGCATTGCACAGGTTTTCACCTAGTATACATGATTTCATGATACATGCCTGTACAATAAAAAGTTGTTATATATATATATAATATAATTTTTTTTTTTGGTGCAAATATAATATTAAATGCTTATGTGATTATGCACAAATTTGAAAACTGTAGGAACTGTTTTCAAACTATTAACAGGATTTTGAAAATTATTCTTAATGAATGTATTTTAACTACAAGTTATTACAAGTGATATGGAATGTCATTAAAAGTTTGGAGAAATGATCCCATTTCTTATCGTGTTGTCATAATGCTATCACTTAGCTATTTAATCAAGTTTAATTAATTACTAATATTTTCCCAAGTATTTTAAAAAACAATATTCTAGTTTTTTTATGTAAAATTAGTTAATTCATTTATATATAAATGCCAAAAAATTTAAAACAATAAAAAAAGTTTAAGGTGTTTGTGAAAATGTCTAAACCAAATGTATATCCTTACTTTTTCAAGGAGTGTATCATTGCTCTCTCACAAAACTACAAATAGCTTTATAGTTGCTTTCGTATTGTCATATTTTTATATTAATTTGGAAGACGCCTGTATATGTATAGTTATTCTTGATATTTATATTATTTCATTCTTATTATTGGAATAGGATGCTAACTATTAAGTTTCTTCGTTTGATGTAAGGTTTTTTATATTTTTTTCCACTCCATTAATATATGCAGTCCATCATGTTAAATGCAAGGTGTAAATATATACAAATTAAATAAAATAAAGAAATTGAACTTTTAAAGTAATTAATATAATTTTCTTTTTCATTATTCTTAGGGTTAATAAGACTATAATACTATCAGTTTGTTGGCATGTTTGCGCATCTTAGGTTTTCATGAGATTTGCATTTTTTGTAGTCTGTATAATTTTGTATCCTAAATGTTTTCCAAAATGACTAGGAGTATCAAAGTAACATTTTTTAAATCTCATAATTTCAAACTCTTTTATGTCGTATGAGTTTTGCATTTTTTGTAGTCTATACAATTTTGTAGCCTACATGTTTGTCAAAATGAGTAAGGGTGTTAAAATAATATTTTTTAAAATGCCATAAGGGTATCAAAATAGTATTTTTTTTTCAAAATTCCCATAAACCCACGCTTTAGGACTCAAATTGATTAGCTACCATTGGGCAATTTTGACGCACATCAACCACATAAACAAATGGGACAAAACAATCTTGCATTTTTTGTTTCTTTTCATTAATCAGGCACACAAATGAGACTGAATATAATATATATATCTAACATTGATCCAAAATTAAGGCTAAAAATTGTAGATAGTGCTCAATTTGCTACTTATCATAGTTAGTATTAAGTTGTAAAACATGACAAGCTAGTTTTTGGATTGTTTATAGGCATGTAATTGTATTTCTAATAATATGTATTTCCAGCCTCTCAAACATATGATTATGTTTGAATACTTTTGTTAACTACTTTACACATTAAATCATTGATACAAATGAACACTGAAAATCATGTAAGATAACCCCCTTTAAAATATGCAATCATTTTGTATAACTTTATCATTAGTGCTTTTGGTAAAGGAGTGTCTTTACTTCAATTTAGGATTTTTTGAGTTTGAACAACTTCTAATGATTGGAAAGGTATTATATATGTTTAAAAATGAATAAAACATGAATTTTTACCTTGTTGGATTCTTTTTTTTTGTAATCTCTTAGTTAAGGACTATATAAATCTCAGCTACTATAGGGTATATTTATTTTTGTAAATTATGTACTGCCACACACAGTTTCATTTATCATGTGTAATTTTGAGGTTATATTGTCATAGGGCATTTGCTGATGGTTTGTGGCATTCTTTTATGCAATATTGGTTTTTCGTGATTAATCAAATTTGGTATTTAAAAGTTTTTCCTTTCTTCTTGATTACTTATTACACACAATGAATAAGAAGTTGAAGAAATATATTATATCTTTCATTAGTATTTCACTTCTTCATTTTCAGAAACCTTTCCAAACAATTACTACTTCCTTTTTCATTTATGATTGTTTATGTTTACTTAATTTAAATAAGTTACTAAGGGATTGTGGATGGATAAATAATGCTTCGATATGACATTACTATGTACTTCCATTACTATTCTTTCATTCAATTTCTCTACTTAAACTTTATCACGATATATATTTAACTAAATACACAAACAAATTATGATAATGAAATGACAAATCAATATTCATACACAATTTCTTAATGTCAATTAACTCTAATATCTTGTAACACCCCATGATTTAATAATTATTTTAATTAATTAATTGGAATTTTTTTGAGAAAAATAAATTTTTGGATTTAATAATTTTTATAAAGTAAATATGTTGTTCTAATATTTGAGGAATAGAACTTCAAGCGGAATTAAAATCGGATTTAAAATGGATTTTTTATTAAGTTTTTAATTTTTTCCTTATATAATTTTTCGTGGGGGAACTATCGCCAGACCTGCTCGATCGATCGACTTGTCAGTTTTTGGCGCAGTTCGACTTCTTAATTTTGTAGAGTTTAAGTTGGTTTAGGATTCTTAATTGGTATATAACCATTTTAATTCGTGGGGGAACCTTTCATAATCACCTTTTCCCAAGTTTTTCACCAGAGGGCCCTTCCAAAAGATTTTGCTCTCAACGTTAATCATCAACCTCCAATTTAATCAAATTTTTGTCAAGTTTCGAACGCTAAATTTGAGTTTAATCAAGTTTGTGCAAGAACATCTCTTTGCTAATTTTTTGAGCGAATTCAGATTTCTAATCAGATTTCAAATCGATCTTCACTCAGGCTTGAATAATCTATTCCTTTTCTTTAGTATTATGCATTTTAAGTGTCGCCTGAACCGTTAATCATGTGTTTTTGATTAAAATCAATTAGTAACTTAATTAGAGAAAGTGGACACTAAATTTTGGAGCCGTTTTTGTGAAAATGTTTAATATGATTTAATCTTTGAAACCCTTGGGTGCGTAGGATAGATTTTTGGGTTTTTATGATTTTTGGGTTTTCATGTAGAATTTTTACGGGATTATTTATGTGATTATTGGGACGTGCTCACACTTATAAAAATTAGATGGCTTATAAAAGAGAATGATTATGATGTATTGAATATTGTTGCATGTTAATTAATTTAACTTTTTTGAATACAAATAATTATGTTGAAAACGACGACGGTGTCATTCCTTGAATTAAATTGAATTGGGACCTTTATGATTAATTTTTATGTTATTCTTATGAATTGTGTTTCGCATGATTCATTTTATTCACGTTTTCCATCGCGAGGATGAGGGACTTTTGGATAGTATATTGCTCAACCCTATTTTAGGATGCTTACTACGTATGGGACTAGTGGGTAGGCCTTAGTTAAAATTTATAATTATTAGGTATGAGACTAGTTAGCGTAAATTCGTGGGGATTTTATATTTCGGGGTGGGGAAGATTTTTTATGTTATATCATCGTTGAGCTAGCCTAGGTATGAGACTAGGATGGATTTTCTCTTGGTGATTCATGATATATGTAAGATAGTACGTATGTATACTTGGGTACCCTTAGGTCTGGGACTAAGGGGTATTTTGAGGATCTCACATCAATAAAAAGGGTGGGGGTAATTTGATAACTGTGAAATTGAGAATTGAGAATTAATGCCTAAGAAAATAAGACAAGTATTAAAATATGGGCAACATAAATAGAGAGGGCCAACAGTTTAAACGGGTCAACCGTCGTTTTATGTCCCGTCGTGCGTGGAACCTTGTCAAATTGAGGGATCGACAGTTTAAACAGATCATCGGTTGTTTTGACAAGGGAAAGTATTAAACTTTGGTGGAAATTACCACCCAGGGTGGGAGGACCACCATGATCAAATGTAAGAAGAATGATAAGTTGGGTTAATTTAATTAAATTGACAATTTGGGGACTATGAGATATTTAAAATGATATTGGTGTGATTTTATAAGAACCTTTGGGGATGGTTAGTAATTTTACTTTCTTGCGTTTAATTATCTCGTATTAATTAAAATATTCCATTGCGATATTTATCATGTATAATGCTATTGTCTGGGTTCACGGACCCTATTTGAGGGGAGTAATGTGTATTCATGCTCGGGGCTCTGACCTCGTACGTTGACTAACTTTTTAAGGATAAATCTGGAGAAACTACATAGGATTATTTGGAGATTATCATTTGGAGGTGCAACTGGAGTTTATTTTATATTGCTGCTTAGTAGTTTAGTTTAGCTTTCTTTTTGTCGTATTTACATTGAGACACAGTTTATGGTTTTGATTGGGCCATTCGGTTCCAAAGTTGTTATCGGTTTTATTCAGATTTCTTTATTGATTCAGTTGGTGTTTATTTAGTTTTAAATTATTAGATATTGAATTATTATTTGGAGTTTTAGCATGTGATGGCTATCTTATCACACAGTTGGTTATTATCATTTGGGATTTATTCAATTATTTATCATGTGGATTGATTTATTTATGTCTCATGTCTGTCTCATGCTGAGAATGGTATTTTATTTACTCGTTCCCGACTTAGTTTTGGTGGCGGTCGACTCAAGAATTTAGCGGGGTGTAACATATCTTTCTAGTCGCTGCATGCATGTGCATCCATCCGACATGCATTACATGTGGAATCACGTTAGTGCCAACTAGTATCTAAAAAATACTCAAAGGGTATTGGAGAAAAACTCTTATAAATAGTTATTTTCAACTAATGATGTTTTAACACAAAATAAGATCCCCTAAATATATAACCTCTTTTGTTAGTGGAAACAACCAATGACCAAAATATACTCTCAATATTTCAAAATAAGCTCAAGTGGACAACTAGGAACACCTAGACCTAATAGCAAAAGACTAGCCAATCTATCAACAAGATATGATTGAAAAGTGGTTTAGAATCCAATCTACATATTTTTTTAAAGCAATTAAACCATTAAGGATCCTCAAAATTCAAATTGGTTCACCTTCCATCACTAGTTCGTGGGGGAGTTTTTTGCATCGAGCTTGCGGCAAGATGGGTCGCAAAGTTAACCAAATAATTTTTGAAAAGCAACTAGGAAAATTTGCAGTTAGGGACATTGAATATCGTTGTAGTGAAGCACTATCAAAAGAGGCCGAAATATCTACCCGGTATTTTATCCATCAACTTCCATAAAATTCCTTATATTTGAAAATAAATTTCATCGGCATATGATGATGACAAATATCTAAAAAATACACACTCAACTTTAACACATTTTTAAATTTAAGAAGATCTATGTTTTTGTCATGTTAAACCACAGTTGTTCTAAGTTATCGACATCCTTTACCTTTATTCAGAAGTGACATTCTCATAGGTTATGGTATAATGTTGCTTTGGGATGAAGATGGCGAAGTCCGATCATAAAATCTTGATCATGCATCTTTTCTAGATCAATCGAATATTCAAACACAATTGTGTTTGGTTCAATCGATAAAAGACAACCAAACAACTAGAGGGCACATAAGTGTATGTATATGCCTAGAATATCCCCCTTTATCCATTTTGTGAGAATACATACAAATAAAAAGATCATAAATATATAAATCAAATATTTCATCAATGACACCACCTACCTCGGCCAAAGGTATAATGATAAAAAGACACACTCAAATGAATCACAAGGGATTCCTCACCATTCGAAACTTTTGAACTTTTTTTGCATCTACAACTAACAAACACAAAAAAATACTAACTCCTAAATAAATGGAAATGAATTATAAGTAATTGTGACACCCCGCCTAATTAAATACCGGGTGATCACTCCTTTATTAAATTAAATCAAGATGAACAGTTGGTTCATTCTTAGCATCACTGTTGAAAAAATAACTTTTCCAATTTAAACACCCTAATTAATTAAGCTAAGTGTCAAAACCATTTTTAGACATTACTTTCCAAATTTTATTTTATAAACCAAGATTTAAATGTTTACAACAATACCATATTAAAGAATCACAACACAATTATCCTAGAACATATAATCCAAATAATTTAAACATTCAACAACTAAATCCCAACATTTAAAACTTAAAGTAAAACATCCAGACAGTAATAAATCCCAAAGTGACAATACTAGAAATAAATGAATCACAATGTCCAATAAAACAACTAGATAATGGAAATGGGAGACACATTCCCAACTGATTAAATAAGCTAGGAGTGGAATCAAATAAACGAAGTCGTCTAAGCAAGAGGCCTGCAACTCCCACCTAAGCTGCAGCGCGTTCCTTCCAACGGATCCTACGCAAGACGCCCCTATGGCTGGGCACCTATAATATATACATATACATACAAGAGAGGAAGAGAAATAGAAACGGGTCAGAGCCCGATAGTGTAAATGATTTAAAATTTGTTTAGCAAGTATTTAAAATGTTTACAGGCCAATGCAACAACATATTAGTGCGATACTCTCTTGAGAAATTCTCACCTCTCTTCTAATGTGCACACCTATCGCACTAATCTTCCCAATGGCTTAACTTATCTTATGTTACTCGTAAGATTTAAAACTGAACAATATAATTGTTTAAGAGGAAAATTTCATTTGGTCACAAAGTTCTCATTTAAACCTTATTTGCTAATAAAGTTTCCCAGTATCCCATTATACTTTTCAAAACAAGTATTTCCAAATTGAAGGCAAGATTCATTTCTTACTTACCATAACACAGTAGGCAGTTCCAAATTTCAGCATTTCATATATATATTAAATACTCGTATAATATATATATATTCTAACAGCACCCCACATAAAAATTATGGTGCGGGCATACTCTGCTATCCAATCCCCGTATCTCTCGTACTAAGGGAAATACAAGTTCGGAATCACTCTCGAACTGTATTAACACATACACAAACAATATTGAGGCGAAGCATAGATTTCATGTCTCTAAGAGGTCAGCACATACGCTCACGTCTCTTAGGACCATCTGACCATTGATCAGATAGCCTGTACCAAGGATATCTATCTTCTAGGGTACTAGTCAATATTCCCCATAAAGGTCCCATCGAGATAAGACTGTCCCAGTGCGGTAACCTCATGGATATCAAGTAGCGCGGGCATGATTTTTACATGTATATAGTATATGCATACACAGTCATATAAATATACTACTTTTATCATATCAATTTAGGTTCATCCCATAACCCATAATCACGACATTTATCCTTATTTTCCCATTATTTGTTATCACGTATAACTGTTTGTCTCTAACTTTAATTCGAGGGGTTATTCCAACTTACTACGTAACACTCATGGACTCTATCCTCCCAAGTGTAAAATTCAGTAGGTATTCATCTATTTCCATCGTAACCATTTTTACGTATCTCTCCCTTTAATACAAAATTCCATCATCCCTTATATATAAAAACCCCAAAAATATAAATTTCGCCTTACATTAAAGGTCTCTTAATCATTTATAAATCCTACTGGTCATCTTTATCTCCCAAAATATTTTAATAAGGGTGTCTAAGGAGTATTCTTCATTTAGAATCAATTCAATAATTTTAAAAAGGGGAATTTAAGTCTGCCTCAATCGATCGAAGCTCTTGGCTCGATCGATCGATCAAACAGGTATGGCGAATTCTGCAGTTAACCAGTTACGGGTTCTAACAGATAACCTCACCCAAATCCATATTTTTCACACCCAAACTTCCTAAAATTTGTACTATAATCAGTATACACCCATGTTATTCATCTTCTACGTAAAGCATGAAATTTTGCATCAATAACCATGGATTTATAGGCAAAAACTTCATAAAAATCTCAAGAACCCTAAAATTTCTTTAACATGGTTCTAATCAATCTTTTCCAGAATTTTCTTCTTCTAAAACATCATAAATTCATGGTTTAATCCTCTACATGTGAAGGGGTGTCCGGATTATCATTCAAATCATAACTACATGCGCTTTCCTATCTCCAACTTGGGTTTTCTTCCATGAAACTCATCATAATCATCCCTAGACTAACATGAGTGATGCATTAACGAAAATAAGCAAGATAAACACTTGCCTGGGATTTTCAGAGTTCTGGTTTGATGACAAATTTTGTGTGGTTGCGTTTCCCGTCGCGCGATCTACGCGTTGGTGGTGGTGGCGGTGCAAACGGATGGATTTTGGGCTTTGGATTGCTTTGAAAGCTCTCTCCTTCCCTCTCCTATGGATGTCACTTGTCTTTGGTTGTTTTAACCCTAGAAGGCAACCTTATCCATATGATATAACCCTTGAAATTTCGTGGGTTTAATTACCCAAAAATGTAAAATGTCCAAAATGCCCTCTCGGGGTGCTAAATAGGCCTAAAAATGCCCCGAGACCCAAACTAAACTCTCGGGTATACTTTTCTGACTATCTCGACCCTTCCGGACACTTTGGCGCACTCAAAATGACCATACGAGCAACTAATAATATATTCACTTTTATTAATCAATATTTAGTCCCGACGCGACACGGGCGCGTCCCGACTTAAATTTTCAAAATTGTCATTTTATTCACTCGTGACATTTAATATAACCAATATTATATATTACTTTGCTCATTAGTAATATTCAACAAATTTCCCATAATTACTAACTCTCATCGCGTTAATAATTATAACATAATTAATTTTCGGAATTATATTAAATAATTAATTCACATTAAATTTAATAAATCCCCAAATTAATATAGCATAAAAATACAAGGTATTACAGTAATGGGGTGAATAATAAGATATATGTCAATGTAAATAATTCATCAAATCACGAAATAACATACACAATGTTTAGCTAAAGTCACTAAAAAACATGATATATAAAATATCTATCATTAAGTTTATCCTCCAACTAATTAATTTTCACATAAACTATTCCATAATCTCTCACAATGATACTCCCCCTTAATTAAACATCCTCCCTTTTGCCCTGGAATAGCCAAAAGGAAAAACAATTGAATCAAGAAATATTAGCAATTGGAATTCCCCCACTTAGTAGGACACGTGGAAAGGACTTACCTATGTATCCTTAGATCCAATTAGCGTCTCGATCAAGCATGAACGACTACACCTAGATTCTCATTACGCTCGGATAACATCAAATCACGTTCCTAAAAATGATGATCCAACTCCACCTCAAATTCATCAAAGTTGATCAACTCAAAGAGAGACTGATCATAATAAAACTTAATCTCTTTATGAAGAATGAGTATTGGCTAAGATCTATAATTCCTCTAAATTCATATTCTAAATTGGATCATGTTTCCTGCATGGGAATAGTATAATTACTCTACACTCATGGTGGAAAAGTTAGCAAACTAGGTAGTGGGAACAATTTCTTCCCACAAAGGCTGCCAAATTATAGGGTAATTGAATCTACGATAATGTTGATTACCAAATAATCCCTACACTGCTATGAAAGAAAGTAAATTAACACAGTACGTATGTGGTTCAACAAGTTAGACTTTCTTACATCCATGAGGAAAAAGTGTGGAGTTATTTCATTAAAATAAAATTAACTTCAAGTGCTATGGTTTCTAGTTGAGAGCCCAAGTCATGGACATAAGGTGTTGTGTGTATGTTGATTGTTGACAACATGATGTCCCTTCTTAGGTGTCTTATTTATAACTTCAAGACCTAGGCCTACAGTGTTGCTTTGAGTCAGTTGGGCTTTGTTGTGCTTATGTATGTTGGAGACTTTAATAAGTTTTTGTACGGAGTATTTGTTGATTTGATCTAAGAGAAGTCTGTAAATATCCCTAAAGTTGAAGTGTCTTTTGATCGTTGAGTGCCCCAGGGGAACGCTATTAAATATTACACTTTTTTGGTAGTGAACCATCGCTTCATCAATAGTTATACGTGCGCACAATTATCTTTTTGGGGGGTTAATCATGAGGGCACTTCCAAGTACTAGGTGACGGTTCCCACACTTTTGCTTATTTTACAGTTCATTTGAAAAACTTGCAATCTTCAATCTTTCAAAGGAAAGATTTTTTGTTGTCATCACTTCGTTAAGTTCACTTTAAGAATTTATTCGAAACTCTTTCTTCATTTCACTTTTCTCCCCTTTCTTTGTTTAGTTCTTTCATTGAGCTTGTGATCTTTAAACATGGTGTACGTTATAGGTGAAAACACTTTGGAAGAATTTAAACTTCATCATTTAATCCCCTTATGGTTATCAATAGAATTAGTTCATGTTCCTTGTGACTTTTGCACCTTTTCTAAAGGCCACTAGTTGCTTTCAATCTTTATTACTTTCCCACCAAATTGGTTATTTTTGGACTTGCTCCAATACGTTGATCTGATTCCAACCCAAGTTTCCATAAACACATAGAGGATCATTAATAGGGTCAATTGTATTAATGAGTTATATAAGACTAATCTTTGTGGTACTGAGATCATGTACTGTTACCAATAGGTGACGACTACTGAGAATATTTACTATATAAAGACGAGGGTGGAGACTGAGCCTTGGTTGTGAACCTCCCTAATTCCAATAAATATTATCGAGATCATGATCTAATTGTAAAAAATTGGCAATACTCTTTCCTTTCTAAGCATGTCGCATATGAAGGGTCAATATGACCTCGGGAAGGGTAAGGAATAGGTTATAAAGGAGTTTTGTTAGCTTTGTGATTCTTTCTTGATTGGTGTTAATGTTTTTTTATTTTCTCTATTTATTTTTGTAGCGAAGATTTAGAAGAAGATTCCTCATGAACGACATTAATATGTTGACCTTAGGGCGATTTGGTCTATTAAAAAAATAGTTCGAGCTATGAGTATCCAATGTCGACGTCGTTTGTTCTCGGCTATAAGAGTACCACCACTTCCTTCATTAAAGGGTCGATAGAGGGAAGTCTGATTACCTTGGACGAACCCGAAGACTCCACTTCCCCTCACTCAATGAGGAGCAAATTATTCAATTAGAGCATATCTTCCTAGGACTTTAATAGGGACGAATTGTCTGAGGAAATCACATCCTCCTACTTTGATACACTTGATGTTTTCTTAGTTCCTTCCACCCTTTTTCCCATTGCCACGATGAAGAGGAAGTCTAACTTGATCGCTGCCAACATTAGTGGTGGACTTATTAGTACCATATCTCCTCCCCCATTCGCCCATTGGGAAAAAATAAAGACCTTGATCGGCCAACGAGCAAGAAAAGTGATATTGGGGATTCCACTAACCCCATGGACCTTGATGAATCCCCTTTCAAGGAGCACGAGCCTCTTTTAAAGAGGCCAATGGTGGATCATATTACTAAACTGGGGATTGTAGGGAAGAAGATTCATGATAAAGGCAAGGGTTTTATACTGATTGTGGGGATTTTTCCAGTATAAAACCCTTTCCCTACAAACCCTAAGGACTCCACTTCCTCCATTATGTTATTACTCATCCTGATTTTTCCAGGGACTTGATTATGTCTAGGTTTTTATCTCCAGACAGAGCAGCCGACTCTTCCTTACATTATTCAAGGTTATTGGAGCATTCCAACCACAACCTTTTCTTTATAAATTGATCACCTTTATACTATTCTTTTATGACCATCTGTTATATTTTTCTCATGTTTGTCTGTCCTTTTGTTCTATAGTTATTGATTGATTATGATCAATTACTGGAGAGGAATGACAGGATGAAAGAATCCTCTTTTGATGCGGAGGTCGCATTTTAAGGGTTACACAAATCTCTTTTAGCTGCTCAATGGGTCAACAATACTCAAGCGGATAAGAAGGAAAATCTTTATGAGAAGGTTAATATCTTGGAGGCCAAGAATATCATTCTTCAAAAGAAGATTGATGATTCCACTTCTCTTATGGTTATCATTGATTAGGTAAAAAAGGATTCCAGAGAATCAAAGGTTGAAACCATCCTCGCTAAGACACATGTAACTGTAACTAAGGCCAAAGTTAAGAAGACCTTGGATAATGTACCGTAGATAAAGGAAGCCACCTTCACCCATGGATAGGATAAAGGCTTTGCAAATGTTGAAATGCAAATTGCCTACCTAAAAAAAGTATTTTTCAAGAATGGCTGGGATGAAGCACTTGTTAAGGTTGGCACGAGCGAGGGTTCAAACCACTTTGGTGAGAATCATCTAGGTTCCCACTCAATTAGACAAAGAGGTTGACGATAATGATGATTAGGTTGTTTCAGAGGAGAAGATTGCCAATAAAACATAGGCGACTGCTGAATAAGCTATCGATCTAAACTAGATGACTACTAAGCAGGAGACCGAGAAAGAAAAGGTCAAGAAAATAGCCTCTTGGGGACTCTTATTAAGGAATATTGTATTTTCCTTTTTTTTCCCCAATAATTTAGGGGCATGCCTCGGTTATAATCCTTTTTAATGGAATTAATCATTTGATTCAACTATAGTCGGTTCATTTAATTTTTTAAGTCTTCTCTTTTGTTTATATCTGACCACTTGTTCATGCAATTTAACGTAAGACTTGTAGCATTGTTCATTGCTCAGAATAAATTTCATCAAATAAGTGGAAGGTTGTTCACTTGGTCATAACGAAGATGATGAGGATGATGAGTATGATGAGCTTGTTCCTGATGTGTCAGCTCAAGAAAGAGGGTCATACTTGGATCTTTATCGCCTCTTTCATCAGGCAGTCACATACAATGCTGAATTTCATGTCCAGATTTTTACTTCTCAATGCATCCATAAAGAGTCATTATCCAATTTGAAAGCTGACTTCGAATGAAAGCTTGCCAACTTGATCGAAAAGAGTTGATTTGATGAGAGACTGGTCATCATGGAAATTGCATACTAAGGAAATAATTTATTCATTATGCCGATCTAGTGGGAGCTAAAGAGATCATCACTTTCCTTGAGAGGGATAACAATAAATTGAAGGTTGATCTTGAGAGACTCAAATAGTCTAAACTAAGAAAATAGGTTAGGGAGGGCACTTCCTTTTTGGAAGAAAAGAACACCCAGCTGAGGGAGGAGCTAGAGAAGTCAAAAAAGGCCTTAAATGACAATGTTATAAATTCTAATGGATAATATTCCTCTCAATTATAGAAGTAAAGTTGCCTAGTAAAAGATCTAGAGAAGATCAAGAAGACCTTACTCAATAAATCATTAACTAGTAAAAGTATGATAAAAAAGATTGATCATCTCACATTCCAGTTCCATAAATAATCTCACCAGGTCTAGATGGATGACAAAGATAAGGCTTTTCTCAATATGGATCCTTACCTGAGCGATGCTTGGAATATTGAACATAAACACGGTTGGCTTAATGCAATTATTGTGGTAAAAATGCCACGGGATTCTAAGTTGTGGTGTTATTATGACACAGTCCACTTAGATCATCAAGATCCCCCTTACAAGCTCAACGTCTCGTGGATCCTAATGAATGCCATTCCGAACAGCCTTATCAAAAGACACCTCCGTTACTTTGGCCTTAATGGGGATGATGAACTCTAATGACCTAAACACTTGGTTGATAGGGTAATTACTGGTGGGCCGTAAAGGATTGGAGAGCTTACTGTGATCGATACTCCTTATGCATTTGATGTACCACCTGCTGGAGTTAGGAGTTCAACAAATGAGCTATCCCAATCACATAATTGATCTAGGCATATTCGCCATTTTGTTGTAAATTATTTACTTGTTTCAACTTCCTTGTAATAACTTTGTAGTGTTAATGGAAATTTTTGCATGTTTACTTCCTTATGGGGCGTGGTCTTTTGGTCTTAACTTTTAGGAGATGTTGTCACATTGAATCTTAGGCACTTGTTTGTGGGATCGTTCCTTAGTGAGGATTTTTATAACCCAGCTGGTCGTAGGCACCTAAGGTTTTTCAGTAGGCCTTTCATCGGTTGTAAGCCATTGCTCAGATTTTGTTATTTGCTAAAACTCTTTTAGTTGGCCGAGCTATATATATAGTTGGTTTACGGTTGCACAACTAGTTAGTTTTGAAAAAAGACATTTGAGGGAATACAATTATCACACTGATAAGTAATATGTTAAAAAGAATTCATTCAACTAGTCGGTCTTCTTTATTAAGTACTCATTGGAATAAAGCAAAGAGATAAGTGCGAGAAGTTTGAAAAAACTTCTTAAGGAAACTTTAAAACTAAAATAAACAAAACAAATTTAGTCATAAACTAAAGAATCAAAAAGTAAAACTTTCGTAAATTGGTCGCGTTCTAAGCTCGGGAACCTCTCTACCCTCCGCTGTTTCTAATTGGTAGGCTCCTATTAGGTCGTCATGGATGACTTTGAATAGGCCTTCCTACTTGGGTCCCAGTTTCCCGTTAGAGGTCTTTTTGGCGATGCCCTAAATATTTCTTAGCACTTTGTCTCCGACCTTGAGTCCTCTCACTTTGGCCCTCCCTATTGTACTTCTTGGCCAACTACTAATGGTAGGAGACAAATTTTATAAGAGAGAGTTCTCTTTTTTCATTGGCTAAGTCAAGCTCTAATCAGATAATTCATTGTTGAGATCTTGATTGACTAATGTGGACTTCATGGTTGACAAACTTACTTCCAGTGGGATCACTACCTCCATTTTCTAAGCTAAGGCAAAGGGTGTTTCCCCTATTAATCGCTTGAGTGTTGTTCAAAATGCCACCCAAAGAACGTGGTGGAGTTGGTCTACCTAAGTGCCTTTTTCTTTTTCTAACCGTTTTTAATTCTGTTGAGGACTATCTTATTAGAAGCTTCTTACTGCCCGTTATTTTGGAGGTAGGCCACTGAACTGTAGTAGTGCCTAATATTGTGACCATTATAGAATCTTTAAAAAAGACTTATTTCTAATGGAGTTTCGTTATCTCTGATGATAATTTGAGTGATGCCAAATCGTGTTATGATGTTCCTCCAAATGAATTTGGTCATATCGACATCTCGAATGCTTGCTAAGGGTTCCTTTCAACCCATTTAGAGAAGTAGTCAATGCCAATTAACATATACTTCCTACTGCTATCAAGTCCTCACTGGAAAAATAGCCAAGGACTTGAAAGGGACTTGAGGTCACTTGCTGGTTGGTGTACCAATAGTGAGAAGAGCTAAAAATTCTTGCATTTTTTAATGTAGGCAACTACGTCCTTTTACATATATGGCCACCAGTATCCCTCTTTTATTGCCTTAAATGTCAGTGACCTTCCCCCCGTGTGACTCCCACAAATCTCCTTATGAAGCTCATATAAGGTCCGTTTGACGTTGTCTGGGTGAACATATTGGAAGTAAAGACCTAAAAAAGAGTCGGTAAAGTTTTTAATCTACTGCTAAGCGGAAATAAGCAGATTTCATCCTTACTTTACGTGTTTCTTTCCTATCAACTGGTAGGGATTCTTCCCTTAGGTAGTGCATGATTGGATCCATCCAACTCGGGGAAATATTAATGACCACAACTTGTTTGAAATATTTCCTTCTGTTGATAGTGGGCTAGTCGAGGTACTTTCGTTTCATATCCCCCTTAACAGCTGAAGCAAGTGTGGTCAGTTCGTCAGTGTGACTATTGTTCCTTCTTGGGAATGCACGAATTGGGCAAGTAAATGTTGGGCTTCCTCAAGGTATGTGACCATGCATTCATCCCTAGCACCATAGTCTCCATATATCTGATTTGATATCAATCTTAAGTAATATAAGACATCAAGGTGACGGGCTCCCAATGAGAGTGTTTTTTGCAGTCGGCTGAGAAAGGAGGATTTAAATCCTAGATGAATTCTTTATTCGAGAACTATTTTCTTTGAGGATACCAATATTACCCCTACGCATCCCCCCTAGAATTTGATGTGCCATCAACATACAATAACCATTTATCACCTTCTTCTATCGGCTATGGGACAGAGTCAATACTTTCGTTTTCAATATCTTGTGATTCTCGATCATTGAAAAATTCAACAACAGTGTCTGCTATGACTTGCCCTTTGGTCGAGGTTCTAGGCTGAAACTAAATATCAAACCTCCCGAGTTATACCGACCACCCATCCAGATATGTCAGCCTTTCTGAGCACTTCCCTCAGAGGGACGGAGGTTGGAATAATGATAGTATGCACCTCGATGTAGTGTTTCAAGTTCCAGCGTGTATGAAAGCTTCTCTAATGGTAGGTATCTCTTTTCAGCGTCGAGAAATATTTTTCTCACATAATAAAATAGAGCTTGACCCCCATTCTTCTCGCAAACTAAGACTGAGCTTACAGTGCCACTGGACACTACCAGATATAAGTACAAAGGGCCTCTATCATCTAGAATGGTCAGTAGTGGTGGTTTTCTCATATTATTCTTCATTTATTTAAGTGCCTTGGTACATTCGTCATTCCATATTTCCTTTATTTATTTTTTAAGTGCTTCAACACTTCTCTGAGGATCTAAATATGATATGGTTGAGGGCGGCTAGCATGCTAGTCAATTTTTGTACTTCGCGTACAGTCTTGGAGTTGCACTTTTCTGATGACTTCAATTTGGTCGGGGTTTACCTCGATACCTCTTTAATTGGCTAGGTATCTAAGGAACTTCACCGATTGTACCCCAAAGGAGAACTTCGTCACAATTAGCTTTATCATGTAATTACGAAGCACTTCAAATGTTTTTACCAGATCTGCAATGTGATACCCCTTATTCATGATTTTTACAAGCATGTCATTAATATATAGATTCGATGTGTCGACTAATTTCTCCTTGAACATCTTTGTCACAAGTCTCTAATAGGTCACCCCAACGTTCTTAAATCCAAACAGCATCACCTTGTAGCAATATAGTCCCAGAATGGTGATGAAGGATGTTGATTGGGCATAAATATTACATATTTATTCCCCTAATTTCAGTACATTTGTGAACCCGAGTGATGTAATATATATGGATTTGATTCACATTTATGCTACTAACCTTCGCTGGCAAGTATTTCGTGTTTCGTGCTTCTCTTATTGGTTTTACAGGTTAATTATGCAAGCAATGCAAAAGAGGAAGCAAGACGATGCAAGAAAAGTTAAGAAGGCAAGTTCAAGGGAAATTCGGAAATTTTTCAGCGCGATCCGGAAGGAGAAGTAAACTGGAAAGTTGAAGAGCTCGGAACAACGAGAACACTGGAAGAAATGACACCCAAATCCGAGCTACGGTTGAAGAGTTATGCCCAGTTGAACTTGAAGAAAAAATCCAAGAAATGAAGAAAAGAAGGCAGAAAAATTCTAAGTGTAGACCTCCAGGCCAGCACCCATTCGCGAACCGGTTCGGGGTACAGGCCGAACCGGTTCGGGGTCCCTGATGCGCGAATTTTCTCCTTTTTCTGATTGGTTCCCAAGAGTCCTATTAGGTTAAAACTCTCAAAAATAGTAGGGAACGTGGGCAGCAACCTAGCAGCAGCCATTAGGGATAGTTTTAGTCAGCTTTTGATAGAGAGAAAAGGGGAGGAACATCTAGGAACATCAAGGGAATTAATTGCTTCAAGATTCAATTGTTATGGGTTTGTTTTTCAAGTTTTTATTCAAGATTCAAGATTCAAGATTCTTGTCATTGTTCTTGCATGCTTAGTTTCCATATTCGATTCAACTTATTGTTGCATTCATAATACTTATTTACATGTTTCAATCTAGTTTCATCATGAATTCATACACATGCAACGTTATTATTTCATGCATTAGTCCATTTAACATGTCCGGCTAGGTTTTAAAGGTTGGGATGCATGAACCCAACCTGATGTGTTAGTGTGTGTGCATAACGTTAATCCGATGAATTTAACGATTGATCTTGATCGTATCGCGTAATTACATAATAATTGTGGATCTTTATATCTCGTTTACCTTTGGGTACTCGTGATGATTTAGAGTAAAATTTGAATGCAATTACCGCGATACCGATTTACTCATCCTCAGATTAGGTATGACGCGGGCTTGAACCTCGTATACATAATGCTTGGGAGTCCTAAATTTCGGGTCGGATTAATCGGATAAATTTATGATTGACGTTGTCACTGCATTACACTAGGGTTGGGTGATTGTATTCCCTTCCTGTTTTCTCATCATTTAGTTTAAAAAGTTTCAATTCAATTTTTCATTCATAATTTTGGTAATTTAGTTAGTTGCATTTTTCTTCATCACAGTTCATAATTGCATTTAGTCTAATCATTCCCAGAACCAAATCTTTTCCTTTCTTTTTAGAGTCATCGTTAGGATTCCTCTGTCTTATCCCATCGTCACAACTCCGTTGTCCTTTTTCCCTGAGGATCGATACCCGACTTGTCGGATTATTACTTGAGCGACAGGCTTGCACTTGAGCCTTGAGAGTACACACTTTAGAGACACATTCTGAGTCGTGTCAAGTTTTTGGCGCCGTTTCCGGGGAACTAGGTAGACTTAGGATTAGATCGAGCCAATCCAAAGCTTTGACCAAAAAAAAAAATTAAAAAAATTAAAAAAAATTAAAAAAAAAAAAGATTCATAATCATCACCTCTCCTAAACTTTAATGCAAAATTCTGAAACCACTCCCATACCCCATAATACTCCAACCAGCATTCACGAAAATCCACTTGTTGAGTATAATCCTGATAGTCCCCACACTCCAAATGCCCCACAGTTTTGGATCCCACCGCCCACACCGTCGCACTCTGTCTCTAGTAACACTCCATTCTCCTTCGTAGGACACACTTTGAGCACACCTAGTGAGAGCCCCGAGTCGTCAAGTGAGAGAGAGATGTCGCAACATAGTAATGCACCTACCGGTGAGGACGAGCTTTCGTACCGCCCGTTGAGAGAATTCTTATATCCTGAGCGCACTGTCACTCCGGGATGCATTATACTCCCGTATAATGCCGGGCAGTTCCGTTTCAAAAATGGAATGATCCAAATGCTACCACATTACCATGGTATGGATTCTGAAAAGACATACCTCCATATAAGGGAATTTTAGGACATGTGTGATACTCTCAACGATCAAACCTGCACACAAGAGGTAATCTGCCTCAAACTCTTCCCCTTCTCACTTAAAGATAAAGCTAAAGTCTGGCTATGGTCTCTACCTCCAAGCTCGATTCCATCCTGGAATGAGCTCCAGTCGAAAATTCTCAAGAAATTCTTCCCACCACATCGAACAATATCTATCAAGGCTCAAATTCAAGCGTTTAGGCAACATGAAAATGAGCCATTCCATCGATGTTATGAATGTTTCAACGAATTAGTTGCCTCATGCCCTCATCATGGATTTGATCCATCGTAAATCATCTCCTTTATCTATAATGGGTTGAATCTTAACTCTTAACAACTTGTTGAAACTATGGGAAGTGGTCTGTTTGTCGATTTAGATGCCCACGATGATGATCTTCACATGAGGTATGTCGCCGAGACTACCTAATCCTGGGATACTTCTGACCCGAACGCTCAAAATCGAAATCGACAACCCACCACTGCTCCATCGGCGTCCGGCCTATTCCACGTAGATAAGAGTTCTATGACGGATTGTCGATTGGACACCATTGAGAAAGGATTGCGAGACCTATGCGAGTTATATGGAAAAGGACCAGCTGGACCCATTCCGAACCCTGTCGTGAAAGTGTGTGCGAATTGTGAGGAGGGACATTCAACTGAGGAATGTCCGACGATACCCGCCTACAAAGTAATATTGCAGAAACAAGTTAGTGGTATAGGAGGTTTTAAGGGTAATTTCGGTGCCCCGCATTTGAATTCATACAACCCTTCGTGGAAAAATCATCCCGGTTTTAGCTACGGGCAACAATATGTCGCAATGAACCCTCCTTCGCATGTTGCCCCTCCTCCACCACAACAATTTCAACAAGCTCCATACATGCAAGGACATGTGCAAGCACCACCACCTCACGGAAATTATATCCTGCCACAGCGGAGAACTCTCGAGGATACCATGAATCAATTCATCGCAAACCAAACCGCAACCAATGCCAAATATGATCGTCTGATCGGCGACATAAATGCGAATCTATCAAAAATACAATCCTCGTTGAGTGTCCAAGAGAAGGGCAAGTTTCTTGCCCAGGGCCAAAGACCTCTCCAAGGTCAAACTCGTGTTAGCTCGACACCCCATGACCATCCTGAGCAATGTAGCACAATTACCACTCTACGTAGTGGGAGGGTAGTTGACTTGTCACCTCCTCCACGAGACGTACTGAAAGACAAGGAGATTTCGCCCGACACGAAAGAGGCCGAAGATGTCTCCTTAAATGAGAGTGACAAAGAAGACGCTAGTGAGCCCGAGGTAGTAGTGAAACCACCCTTCGCGGCACCGTTTCCTCAAAAGCTAATTCCTTCCCATAAAGGAAACCCACGCGATGACATGCTAGACGTGATAAAACAAGTTAAGCTGAATTTTCCTTTCCTCGATGCCATTAAGCAAATTCCAGCTTATGTAAAAGTCATTAAAGACTTGTTGACGGTAAAGAGAAAGATGAAGGTAAAGAAAAATGTCTTTCTAGCACAGAATGTGAGCTCCATTCTACTCAATGATCTCCCACCTAAATTCAAAGATCCTGGTGCACCCACCATTTCCTGCACCATTAGAGAAAACAAAATCGAGAAAGCCTTACTTGATTTGGGAGCAAGTGTCAATATCCTCCCGTACTCCATCTATAAGCAACTTGACTTGGGCGACCTCAAGCCCACAAAGGTCACTCTCCAATTAGCGGATCGAACAGTGAAGATCCCAAGAGGCATAGTCGAGGACGTGATCGTCCAAATTGACACTTTCTACTTCTCGGTATACTTTGTCATTTGGGACACGGAACCCTCCTTTAACTCGAGAAACCATATTCCCATCATCCTTGGACTCCCTTTCTTAGCTATGGCTAACGCAATCATCAATACTCGGAATGGGCGAATGCAACTCACCTTTGGGAACATGACCTTAGAGACCAACATCTTCCATGTCGCCCAACATACGGGGGAAGAAGATGACCTTCACGCGGTGAGCTTCATAGATGAGATCGTTGGGGAGTACTTTGAGGAAAATGATTGCGGAGATGCCCTAGGGTCCTGCTTAGTGTCGAACCATGAGAATGAGGGGTCCCACAAGAGAGAGCCGTTAGGGGTGTACCCTATTTTATCAAGTAATAGTGGTAGTTGTGACAATGAGAGAAAAGTGGGGGAGAGGTGTGTAGTGACCGCAATTGAAAGAGAGAGAGAGGGGTTAGAAGAGAGAAAACTAGTGGAGTTGGAGATCGAGCAAGTGAGAGAGGACATAGGCACTACTCGAGAGAGAGAACTTGGAGACATGAGCATGGAAGATTTTGAAAGAGAATTCGGGCAGGTGGATGAAAGTATTACTATTGAAGGCCAATCCCTATTGGATTCATGTAGTCACTTAGACGAAAGTGAATTGAAAGCAAAAATTGATGAATTCCTTCGTTGTGACAATCCACCCACAACACTAGAGGCCCCGAAAGAAAGCGAAGAGAAAAGTTATGGGTCATCTGACTTAAAGCCCAACCCATGCATCTTAAAAATTAAACGAAACCTAGGTGTTCCCTCCGAGTCAGTGCACGCAGATCACAGATTGAGCCAGCATCACGAGGATCCCTTTCCAATTAGTCACGATGAGTCTCCCGGTCTATCCTTTATCTATGGGCGAGGTCCCAACTTGTTCCGATTGTTAGCTTATAATACTAGGACGGGAGAGACAAGGAGAACATCAAACCCCGTGAGTGGGGTCGGGTGAGTTGGTGGAGAGATGAGAGGTCGTCGCACCCCCGACGCGTATGGGATGATTATTGTTGTATATTTGAGTCATGCATGAGTGTCATATAGTGTCTTGTTGCATTTTAATATTTGTTTTTTTTTTATTTTTCCGCACTTTTCATTCGCTTTGAGTTAGATTTTAGTCCTTTTTGCTTGAGGACAATGCAAAAGTCTAAGTTAGGGGGGGGGGGGGGTCACAAGTGCGTATTTCTAAAACTTCACAAATTTTCAAAAATGCCCAAAAATTTCCAAAAAAATCATAAAATTTTGAAAAACCCAAAAATATTTTTTGTTCAAAATAAATAAAAATTGGAATTCAAAATTTTCAAAAATATCATTAAAAGGCAAATTGGAGTCTCAAATTGTAAACATCCAACATACACAAAGCCAAAATTGACCAAAGATAGAAATTGTGCGAAAATTGACGACTTAACGAATAAATGTGGAGATTAACAACCCCGGTGAGATTCGTGCCTATCACGTTTTGCGAGTTTTTAAATCATTCCGAGTTAATTGTTAACTCAAAGTTCTTTTTAGCGCTTAATAAGTTGTCAAGGATATCAATCCTTTCATTATGATCGGTTTTGAAAAATGTGTGCAATATTGCCTTGAAAAACGTGCCAAATTAGTCTCTAAACCTAAATTCACCTCGAAACGCATATGGTAACGCAATTGGCATTTTGGACAATGAAGTAGGCCCTAGTTTGTCACCCAAAATTTTGGCCAGAAAAAGTAGCAAAAAATCACCCTTTGCAACCCAAATTGAGCCGAAAAATTTTCCCTTTCGTTTGATAACCCGAAAAACCCAAAATAGCCGGAATTGTGAAAAATGGGAAAATTCAGATTTTAAGTCCAAAAAGTGCATATAAAGGGGCAAGAAACAAACTAGTATGCTCAAGAAAACAACAAGAAAAGAAATGAAAAAAAACAGAATAAAGAAGAAAAATGAGCAATAGCCCGGAAAAAGCACAATTGGACATCATTAATGACTTTTCCAATTCCAACCTTCCATACCTCCTTCATTTCACCCAATGCAACCTTCAACCCAAAAAAGTCCTAACCGAGTCCAAATTGCAAAAATTGATTACCGCGTGGAGAGTTAAGACACCAAAAGATAATATAAGAGGCTAAGTGCGCGAAATAAAGGCAATGTTCCCTTTTTTAAAACCGTAATCCGTTGATGAGATCCTTTCGCCATAAAGTTTCCGTCTTTCTACTTGTATGCGTGGATTTGCTTCCATTACATTTACTCTGTATATCACGCATACCGAGAGAAATGCCATAATCCGAGAGATTCGTTTGTGAGAGCGTTTCGTGAGAAATTGAAATCAAAACGAATTTTCGGATAAGTAACGTAATGATCAATCGGTGAAAATTGGCGGTTATATTTCCGGTTTCGCACACACACACTATGATTTGAGACTTGAACATATGACTCAATGATGACTATTTTCTAGAAAAGTTTGAATTGCTCAATTTTTGCGTATTTTGAATTTTCTTTGAGTCGAATTTTGGGGGTATATTCACTGCAAACCCTCACGAGACACAACTCGTCCTACTAGGGTAACCTAGAGGTTTAAAGGCTTGTTGCATACGCTAAATGCAATCGCTTGCCCGCGAAAGAGGTACTCTATCCCAATAAAGTCTTTGATGGATCCTTAACTCATACTCTCATTCTTTTACATTGCTCGGGACGCGCAAAGTTCTAAGTTAGGGGGGTTTGATTTGGCATAAATATTGCATATTTATTCCCCTAATTTCAGTACATTTGTGAACCCGAGTGATGTAATATATATGGATTTGATTCACATTTATGCTACTAACCTTCGTTGGCAAGTATTTCATTTTTCGTGCTTCTCTTATTGGTTTTACAGGTTAACTATGCAAGCAATGCAAAAGAGGAAGCAAGACGATGCAAGAAAAGCTAAGAAGGCAAGTTCAAGGGCAATTTGGTAATTTTTCAGCCCGATCCAAAAGGAGAAGTCAACTGGAAAGTTGAAGAGCTCGGAACAACGAGAACACTGGAAGAAACGACACCCAAATACGAGCTACGGTTGAAGAGTTATGCCCAGTTGAAGTTGAAGAAAAAATCCAAGAAAGGAAGAAAAGAAGGCAGAAAAATTCTAAGTGTAGACCTCCAGGCCAGCACCCATTTGCGAACCGATTCGGGGTACAGGCCGAACCGGTTCGGGGTCCCTGATGCGCGAATTTGCTCCTTTTTTCTGATTGGTTCCCAAGAGTCCTATTAGGTTAAAACTCTCAAAAATAGTAGGGAACGTGGGCAGCAACCTAGCAGCAGCCATTAGGGATAGTTTTAGTCAATTTTTGATAGAGAGAAAAGGGGAGGAACATCTAGGAACATCAAGGGAATTAATTGCTTCAAGATTCAATTGTTACGGGTTTGTTTTTCAAGTTTTTATTCAAGATTCAAGATTCTTGTCATTGTTCTTGCATGCTTAGTTTCCATATTCGATTCAACTTATTGTTGCGTTCATAATACTTATTTACATGTTTTAATCTAGTTTCATCATGAAGTCATACACATGCAACGTTATTATTTCATGCATTACTCCATTTAACATGTCCGGCTAGGTTTTAAAGGTTGGGATGCATGAACCCAACCTGATGTGTTAGTGTGTGTGCATAACGTTAATCCGATGAATTTAACGATTGATCTTGATCATATCGCGTAATTACATAATAATTGTGGATCTTTATATCTCGTTTACCTTTGGGTGTGATGATTTAGAGTACAATTTGAATGCAATTACCGCGATACCGATTTACTCATCCTCAGATTAGGTATGACGCGGGCTTGAACCTCGTATACATAATGCTTGGGAGTCCTAAATTCTAGGTCGGATTAATCGGATAAATTTATGATTGACGTTGTCACTGCATTACACTAGGGTTGGGGGATTGTATTCCCTTCCTGTTTTCTCATCATTTAGTTTAAAAGGTTTCAATTCAATTCTTCATTCATAATTTAAGTAATTTAGTTAGTTGCATTTTTCTTCATCACAGTTCATAATTTCATTTAGTCTAATCATTCCCAAAACTAAATCTTTTCCTTTCTTTTTAGAGTCATCGTTAGGATTCCTCCGTCTTATCCCATCGTCACAACTCCGTTGTCCTTTTTCCCTGAGGATCGATACCCGACTTGTCGGATTATTACTTGAGCGATAGGCTTGCACTTGAGCCTTGAGAGTACACACTTTAGAGACACATTCTGAGTCGTGTCAGATGTATTTTCCTAGTCGGGGAAAATAATGGAATTTGGTGGTATCCAAAGTAGGCGTCGAGGAAGCTCATATGCTCAAGGTTAGTGGTGGTGTCAACCAACTGGTCTATCTTTAGCAGGAGAAAACTATCCTTCAGTCATGCATGATTCATATTGGGAAAGTTTATGAAGACTCTCCATTTCTCATTGCTATTTCTTATGACTACCAGTCCTGACATCCACTTGGGTAATTGAACTTATTTTATGGCCTACACTTCCATAATTTTCCCCACGTAATCTTCAATAATGCTGGCCTTGTTAAGCGCAGTTCATCGTGCCTTTTGAGCCAATGTTGGTTGTAGAATATCCACGTGGAGCTTGTGACACATCACTTTCGGGTATATTCCCAGCATGTCATATGGCCTCTATGCAAATAAAATTTGGTTGCCTTTGAGGAAAGTAACCAACTCTTTCTCCTACTCTTCTATGATTGAACTTCCAATTAGGAATTTCTTTTCAGGCCGATTATTATCAAATTCTACCTCTTGCAGGGGTTCCATAATGCGATGGGTAGAGGAAACCATGTTTCATCAACACTAAGTCGCTCATAGTTTTGATGCTATTTGGATGGAATAGAGCCTTCCTTTAGCTCTACTTATTTTCCTTTTTTCTTATCCTACTTAGGTCGGATAATAACTATGAAATATTTTCTGGCCAAGGCTTGGTTCCCACGTATCTCTATGACTTATTTTTCAGTAATGCACTTTATTTTCTGATGGTAGGTGGATGGTACAACTATCATGTCATGTAACCACCCTCTATTAAGGATAATAATATATAGAGAGTCTATATCCACCATAAGGAACTTAATAAACTTGGATATCCCTCCAATTCAGACAGGGAGAACTACCTTTCCTAGGGGAAAGGTCATCCTCCCTACAAATCCAACCAATAGAATGGTGGCTTTCAGTTGATCTTGTACACGTAAATTTAATTGATCAAACATTATGAGGTAGATAACTTCCTAAAATATCCCCTGGTATACCAAAAACTTGTCCACACCCTAGTTGACAACTCTGAGAGTGATGACAAGAGCGTTGTGGTGGGGGGTACTTACTCTGACCAAATCGTCATCAATAAGAACAATGTTCTTCGTGTAATTAATGTCCTCTGGTCTCCGACATTTGACCACAATGGGCGTGGATGGGTCAATCTTAAAGGCTTACAAGACTGTTGTAAGCATGTGAACCTCCATCCTCAGGGAATTTCCTTCTATTTAGTTTTGGTTTGACTCTCCATGAATCACTGTGGATTCGTGGACCAAACACTCATCCAAGACGTTATTCGGTATTGGCCCCCCATGAATTACTACAAGTTCATGTCCCATGTCATTGTCCAAGATGTTGTCTAAACTTTGGTGGTATACTGTAACACCCCGTATCTGTAAGCATTTTATATTTAATTAATTGGTCTAATTTAATGTACTCGTGTGTCGTAATTTAATTTAATTAATTATTATTAAATATTAATTGGGAGAGTTAATGGTTAATATTTATGAAAAATAATAACTAAGTGAATAGTAATAATTTATTTATGTCATAACGAGTGATAGTGACGTGGTATTATTTTATCTCAACTGAGAGTCAGGGATAGACTATATTGAGGTTGAGATAGGGACTTTTAGTAAAATAATTCGGATGATAATTCTGAGTGTATGATTGATTCTGGATAGGTCGGGATAGTCGCAAAAGAGTACTCAGGGTAGTAAATGGGTCTCGAGGAATTTTTAGGCATAATCGGGCCCACATGGAGGTGTTTGGGTCATTTTAATTTGGCCCATAAGCTTAATTTCGGGATTAGCAGAATTAAACCCAAGTTAGAGAGTTTGTGGTTGTCACAACTCAAAAAGAAAACTCTAGTTCTATAGAGAAGAAAAGAGGGAGATAGAAGGAAGATTTTGGGGAGCCAAATCAAATGAGATTACGTGTGTTCTTCGTGAAATCATCATCTACCCCGAAGGAAATCAGACCCTAAGAATCACTATAGGCAAGTGGTTAACTTGCTTTCAATTTACATTATTTTTTTCAATTCATATCATAGTGGGTTGAATTGATACTCGTTTTTTGGGTGGGATATCACGTGTAAACGGGTTTTCGTCTGATTTAACACGGGTGATGATTAAATGTGAAATTGATGATGAAAAATGATTACTGATGCCAGAATATGAATTCTATGAGGACTACCATAATTGATGTTACGGTATTATAGATTTATTGAGATGAACTTGATGAACACAACCGAATGAAACCCTTAAAACCCATTTTTGGATTTGTGTCTTTTGGTTAAAATTAATCGTATAGAAAGGCTATTAATATGGTTAGGAATCATCTTAGATATGTTTGATATGTTAACTGTTATTGGGTTCAAGGAAGAAAAGGGAAATAAAAGCTCCAATGGAGCAACAGTGGAAGTAAGCAAATGCCGTGAGGAAGAAGAAGGGCTGGACGGATCTTCAAACGACGTTGCAAGTCATTCAAACGACATTGCAATTCGTTCAAACGACATTGGGGAATTTTGGCAATTTCGTCCTTTTTAATTTTTAGGGCCTAAATAAATTGTGGACTTTTAAGGTGAGTCAATTGGTGAAAATTGAAGGATAAATTAGCACCTAGGACCTTGGGAAGATGGCATCAAATATATTAAAGTTACGTGAGGGCGTGAATCTTATGGGAGGAATTTAGTGAGATAAATTTATAAGTATTTAATTACGGGCCGAGTGACTATGTCCGGACATTTTGGTTGAGTGATAACATTTTAAAAAATTAATTAATGTGATATTAATTAAAATGAGAGTCAGGGATTTGAGTCGGATAGTTTAGGCTATTGCTACGGGGAGTTAGGCACGGATTATCCGGGTTTAATTTATTTTATATATATACGGATAGTGTGATAGTATATATATGTTATTGTGTTCTCAATTAATATCAGTGTAAGATATTTTATAATTACATACCCCTCTAGTGCTATCATAGGAGGTTGCAAAATGTGGGTGAATCCCCTGGCTAGTGAATGCAGGGCGAGTATAATCCCCAGTTCATAGCGTTCAATATATTATGTTGTGATTCTTTTCGAGGTGAGACGCTTTGGGTATGATTCGGTCTCACACTCGGGGAACTACGACCACCTCCAGTATGCATATTATTTATTTCATGATTTGGTATGAGTGAACCGTCTTGTGGTATCCGAGTTAGATTGAGTATACCTGGGATGATAGCATTTTAGAGAAAACATCCGGTGAGTTATTATCCGGGAGGATGGATACTATATACAACATGTGTGTGAATGTGTAGTATAGTTATAGGTATAGAATAGTACATATATTTATATACGGGTGAAATACCTGGAGTGAAATGGTATTGTTTATATAACTAGTGAAAATTGTTATATAGTTATTTAAAGATGATAAATTAATTTAATGTGAGAAATAATTTATAAATCATTAGTAAAAGTTAATCAGGCTAGAGTAAGGTGTCAGGCAGTGTATAACAATGCTAGTTAGACGGGGTAGTACAACTTGGAGGGTTACAAGAAAAAGTGATAGTTGTGCGCAATAGTTGAGGGGTGAGTATTATCTCAAGTGAGTGTGACACTAACTTAAATATGAAAATCATTCATGCATTTTAATTACAGCAAAACTTGACACGTGTGACTTGGATTAATTAACTTTAAGTTGTTCCAATGGATATTCATGTCGGAGTCCTGTGTGACTTGGATTAATTAAATTGACGTGTAAGAAGCTTATGGGCCTATGCCAAATACATGCATGTCATGTGCCATCGTAACTCTGGTCCCCAAAATAACCCCTCCATTGGGCCACATGCTCAAGGTTCCACATAATTAACCTTTAATATGTTTGAGGAGTGTGTCAACAATCATGATGTGGAGATCGACTATCTTAAAAGACAAGTCACTAAACAAATAGAGGGCATGGATCCAGTTCTCATACATCTGATAGTCAAAAAATGAGAACATCCTATTCACCAAAGACTCTTCATTATCTTCCCAATATAAGGTTTTCTAGATCTAGGACCCCTCTTGGATATCAACTCAGCTAGCATTAGGAGAGGTATCCTTTTTTTCACCAATCTACTAGTAGGGGGATCATCCAGATGAACGATCCTAGTCTAGTATCCAAATTATTCCAAAGGACTCACCCCACTAAATTTCCGAGTAGGATTTTAGGTCAAGAAGTTCAATGGAAACCTGTATCAAAACTATATTTTTATACCGAAGGATCTGCATAGGAAATATATTGTTCGTGGAATAATGTCCCTGTCCATCTTGGGGATTGATATGTCAGATCCATTGTGGAAGTTCTCAGTTGCAAAAAATATCACATATGATTATAAGACTTACCTAGCTCATTTTATTCGTCATTACAAACAATACATGACTTTATGGTGTCACAATTATGCCCCCATGTGTTCAGTTTTTTCATTTAATGATGTATGAGATCAGACTTAAGTGTTTTGAGACGATAATCACAAGGTTAACCTACAACTTTAGAGATTAGGCCGAGTAGTTGACTATCTGATTTATCACCAATATTAAGGACGTGAAATAAGTGGATTACATGATCACCCTTCGTAAAAAAATGGGATTCCTTTAGGAAGTATGCCTAAAATATTAGAAACTATCCACTAAGATAAATCTTTACAATGAACATTTAGTTGTCTCCTCATTCAAGTTAGGCATCTCCCGATCTAGCGATTTGTAATAGTCACTAACAAAGAAGCCAACATTGTCTATGGGTGATCTTATGGCTCGTATAGAGAAGTGGAACAAAATGGAAGATAGGATCCTCAATGCAAACAATTAGGTTGGTCAGTCTGTAAAGACTTTTAGTAATGGAGATGTAAAAAAAGAAGTAAAAGGTGGCCTTAGTTAAGAAAGGATTAAAGAAAAGAATCTTACAGGAAATAAAAAGATGTCGAATATCGAGATCTCTTACCAAGTAATATACACCTTCTTCAAGGAGCTAATTTACATATTCATCCCTGAACTCATAGATAAGACTTATTATAAGAAACTGCTAAAGATCACGAGAGATCCCAATGAACATGATGCAAATAAAAGTTGGACCTACCAGTTAGACAATGACTGCAAGACATGGAATTTCAAGATGTTAAAGTGTCACTTAGAAGAATTACTCCCAGATAGGCCCCTGAAGGAGTATTTAGACACTGAGAAAATAAAGGCAACAATCTGAGTTAGCATTGTTTAGAGGAAGTAGAACGATGATATACCGCCCTTAGGAATGGTAATCACCATTAATTGATCTGATCTTTCTCAGTGCATCGAGAAGAAACTTTGTAAGTGGTTCGAAATTTCAGAAAATGTTTGTGAGGCCTTTAGGTCGAGGTTTTTAAGCATGTTCTCAACAAAATGGATCATAAGGAATTGATATCGAAAAGGCTTCATAAGGAAATTGATATCAAATGAGTTATTATCTATTCAGATGAAGACTTAGTTATGTTAAATTTCCTTATAAAGAAGCCTTGGTCTTCGCTATGAAGGTCACTAGTTTTGATGTAAAGAGAATTTTAGTTGATTAGGAAATTTCTCAAAGATCATATGTTTAGATTTTATCTACAATCTGTGATATGACATTCATGACATGGATACAAAGGTCTGACCACTAATCAACTTCAAGGTTAACATGGAAACTCCATCAATAAAGATAAGGACCCCAATCAAAGTCTTTCAAGTTAACCACGAAATATAGTTCCATATTGCGGGGTCGGAGTCACCTTACAACGCCATCCATGGAGAGGGTGGATACAAAATATAAAATTTCTTAAACATCAACGAATGAGTTTCATGGATGCCTAAGTTGGGTAACATCATATACCTCTTTTCGACCTTGACCGAAAAAAGATTTAATTTTTCACCATGATAGGAATTTACCATTATAGGGTAACCTTAATATTGTCGAGGACATCAACTAGAGGTTGGTAACTAAATATATTCAAAAAGAATATTGGCTTAACCATAGAGGTTTATATTGATGACTTGCTTGTATAAAGCAATATTGTCATCAACCATATCAGAGACATCTCTAATAACTTCTATATCCCTAGAAACTATAGAATGAATCTCAATGAATTGAAGTTCTCCTATTGGGTTCGATCAGGAAATTTTTGTCGGGGTTTTATTCTTAAAATCATGATTGGCATTTTTTAATAAAGGTGTGTTAGGTTCATTTAAAATGAGAAACATGTTTGTGAAAATGCCTTATATTTATGATTCAAATATATTTTATGTAATGTCGGTCAATTGGAGCTAGTTGCAATTCTTGTGAGTTGGGTTCATCTTAATCACGAGAGATAAGAATATTAGTTCTATAGCAATTGAATAGTTTACAACCTAGATAGGGAGTTACTATCATATCAATAAAGCTACGAGTGCAATTCTAGCAGTTTATCTTTAACTATGTGAACGTATCTAATTATCTAATAGTTTAAAGAGGATTGTGATGGGTGCGTTCAGGAATGTACTGAACTGAACCACGGGTGAGATTCAAGTCTAGTTGCTAACTAGATTAGACTTTCACAATCTCATAGTTTTGCAAAGGGTGCATAGTTTATTAATTGTGAAGCTTATGAGGATTGAAATCCTTGCACAATTATTATGGTTGTGATTAAATCTTATTGGATTTAAATCTTTTTAAGTTAGGTAGTCTTTGTGTAAGTAGGTCTGAGATCATAATTCATAGGTATTCACATCCAATAAAGATAATGGATTGTGATACCCCCTTAATAGGCTTATAAGTTTTAATTTTACCGTAACCCTGAGCAGTGGATTATTTAATATTCTAGTAGAGTATCAAATAAGTTAAGTTTGAGAATAAAGGAATAAATAATTTTTTTTTTTAAATTGATTAATGACGAATTAATTTGACCAAGAGGGTATTGTACATTTCAATGAAAAGAATCATATTATATACTATTGCAACTTTGCAAACAAGGCCTCATTATTCTGAGTGATTTTGAGATAGTTAAGTGGAGACATAATTATTTAGTTGTATTAGTAGCGATTAAATAGAGAAAGGAAATATATTTTGGTGATGTAATTTAGAATTTCTGAGTAGCTATTTGGAAAATAATTTAATTATCTAGTCTTGGGTTCCTAGTATAGTTCATTTACCCAAGTGGTAGGCCCAGACTTTTTGGAAACCAGTTTAGCCCAAGACCATGACTTATACCTATATATTGGTGTAATCTAGGATTTTAAGCTACATAAAAATTATTAAATATTATAGAGGAAGAGGAAAATTACTATTCATATTTTTGTTAAGAGGTGTAAAGAGAAAAATCCATATCTCACTCAAAACACAAATTAATCATCTGCAAGAGTTCCCATACATAGTCTTCTTTGGGAGGATCATATACTAGAAGACACAAGGCTTTATTTGTATTATATAAAGGTTTTGGAGGTAAAAAAAATAAAACCCCTTTATCATCTTCAAAGACTACTGCTTATCTTTCAGATCACCAATGACATTCACTAAGGTATTGTGGTTCGAACCCCAGTTTTGTGATTTAAACCTAGTTTTGTTTTTCTTTCTATTGCATGATCAATCAAAGTTTTTGGTATGCTTTTTTTTTGCATTTATCAATTCCCATCAGTTGGTATCAGAGACATGGTTATAGATTGATCATATTTCGAAAATGTCTATGTTGTAGTTTTACATGTTATAAAATATACATACTTGTATCTTGTTTCATAATATCATGGTTTTGTAGGGTTATAATGTTTTATATCCTTTCTATTATGGTCACATAAATGTTGTTCAATCTGAATGGATCATGTGATGGTTTATCCGTAGTTATTTTCTTCATAGATTCAATTAAGGTGTGATAACTAGGTTATTTTTAATTATTGCATTAATAGATATATTTTAAGGAGATTGTGAGGGGATGTAATAGTTTTTAGTTAGAATCTTATTTGTACATAGGTTCCGGTCATGTGGAAATTTCCATGCAGTTTAGTGAGGTTTTGATGAAGTTTGGGAGGTTTTCATATGGTATTTGCAATCCCTAGACGAAGAATGAAGGCTACAAGACCGTATCGATTCGGACCCCAATCGGAATGATCCGGCCTGGCATCGGATCGATCCGATCCCTAGGAAAATTGATCTGGACC
This sequence comes from Sambucus nigra, assembly GCA_949130495.1. Lineage (NCBI taxonomy): Eukaryota > Viridiplantae > Streptophyta > Magnoliopsida > Dipsacales > Adoxaceae > Sambucus > Sambucus nigra. Next base: position 181,015,632 of record OX422218.1, on the reverse strand, counting down.
TGAATAGCAGGTGAGGTTTCGTTCGTTTTTGTTATTGTTTTCACATGTTATGCTACGGATCTTCGTACCTATCTTTCTCGAATCAGAAAGGAGTATTTCTAGAGGCAGAGAACATTAAGAACTCCAATTTATATAGAAACCTACTTTAAAGAGGAATCTTGTACGAAAGGAAGTCTACTTCAAATGGGATTCTTGATCTTGAAGAGTTTTACTTCAAGAGGAACTCTAGGCCCTGATGGACATTTCCTATTTGAATTGTGATTACATACTTATTTTATTTTATTATGATTCCACCACCTTACTCATGTTGATAATTATCGTGTATTTATTCATTAATTAATTAGGATCCCACATTATTATGGATAACACGGATCTGTGACACCCCGCCTAATAGAATACCGGGTGATCAGTCCTATATCAAATTAAATAGGAATCTCAAATGGTTTCATTCTCAGCATCACTGTTGAAAACCATTTAATTACTAATAACCTATTAGGCCTGGCGTCAAATTTTAAACTTTATAACCTTTTTAACTTAAACGCACAAGAAAATCATCCATACCAAGATATGCACAACAACTGAAATGAGTGAATAAATAATAACCCATAACTTCTTGGTAGAACATATATACAACCATATCGAATGGGCGAAAGATAAAAATGTCGTAAATAAATGAAAAGGTAACCATTTGGAAACATGCCCGAATATAACTCGTAGTACTTCCTATCTAAATCACAAGGAGATAAACGTCTATATAATTTTCTGCCAACATCCACAGCTGCGGTAGCAACGTCTGACTCGAAAGAATGGTCATCCAGGCGTCCCTGTGTCTAGACACCTAAAAAGTATACATAGGAAAAGAAAAAGAAAAATGGATACGAGTCAGAGCCCGAGTATTGAAAAATATTTTAGCAAGTGCTTAAAATACTTTAATATTTAAAATACGATACTCATCATATTTAAACTGGTGTCGCACTCACATGAGATACCCCTCACCTCTCATCTAACAGTTCACACCTAACGTATGTATTTTAAAACACTCTAGTTAGATACCCCAACCTAACTAGCACCTCGTAAAACTCCCAAGTCACCATACGCTAACACGTACATCGTGTAATATAAAATATTCTAAGCTATCGCCCAAGCTTATACATTATAACATAAAACCATTCATTATGAATAACCTTCACTAGTTATTACACTATTCCCATTTTAGTGTTCTTTATCTCGTATATAATATTATCATCTTTATAAAGGTATATCATATATTTTATTTCGGATTTTCTACTCCCGGATGGGTCCAGAAATTATTCCACATTTCATTCTTTATTCTGCTATATATATGTTTTCACATCTCATATATATAAAATATTCTATACACATAAAGTATATCCATATTTATATATCACACACTATATAAGTATAATAATTATCCCTCAGAGCTATAAACCAATGGATGCAGTCTCAATAATGCTATCATCATCCAGGGAGAACACACATCGACCTGGGAAACCGGGACATAATCTGACACCGACCCAAATCCAAATCACAACGTATGGGAAGCGGTCATAGTTCTTTACCGGAAGTGAGAACGGAACATACCCTCCATATCTCACCCCTGATAAAAAAAATCACACAATATAAAAATGGACGCTATGACCTGGAGACTATACGCTCCTTGCTCCTCAAGACAGGGTCCTCACCCACATCACGCAACTTCCCATGATAGCACTAGAGGGGTATGATTCACATAAATATATCAATCACACACATATATATTTATAATCATATTGTCTATATATATATCACATCAAATCCGGCTATCATGCCTATCTCTCGTGGCATTAGCCTGTAATCCCAAATATACCAATTCGTATGATATCATAAGTATACATAGAAATTATTTTAATCCCAGAAGTATTCTCTCACGTATGATAGACCATCACCTTTATTTCTTCCGAATATTAGCTTATCACGTCTAGTTAGTATTCTAATTCCATCCTACTCGCACAATCAGATTTACTCACATACAATATATATATATATATATATATATATATATATCCTACACGCATAATATATATACAAATCCGCCGAATTAATTTATCGAGTGTCACTCACCCCAGACACTCCTTAACTTCATACCCCGGATCTTATTCACACTAACTCGAGATTCACCCATCACTCCTTTCACCACTTAGAGGTCCTCAAGCTCAATATAGGATCCCCTATTATTTATCTTCAAAATGAATTCGTCTTTAATCTCTTTTGTCCAAGAAAAACCTCTCAAATTTTTCTGCCCAAAATCGAACCGAACTCATGTCCCCAAAAATGAACCGATCTGGTTCAAAACAAACGAACCGAACTGATAACACCAAAAACAAATCCGTCCGGTTCCAAAGAAATAGAACGAATCGAACCGCATTCGAATTGGTTTTATGTGAATAATTTTTTTCCTCTCTACGCGTTCATCTTCTTCTATACCTCCAAAAATCACTCCAACACTCATCCAGACTAAAATTTATGGTCTCCAACCTCATCAACCATCTCATCTACACACTGATTTATTCTTGGGATTCATCAAGTTAGTTAAGATTTAACTCTATCTTGATTAAACCCTAGTTTTCATTTCACCCTTTCAATTTCTCACCAAGATTTACACTATTTACAGGGATTTTAACTCAGATTTCATGTAGGATTATTATCACGTCAAAATCATATGAAATCATCTCCCCAAAACCCATTTTTATGCAAGAATCCCAAACCCATAATCTTATAGTTTTCATACCAACTATAATATGAACAATAAACTCACTTAAATCATTAAAGCAAGTTAAAAACTTGCCTGGTTGGATAAATCCGATGACCTCGTGCTGGAAGCTGTCGGAGCTTGGCCGAAAATCTCCTCTTCCTCCCTTTTCTTCTTCCTCCTCCTCCTCCTCCTCCTCCTCCTCCTCCTTATCTCGTGTCCTTATAAGAGAGAAATAAGGGTTATTTCCTTATTCAACCCAAAATTAATTCGTATACTCAAATGTGAGTCCCTACTGATCCAAAAAGTCTCCGGAGCCCAAACACTACCCCCGGGTACTCTATTCTAACTATCTCGGCCTTTTTGAGACCATCCGTTCACTTAAAATCCCCATCCGAGTCACTTATAAAAAATTCACATCTTAAACCCAACACATCTCCACACGTGTTTTCCGCATACAATAACATCACATGTCGCTTTTGTTCACCTGCGACATGAAATATAATTAGTCCATCTCATTTACTTTAAGTTCACAAAAATTTAAATTACACCCACTCATGTAATTTAGATATACATAAAATTACGGGGTATTACAAGTTATTTATGCGACTAGCCTAGATTACATTTTTTCGCAAAATCAATTTTTATTTATTGTTTTATAAAATGAATTTAATCCGGTAATTAATTTAAAAGGTATAAATGAAATTTTGATCTTGAGATTTTATTTTAATTTAAAAATAGTTCAACTTTAAAAAAAATAATAATGATATTGAGAAATTTAATTTGTCCAAGTAAATTGGAAATACCAAGGATTTAGTTCGGGTATTTAGAATTGAATAAATTATTTTTCAAAATACTCGAAAGTTAAAAATCTTAAGTCGGAGAGGGTATTCAACATGAAATATGCAGTCTCCATCGGTATTTTAAAAATATGATGTGATTAATTTCTCGTCTTAATATTTGGCCTTCCTTCACATTTGAGGAAATTAATCACGGCATCATGACATTTTTAAAATTCTTAAGTGATAGTTCCTTCAAATTAAATATGAGTGGGTTCGGTCCCACCATCATAAAAGTTTACGCAAATGAATTTAATTTCTACGAACAAACTGATGATATAAACTTAAACATAACTAATGATACCTTGTGGTCATTAGATGTTGGATCAAAAGACGCCGATTATTCAATTATTTAAGACGGAAGATTCTAGGACTATCCGGAGACTATAATTAAAAGATTAAAATCTTTCTAGTTCAGGGTGATGTGATTTAATCTCCCATTGAGAAATATCACTTCATAGTGGAACTAGGATTCTCAGAGGGATTAGTTCTAATTGACGGTAGAGGAATGCAAAATTTAAATTTAATCGAATATTAATTATCACATATTTAATTTGAAAATAATTCTTGCTTCGAATGACGATAATCAAATTTCAAAATGCGCCCAACATTCTAACCACTTTCTTTAATCTTAAAGGATTGCATGTTAATTTTCATGAAATATATAGCCTCGAAAAGAAATTTAAACATTGTCTTAACATATCACGACTATAAATTTGTTTTTAACTAAACTATGCTCTATCAAGCCTAATGAGGGGGCATGCGAAGAGGATATCCAAGCTCATTAGAAGTGACAAAATTTTGATTAGATGGTTCATTGCTACATATGGGCCTCTATGACCAATGTGTTACAACACTAGTATCAGAGTATGTCAAGTTCTTTTGACATGATTCCAAACCTCAAAGATACGTTTGAGGATCCAACTATATCGCAATGCTAGATATTATGGCAAGCACGCTTAACAAAAAGATGCTACATGGTACTTCCATGCGTAATCGTGTTCTTAAGATGATGTGCATCTTCGGATAACTGGAAGTACTTGGATTAAAAATTGATGGAGAAAATCGAATCGATTTTGTGCTCCAATCAATTTCGGAGTGTAATACCCCGTATCTTTGGAATCAAAATTAATCAATTAATTAGGGGAATTAATTAAATTACTTTTTTTAGTTGTAATTGGAGATAAATTAAGAATATTTTATCTAAATTGAATTTCATGGATTTTGGTAAATTAAATGATTATTTTGTGCATATAATTGAATATTTGGTAGTTTGGTATTTTGGTTTAAATCAAAAAGTTAATTTAGTCCTTTTGTATTTTTTTGGGACATCCAGTTTTTTATTTAAGAATTTATATATGAATGGGGTTATTGTTATTGTGGGTACCCAAATTTACCATTATGGGCCCGGACGAGTAGCCTAATGAAAACGCCCCAAAATCCGGACCCCTCGCCTTAAACTAAATAATAATTACGACTTAGTCTCCTCCCATGTTCTCATATAGAGATGTTACAGGAGAAGAGTGGTAAACGTGGGGGAATCCAACACCCCCACTCCCCGAGGATAGACATGTATATAATAAACCCTAAGTCATGGCAAAGGACACGCATTCTATTCTCTGCAAACACTCCCCGGAGTATATAGAAATAATATTGACTGCACCACCGTGGACGTAGGCATTCTTGCTGAACCACGTACATATTGTGTTTTGTGATTGACATTTCATCTTATTTATTTTCCTCGGTGATTGCACTTCTCTCATTTATCTGTGTTGAATAGTAATTGTCACCACCGTTATATTAGTATTGTGGGTTATGAGGATTTTTTTTTATTTAATATGAATTATACCAGGAAAACAAATGGAACAAAAGAGGGAGAGAGAAGTGGGGCTCGCGGATTAGGGAACTGCTTATGCGGTTTTGGAACCCCTGTTATAGTGGGTGGGGAGCTGGTACGTAGCCGCCATATAAGTTATTTAGGATTTTTTTTTTCCAACGTGTGTGTTTGTATTTGATTTAGTTGGTACTCTTTTAATTCAGTACTTCTCTTCTTTATAAATAATCTTGCACTGGTAATTTTCACACCCACCCTTTTCTCCCAAAAATCAAAATATAACCTACAGATTTTATATTTCAACCCTAAACCTCCGTTAAATAAAAATTCAACTCAATTTTGGAGGGCTTTACATTAATATTTTGAATAACGCCATAAAAGAAAAGTTGCTTATTTTCGCGAGACGAATGCATCTGTACACTTGAATTTTTAAGAATACTTTTCTTCAGGAAAAAAATATCATTATTATTTTGACCTAAACATTAATTACACATATTTTATTAATACAATTAGAAACTTAATCAGGGAAAGTGATAATATAATTATAAAGGCAAGCTTAGATATTTGTATGTTGTTATTATGGGTTGTTGTGACGAATTATATGTTAATTAATAATTCAAAGATATGTGTTGGTTTATAAAATCATATAGACGATTAATATGATGTAGAATGTGATTATATATTGCTGGAAATTGTCATTACGCATGATTAACTGATTTATGATTTAATTCGATTAGTCATCACTCGTATTGACATATTGAATTTGGACAACTTGTCAGTATATTTTGCATAAATCTTTTATTATATGATATATTTGATTTATTACTCATGAAATCAGACTTGTATAATTATGAACTAAAGAATTTTGATGTTCGATTAAGAATGTAATCCATGCAGAAATTTTGAATGTTAATAAATAACATAGTTAGGACACTAAGATTACACGCATTAGTTGTAATTTCACCGTTGTTATTAGTATGTTACTTTCTCGGTATGGGACTAGCGAGTAGGCATATTAATTATTATGGACTCTCTTTAGGTATAGGACTAAAGGGGTGTGCAATTGTAAGTTTAGATATTTCCTAAGTATGGGATTAGGTAGTACGTCATTACATTGTTTGATCCTAAGCGTGGATCTAGGTGATGATTATACTTTAGGTATTCTTCTTAGGTGAGGTACTAGGTGATACTTATGGTTTGCTGATATTTAGGTAGGGGAATAAGGATGGATCTAGTTGTGATGTATAGATTGTAGGTGGGGCTAGTTATAATAATGAAAACATAATAATGAAAGGTAATTAATACCTAAGATAATAAATAGGTATTAGAGACGAATTGATATGAATCATTTTATGTACGGGTGTGGGTAGGTCGACCATTATGAAGATTGTTGGACCCATACTATTTTAGTTCCATTGACGGTTTGGATTGGAATCATGAGTATGTGAAGTGTTTAGTGTGGGAAGGCCATTACAATATTTGAAGAAGCTAGGCTAACTGGCTATAGTGACGTGTCTTGTGTAAATAACATCACAATATATGCGGGCTAATGAAAATTGGATCAACGGGCTATAATGGTGTTTATGAATTTAATAAGATAAGATGTCAGGCGCACCATGAGTATATGTAGGGCCAATAGAAAGGAAAATTGGCTATATTGGTATTGCATCGATAATTTTATTGATATTGAGAGAAATAATTGTAATTGAGTAAGATTATGGAAAGAGATTTAATTAATATTGAAATAAACACAATTAAACTTGGGTAGTGAAGTGGCTTACTATATATGGGTAGTTTTCATAGTTTAACATTACTCGCATCGTTATTATATGGTCTTTTTCATTAAAGTATTATATTTTAATATTTTTCTCTTAAAATGCTTATGACTAAATTCACGGATCCTATTGGGGAAGAGTAGCTGGTATTCTTATAGTAGCCCTGACCCATCACTGTTGACTAACATTTTAGTCTAGGTAAATGGGTATCTGCATAGTTTTTGAGATATTGAGATTGTAGATGAAGTTTATTTATTGCATTACATGACACTGCTACATTTGAATTTAATGGGTCATTCGAATTCACAGTTGTGTATGGTTTTCTAGTTAGAGAGATTTTTATGTAGTTGATTTCATTTTATTTGAGTTTTATTGTTGGAGTGAGTTTAGCATGGTGATGGATTTTTTTGTGGTTAATGATTTATATTCATTGGATTTTATTGATTTGTATCTTATGGACAAAGTTTTTCTAAGTCTCACATTTTTATCACATGCTAAGAATGGTATTTAATTTAATGCCCGACACAGATTGGCATTGTGGCCTGATTACCCTCAGTGCCAAAATATGCGGCGTGTTACATGGAGTCTTGTAAACAGTTTTGCCTAAATTATTCCATGAAAAATTTGATTACTCATTGGTTAAACTTCTTAATAAACTCCAAGAATCAGAGAATATCATAAAGCAAAAGGGTGTTATTCGGATTGCAAAGAGAATCCCACCTTCTTCTATCCCAAAAGGTAAGAAGAAGAGGAAAAAGTACCAGGGATAACCTGTAATGGTTAAAATTGTGTTCAAACCTAAATTAGTAGGTAAATATCTATAAGGAAGGTGTTATATCTGCCTGTAGTCGGGACATTGGACGAAGTAGTGCTCGATCTTCTTAACAAAGAAGAATGGAAACTATAATTTCTTTATCGTCACTAAGACATGTTTTGTGGTGCAATCTATCAGTACTTGGTGTGAAAATTCGAGAGACATTAATCATGTCTGTATTTATTTACAGGGGTTCGAGGTAACCAGGGAGCCCAGTGAAGGAGAAATATTTTTTCATGGGTGATCAAAACAAGATAGCAGTATTAGTAGTAGAAAATTTAGTTTAAAATTTTGGTGAAATTAAAAGTTAATATTAGTAGATTTTTTTACGTTTCAACTATTAGAAAAAATTTAATTTCGGTTTATAAATTAGTTATGAAATGATATTTGGTTTATTTTAATAAAGATATTCGTATGAAAAATGGCAAATCTTTAATTTTTTTTAGCAAATTGGAAAATTATCTTTATATTATAAAGCCTTTCTCACCATTACTGCAAAATACTAAACCGAGTAACTTAAATGAAAATAATCTAAAGAGAAAGAAACCTTTTAAGTTGAACCAAAGGTATCTTTGTCACTTTCTCTTAGATGATATTAATCTAAAAACTATTAAAAGAATAGTTTCATATGGATAATTGAGTTCATTGGAAGTAGAGGCACTTTGGGTATGTGAATCCTGTTTATAAGGTAAATTGACCAAGAAGTCCTTCACAACCAAAGTCTATAGACCCAAAGATGTGTTAGAATTGGTTCAATTCTATTTATGTGTCCTTATAAAAAAAATTCAGTGAAGAGCGGGCTATGAGTACTTCATCACTTTCATTGATGATTACTCGAAGTTTGGATATGTTAACCTTATTGATCACAAGTATGAAGCCTTTAATAAGTTCAAATTATACAAGGCTGAGGTGGAGCGTAGGTGGTCTATCCTATAGTCATAGGGACTATAGGGTGTTGGTTAGTGAAAATGACCAATACTTAGAGGAATATTATATGATAAACCAAAAACCTAAAAACAAGACTATCTTATAAGATCTAATAGGGAAAGATCAAGTAATTTCTTATGAACCACCCATACATGATGAAATATAGTCTGGTATTGATAATTCACTACCTAGCAATTGTGGGAGTATTAAGATGATCAGGATACGTATATCACTTATATCAAATCACGAGTGGAGCCACATCATAGTGGGATATTAATCAGATTCTATGAACTACAAAGAAGCAATCCAAGATGAGGACTTCGAGCTTTGGCTATAGGCTATGAATACTGAGATGGATTTGATGTAGTCGATTAAGGTTTGGGAGCTTGTAATCATGCCAGATTGGATAAAATCCATAAATGAAAGTGGATCTATAAAAAGGAAAGAAGGGTGGATGGGATGGTGGAAACCTTTAAGGAAAGGCTTGTAGCAATAGGGTTTTACTCTGAAAGATATAATTGACTATATGGAAACCGTCTCCCTGTTAGTCATGCTAAAGTTTATCCGGACGCTTTTATCCATTATTACTCGTATCAATCTTGAGATTTGGTAAAAGGACATCAAGACTGTATTCTTGAATTATTGTCTAATAAAAGTGTATCTATATGATGTAACCCGATGGATCAATATTAAATGGATAGGAAGCAAAGGTGTTCAAGATTAAAGAAATTCATTTATGGATTTAATCAAGCTTCAAGGTCTTGAAAAATTTGGCTTGATCATCCAATTAAATATTATGGTTTTTATCAATGCTCAGATGAAACTTGTGGATATAACAAGCATGACAGAAAAATGATGGTATTTACAGTACTATACGTGGATAATATTATCATAATTATGAACAATATGTGTATATTATATAGTATAAGAGTGTGGTTGTCTAGTCAATTGGATATGAATGACTTATGAGAAGCCATTCGAATTCTTAGGATCAATTTTGTGCAAGATCGAAAAATTTAGACGTTGATCTTATCCCAAGCCACCTGTATCGATGATGTCCTCACAAAGTTTAGCATGCAAGACTCTAATAAAGGATTTCTTCATTTCAGGCATGTAATCTCTTTATCTAAGGATCAGTGTCCCAAGACACCTGATTAAATAGTGATGATGAGGAATATATCTTATGCTTCTGTAATGTATAGCCTTATATATGCTAGATACAAGACTGGGCATCTACTTTGTCTTTAACATGGTCAGTAGATTCTAGTCAGGTAAGGAGCATTGGACTACAGTAAAACACATTCTCAAGTACTCGAAAACGATTAGAAACTATGCTCTGGTTTACTCAGTGAATATTTTGGTACCCATTTAGTACATGGACTTGGATTTTCAATCGGATAGAGATTCAAGGAATTCGACCTTAGGATATGTGTTTACCCTAGGAGGTGGAGCCATAAGTTTGAGGAGTATAAATCAATCATGCATTACTAATTCCACCATGAAAGCCTAATATGATGCAGCTTTGTAGGCAATAAAGAAGATCATTTGTCTCAAGAACTTCCTAAGGGACTTAGGTGTTGTTACTTTGGTCCATTCTCCTATTACACTTTATTCTAACAATAGAGATGATGTTGAAAATTCTAAAGAACCAATGACTCATAAGAGGAAAATGCATATTGATTGCAAGTATCGCCTAATATGGAAGATAGTGCAGAGAGGTGATATCATCGTGGCCAAGATTGTATCTTAAGACAACCTAGTGGATCCTTTTACAAAGAACTTACCATCTAAGTGTAACACCCGTATTTTTGTGCATTTAATATTAAATTAATTCAGGAAATTTTGAATTACTTGTGTGTCGTAATTTAATTGAATTAATTATGATAATATTTATTTAAATGTTAATCGGAGAGTAAATGGTTAATATTTAGGGAAATTTAAATCATTAAGTGAATAGTAATAAATTATTTACGTCATTATGGGTATTAGTGACAGGGCATTTAGTTATCTCAGCCGGGAGTCGGTATAGAGTAATTTAGGTGTGAGATAAGGATTTTTATAAATTAATTCGGATGCCAATTTTGAGTGTACGATTGAGAGTTTGGATGGGCCGAGATACTCAAAAAAGTGTACCCGGGGGTAGTAAACGGGTCACGGGACATTTTTAGGCATAGCCGGGCCCACATGGGGGTATTTGGGTCACTTGGGCTTGGCTTATTAGGCAAAAAATGGGATTAAGCCTAATTACTTTATTAAAAGGAAAAGGGGCACGACTGATTGGAGATTAGAAAATACTTAGTGGGAGAGAAAACCCTAAGAAGCAGTTAAAGGCAATTTAGGGGACAAAGAAAAGAGCCAAAAGAGGGGATTTCATCTTCAACCTTGAGAATCAAAACTCCAGATCAAGCCCTACGAAACCATAAGGCAAGTGGTTAACTTGTTGTAGCATTTAATTATGTTTTCAATTCATATTTATGTGATGTGAATACCCAAAATTCGTTTTGGGGATAAACGGGTACAAAAATGGGATTTTTGTAATTGGAAAACAAGATGAGAATTGGCCTAGGAATTTATGGTGTAACATGATTTTGGACAGATATTTACTTTAGTTGTAATAAACCCTGACGAATTTAGGAATGAAATTGTTTTGGTAATTTGGTGTTGTGACTGATTTATGAATGACTCAGCTTTTTCCCCAATTTAAAAAAACAATAGAGAACGTAAATTAAATGGGGTTTGGGGACTTTATGGGGGTCCCTTATGGTGTTCTTGACGTGTTATATTGATGATAAGGCTTGGGTTGGACTGTAGAAGGAATTGGGAATTTAAGTTTTTCGTTTATGGCTAAAACAGGGACTCGGAGAAGATGAAGACATGTTCGATCGATCGATCGATGGCTGGGATCGATCGATCGATGGTCCGGGATTTTTGACAGTTACACCAGTTTTAATATATAAGGGAAATTAATTAGAAATTCTCCCCCATACTTTAGTTAGTGAGAAATAAGTATGGAACATTAATTCCTAACAAAAATTAAGGAAAGTAATTGGGGTTGGAAGGAATTGATGTGTAACACGTTATGAAAATTTTGGGAAGAATATTCCAAAATAATTAAATACGGATCGAGCAAGCGAGTCAAGGTACATTGGTAGGGATATCAAGGTGTTAAATTAATTTATATTGAAAACTAATTAATTTGGAGTCGGGGATTGGGACTCGGGTATTATTTTATTTCGGGCCACGAGAGCGAGTCCGAATATATTAGTTGGAGCGACACCAAAAATAATTTAATTAATTAATGTGAAATTAATTAATAATCAGAGTTGGGCCATAAACTCATGATAATTTGGATAGGCTTGTGTTACGGACTTAGTACACGGTATAGCCCGGGGTGTTTTACTTTTATTATATATATACGGTGTGCGATAGTATATATATATATATATATGGTGTGTAGATTAATATCAATGGCTAGATATTATTACTATATATACTCTAGTGCTATCAGGGGAGGTTGCGCGTAGAGGGTGAATCCCCTAGCTTGAGGAGTAGGGAGAGTATATTCCCAGGTCATAGCGTCCATTATATGGGTGAGGGGCATCTCACTTTCAGGGAAGGAATATGACCGCCTCCAATAATTATGTTATTTTACCAAGTTAGTGATCAATTTTGACTTGGGGTAACTATGTTATATGAATACACCTAGTGGGATAGTACTTTAGAGAATATACATCTTGTGAGTTATTACTCAGGAGGATATCCATTATTAATTATTATTTCAACATATGTGTGAACGTTGTAATATGACTATACGTATATAATGAGCTAAATAATTATATACGGGTAAATTAATACAGGCTGTGAATTGTATCATATATAGTGGATGTGAAAGTTATATGAATATAAAAAAGGAAATGATTAATTAAGTTAATGTTGACAATAACTTAGAAATCATAATTTTGGCATACTCGGTTAGAGTAGGGTGGTTGCAAGGGGTTATATCGGTTATCTAGTTCTTGGATAAATGACTAGGGAAATTAATTAAGGCATTAATAGTGCACAGTAGAGGAGGGGTGAGGAGGTCCTCAAGGGAGTGTGACACTAACTAAAATATGAAGAGCATGCATACATATTTATTACTATAAGTTAATCATTTGCTAAATATTTTCCAAATGTTTTGGGTACTAACCCTTGCTATAAAAACTTTTAAAAACCTTTTAGGTGTCCATCCAAAGGGACGCCAGACTTGACTCATTCTAGGGATCCGTTGTTGCAGCACATGTGGATGTTGCGGGAGTTTGATAGGAGCTTCGTTCTTTTCATTTCTAGTGTGAAATTTCCTATCAGTTACTCGAGCATATCGCTCATTGTTTTATTCAGTACAAGTGTCAGACTTGTTGAGATTTATTACTTGTCTTTACTTTTGTTGGATTTGAGCCGATGGTTTATTCAGTCAGTTATTTAGATGTGAATGGTGGATTTCAGTTAATTGTGATTGCTTAAATTATTTTGATTCCGTATGAGTATTTCATTAAATTATTGAAAGATAAAATTTGACACCAGTCTAATTTTCTCACTTAGGTGGTTAGTAATTAAAAATGCGACAATGATGCTAAGAATGAACCAACTAAGAAACCTGTTCTAATTTAATTTAGGACTGATCACCCGAGGTTAATTAGGCGGGGTTTCACACTAAGGCTTTTGATAGTCATGTAGAGGTAATGTGTGTTAGGTTCATAAGGATATGGATTTAAAAATAAGTGGGATATTCTTGGGGGTTTTATTCTTAAATCCACGTCTGACGTTTATGTTTTTAATAAAGGCATGTCAGGTTAATTTGAAATGAGAATCATGTTTGTGACAATGCCTTTTATCTATGCTTTAAATATATTTTTGCGATATCAGTCAATTGGATTTAGTATGAATTTTGGTGAGTTAAAGTTGATCATGGGAGATCGAAATTTCGAAAATAGTCCAATTGAACAGTTCATAGCCTAGATAGGGAGTTGACATCATATCGATAAAGGTGAGGGGTAATCATAGTAGTTTATCTTAAGATATGGGAACTTATCTGATGGTTTGGGAATTTATTTAATAGATCAAAGAGGATTGTAATCAGTACATTCAGGAATGCATTGGACAGGACCACAGGTGAGATTTAAGTCTAGGTGTTGACTAGTTTAGACTTTCATAGTTTAGACTTTCATAGTTTATACTTTCATAGTTTAGATCAATAATCCCTAGTGTTATGAGGATCGGAATGATTATAGAATTATTTCTTTAATTATTATGGTTGAGATTTAATCTTATTGGGTCTAAATCTTTGTACGCTGGGAAGTCATTATGTAAGTAGGTCAAAATCATACTTATGAGGAATATGCATCCAAGCAAGATCATAGATTTTGATACCCCTTGATAGGCTTATAAGTTTTGATTCTATTAGTAAACCTAATTAGTGGATTATTTAATAAGCCGGGAAATTATCAAATAAGTTAAGTCTGAGAATGAAGGAATAAATAAAAAGTTGGTTGAAATCAATTAACGACAACAATATTTGATTAAACGGGGATTGTATACTTAACATGGAGAATTATATTATGTACAGTTGCAACTATGAAACCAAGACCTAATTATTCCGAGTGATTTTGAGATAATTAAATTGGAGTGTAGTCGTGATTAGTTGAATTTATTGCGATTACATATAGAAATAAAATAAAATATGGTGATGTAATTTGGAATGTTTTAGTACTTATTTCGACCATTTACACAAGTAGCAGGCCCATAATCTATAAAAATCTAGTTTATCCCAAGACCATGATTTATACCTATATATAGTGGTGTAAGCTAGGGTTTTAAGTTGCATACTCATTATTGAGGGTAAGAGAGTGAGATGAAAATTACTCTTTATGTTTTTGTGAAGAAGTGTAAAGGAACTAATCCTTATCTCACTCAAAACACAAATTATTCATCTCCAAGAGTAGCCACATACAAAGTCTACTTTGGTTAGATCACATAATATAATATCTGAGGTTTTTAGTGTGTTCTATTAAGGTTATGGAGGATAAGAGAAGGGCATCCCCTTCATCTTCTTCATATACCATTTCTCCTCATTCAGATCACCAACAAGATCCGTTAACTTATCATGATTTGAAATCCTAGGTTTACGCTTTAAACCTAGTTTTCTTTTTCTTTCTATTACATGATTAATCAACGTTTTTAGGATGAAAAGTTTCTCTGCGTTATCAATCCCTATGAAGTTTGTTAGCTATCTTATCAATATAAAGGGCATGGAGTCCAACCCTGATTAAGTTAAGGTTTTGTAGGAGATCAAATAGTTAACCAAAGTTAGGGAGTTGCAAATTGAGATGCTTATAACACTTAATCGGTTCATAACCAGGTCAAAAAATATTTTTCGACCATTCTTTCAAGCATTGGAGAATGATAAAATGATAATATGGCTATTAAAATGTGATGATGCATTGGAGTTGTTGAAAAATATCTAGGATCTCCACTTTTGTTATCAATGTCAGTGAGTAGTGAGAACCTCCACCAACACATGGTCATTTCATAAAATGTTACTAGTGGGGCATTAGTCTGACTATAAGATGGAGAGAAATGTCTATCCTACTATGTTATCCACACTCTCCTTGAGGCTAAAAGGAGGCATATGACCACAAATAAACTTGCCTTAGGTTTGACCATGTCGTCCAAGAAGCTAAGAAATTAATTGACATTCACTATATAATCATCTTCATCTCCTTTCATCCTAAATACGTCTTAAAGAAAGTCGACCTCGCTAATATGATGCCAAAGTGGTCACTCAATTTATTATAGTTTGACATACACTATGAGTTACGAATTACTATAAAAAGGGAAGGTCTTGGTCGACTTCATTGTTGAGTTCTCGTGCAACCCGTGAGATGAAGCCATTCAGCCTAGCCCACTATCATAGATGTTTATTATGAACTTGTGAGGTTAATCCCTCTATAATTCAGTCGACCATATGTCATAGTGGAGATTATTAATCAATGGGGCTCGAATAGGTACATGGATGGAATTTATGAAATTGTTAATAAAAGAGAAACGGGACATGGAAGGAATGAATTAAATTGTTATTTTTCTTATAATTCTTCTTCCGATCAAAAGCCCGTGGAATATTCATTTTGAGTCCTATTCGAGCACCGTTCATGGCCAATCAAAGCTTGACCCAAGCCTACAACTTTCGTGAATACTTCGAGCAAAGTTCTCGAAGTGTAAAATTACAAAAATGCCCCTAAACGTGCGAATTGCGACGAAACTTTATCGGAACGCGTCCAAACTTTGTACTAAGCACCGTAACACCTATAAAAGCTCAATAATACCTCAAATAACATGTTAGCATATAAAACGGAGGTTTTCTGATTAACGAGCATAATAATAGCAAGTACGGTACCCGAGGGGGCAAAAAAGCCTAAGTTCGTGAGTAATGAGTGCTATGATTCGAGACGAATTAGCCATCCCCTCCTTTAATATATTTCTTTGCAAGAGGACATGTGTTTTATTTGGTCATCTATGCCAATTATTTTTTCATCTTTGATAAACAACTATAAATTTTGTTTTAGTTATAATGAAAAGTGTAACAAAATAACAAACACAATCATGTAAGTGAATTCCATATGTATTACTCTCAATTGACACCAACATCCACGAGTAAGGGATTTTGATCTTATTAATGCAGTAATTGAGTTTTACATAATAAATCCAATGGATGCGTGTGTCGCACGTTGTATTTCACTAAAACGTTTAGGATTGTGGTTAGGTTGGAATTTTATTCCTTAGAGCTTGTTTGGGAAATCTATTATGGAGAGAAAAAAAGGAAATGAAGGGAATTTGTGTTTCTTTCCTCCGTTTGGAAGTTTACATAGGAGAGAAAGTGTTTTTCTGTCGTTTGGGAGTTAAAAGAAGAGAAAATAAAGGAAACTTTTCAAGAAACTCTCTCTTCCTTTCTCTACAAAACTTTCTTTCCGAATTGGAAAAAAATAGAGAGAAAGGAAAGTCTTTTAATAAATGTACCTTCTTTCCCTTCTAAAAATTATTTTCCTCCCAACTCCAAAACAACAAGAAAGAAAGTTGTTCTATCCTCTCTCCTAAACTCCTTTCTCTTATCTTCGTTTCATTTCTTTTCTCTCTTATTTATTTTTCCTCCTTTTCTTTTCAATCCTAATAAAACTTGTATTTCCATTCTTTTCTATCAAAGGCTCTCAAACAAGTTATTGTTGTAAAGTTGAAACAATTCTTAACTCACTAAGCCTTTAGAAGAAACGTGATTATGTGTTGTAAAGAGTGTCCCTCCTCTTTCTATTAAACTGAATCGAGAAATGGTCAATCTCGTCCGATGCATGATTTATAAACACAATCTGTTTCACATGCTTGTTATTAGGGTTGGTGAACTAACAAATAAACAAACACATCAGTAACACTAATTAGGAAAATGTCAACCTTCACCCTTAAACTCAAGTGGGTACAATTCTTACTCTTTGTTTTGTTGGGCCTAAAATCCTAATGGGTATGTTATCTCCTAAAACATGTGTGATTTTAATACCTTGTGGGTATGCAAAATAGTTAATTAAAATATTGTCCCCGTTTCAAGTAAAACATGATCTTCCGCAATAAAATTACCACAAAACATCATGTTTCGCTCAAGTAAAACGGTTATTTTTTTTTCAAAATTCAAAGTCGAACATAAATGAATATGTTTGGGCATAATATAAATATTTACACTTAACCCTCCTTTTCTCCCTTTCTCAAGCAAATTTGATTGCTATTTAATCTAAATTTTTATCTTTTTACAATTTCATATTAAGAAATAGGAATGAAATCGCAAAAATTTAGAAGTTTGGGAAACTTAGTGAAAATAGTTACACGGGAGAATTTTTTTCTATAATTATTGTCATTATAATTTGGAATATGATATTTCAAAATATAATTTTTTTCCTTTTCAAATTTTTTAATAACAAAAACAAAAGTGAAATGGTATGACGTAATTCAAAAAAATGCTTCGAGATGACTTTCATAATAATGTATACAAGTAAGAATCTCTCATATGTGTGTTTCAAGAAACAATGGATGCAGAGTTTGCTCTCAAGTTTGGCTGCTTTATTAACGTGGGACAAGGATGAATTAACTTGGGGTGTTGGGTGTAGTTGAGAAGTTAATTGGTCATTGTGCAACTACTTCGTAGTCCACCTGATGATTTTTATATTTTTCCAATGGTATACTTTTACTAAATAATACAACGATTATGATAAAAAAAAACAGATCATGAAGATTAATCACCATTGTTTGTAAAGAAGACTAAGTTGAATGTTGGACGCTATCTCCATAAGACAAAATTCGACCCTACTATAGTGCTTACGATAATGGGTGTCTACCTTCCAGGATAAAATGGAATATGGCAAACTTAAGAAGCACTGCAATGTGCTTGCCCCATGAACCAACAATGGTGACAGTCTTTCATACTTTAAGGAAGAAAAAGAAGTGCAGAAGTAAAGGATTTTCAGAATTAAAGAAAAAGGAGGGAAAGGCTATTATTTATTGGCACTAAAGTGCCAATTCCAAAATGATGTATTTCTTAGTGAACAGACACAATCAACAATTCCGATTTACTGATTATAATTGACACTAACAACGACGTTTTTCCATTGACAGTTTCTAACATTTTAATTTTAGTTAAAACAACTGACCTTTTTTAGTGACAGTTTAAAAAATTAAAATAGTGACGTTTTGAAAATAATTTCAGCATACAAAATCCAAATAATTCTTTTTCAAAATGATAATACTGGCTCAAGAAAGACTCATTGACTTGGTCCCGAACACGGTCAACAATGATGCTTGCGTGTTGGATTTTGGGCCAAAGCTCAAACCATGCATAATGTTGGTCATCTTCTCTTTAAAGATTTGAAAAACCCCAAGGGCATCCAAACCCTTGACCTAATTAATGGGTATATATACTATACCCACTTCTTGTAATTTTTCTACATGGGACACTTTTTACACCAACTACACCAAAGTTGTTCATGAGCTAAAGGGGTACTTAGAAGTCATAATTCTCATTCATTTCTTGTTCTTTTGATCCAATGAAATACTACATTGTTCATCAATTCAAGGGGAACGCATAGGTAGCTTGACCGAACATTTTTAAGTTGTGGGTCCTATATTGATTAAGGCTCAAATTTGACCAAAATCTAATTTGGGTTAAAAACCCAAATCATCCAATATTTTAGGGGCCTAGGTGCAATAAATATTTTTCACACAAATGATAAAAAAAAATTGCGCCAAAGTGGATCCAAATTTCCTCTCACGGGAAAATTGATGTTTAGCCGCCAAAAGAGTTTTCAAAAGAACGTCATTTTGTTTCTTTTGGTATATTCGCATGTGCCATTGTGGCACTCGCGAGTTTGGAGACACAAAAGTGTCTTAACAATGTTTCATATATTCTACTCATTAGAGATTTTCTTAGCAACTATACATACCATTTAGGCATTCACACACAAACACACGTGCATACACACACATATGTGTATGTATGTGTATGTGTGTGAGAAAGAGTGCGCGTGTATGCATGCTTATAATAGAAATTTTCATTGTAATGACCAATAATAAGACAATTTTTCTTCAGCTTTATTAATATTAAAAAATAGAATTTTAAATCTGTCACTATGAAACAGTGTTTCCTTCCAAAACTTAAATATCATTAACAAGAGTTACTAATTTTTTTATTTCAATTATCTGATTGTTTATGTGTACCAATATATGTATGTAACTTGTCTGATTAGCACTTGGGAAATGTGAATACAAAATTGATTAACTTGCAATGATTAGCACTTTGGAAATGTAAATGCAAAACTAATAATGTATCTTTTAAGACTTCTTTGTCCGGAAGTAAAATTATTTGAGCACTTCTAAATAGCTCAAAAATTCTGACAGAATTTCGGGGAATAATCTGACGTGTTTGCTTGAATACTATCACGGCTGAAATGGTAAATATGCTTTCATGGATCAGTCACCGCTAAAGCCTGAATTATTTCACAAATTACGCACATTAACGACTTCAAGGTCCCCCTCATCCCAATCAAGATAATAAAATTGATATATAAATTGTTTATTACTTCAAAGTGGCAACCATACACCGTGCAACCAAGAAGCTCTTAAACAAATTTCCCCGGTTGGTCATAGATTCTAGTGAAATAACAAACTAAACATATTTGCTGTTATCACATAAAAAAAATCAAATACCAAAAATTCATTCAAACATTTTTTAATACATATTTAGTCAAAGTTTTTTATTTTGTACTAAAAAATTTCTTATTATTTTATTTTTAAAGGTCCGTGCTAATGGCATTGTAAACTTTTTTGACACGATGAAGAACTTTTTAGTGCAAAATAAAAAAACTTGAACTATACATGTATTAAAAGAAGTCGAAGACATTATTTGATATATGCCCTTGAAGACATTCAGAAAATGAGCTGAAAAGGCTTCAATGATCAAGAAAATAGAAATGGGGTTGGTTTATGCTAGCTCCTTTGTACTATAAGGATGTTGAATGGAATCCCAAAGGAAGGAGAGTATAAATATTCCGGATGGGGAATTATATAAAGAATAAAAAAAATAATGAAAACTGCAGTCCATTAGGGGAACCAAAGGGAATTAATAATTCATTATAATATATTCCACCTCTCTCCTCCTCTAGTGTTTATAAACACAGTGATAATGCTTGCACTAAGTAAGCCAAGAGCATAGTACTACCAACACAAAAACTACCAAAAGACAACAAAGATGACAGGCAGTGGTTCTCCTTGTGGTGCTTGCAAGTTTTTGAGAAGAAAATGTGTGAGGGGCTGTGTTTTTGCCCCTTATTTCTGCCATGAACAAGGTGCTACCCATTTTGCAGCCATCCACAAGGTTTTTGGTGCTAGCAATGTGTCAAAGCTTCTTGCTCACCTACCCGTGAGTGATCGATGCGAAGCCGCCGTTACCATTTCCTATGAAGCTCAAGCTAGGGTTCAGGACCCCATTTATGGTTGTGTTTCCCATATATTCTCTCTCCAGCAACAGGTTTAATACCCTCCTATTTTCTTCATAATTCAAACAAGCTATAGGTATTATGGCTTAAGTGAAAAAAAAATATTCCAATCTTCCATTTTTAAAAGAACAACCCCCGAACTACATTATTGCTCCAAAACCCACATGATTTATGTAGCAAAATTTTCCTTAGTTTAGAATATTGAAAATATTTGAAGGCATTTTTTGTATAAGCTAAAAAGTTCAGGTGGATGTTTAAAGTTACCGGTTATAAAAAAGCTTGAAGATGATCTATTATTGTAGATACCATGTGCCAAAGAATTTTTACTTGATAACATTTCAAATTTAAGACATGGTTGAAAAATGTTGGTATAACGATCACTTATAACCTTAATTACAGCTGTAACAATCTGTATTAACCATCATTTATATATCTTCTCAGGTTCACTAATGTCTTAAGTTGCTTCAATTGAGCAGGTTGTTAATCTACAAGCACAACTAGCTTCTATAAAGGAACAATCGGGCCAAAGTTTGGTCAATGGTTCTAGTAACGCAAACCATAATGATAGATCCTATGGAAACATTCCATCGTATCCACAAGATGGTCAAAGTTGGTTACACTCACAAAGTTCAAGCATGATGATACCTCAAAATAACCAATACCCAACTACAGGTAACATGGGAAACTTGCCATTTTGGGAAACTGAGAACACGGATATGAACAATGGTGGAAAATACGAAAACACAGTCCTCCCGGAAGAAAATTTGTCATATTCTAGCTTTGAAGAGTCTTCTTATTCCATGGATTCTGTTGACATTCAAACAAACAACCGGCAATGGGCTTTTCGGGATAACAAAGATGACCTTCAGTCAGTGGCCTTCGGTTATATGCAGCATTCATGAGAATAGATATATAGAGACATGGCTGAGGGAAAATATAATATTTATTTATGGGTCGAGTCGAAGATTACTGTGTCATTTTTGTATTGCTATTGCACGCCTGGCTTTGAGACATGCACTTTTGCTGCCTGCCATAAATTAAATAGGAATTCTAGAAATATCAATACAGTTGGAAAACACTATAATATCCACCCGATGATTGTTCTTCGCAGATCTTGTGTAACCATGGATATTGGTTGAATAATAGTATAATTTCCAAACAAAATCTGGTTTTCTTCCAGCTAGGTATGTTATTATATGTAGCTGGCTTAGCTAGCTAACCTCTCTCTCTCTCCCTCTCTGTCTATATATATATATGCTCATGTGGAAACTTAGTTAAGGACTTTGTAAGTAAAAAAAAAATAGCAGCTAGTCCTGTCCTGCAAAAAAAAAACATGATGCTTCAAAGGGAAGAGCAGGGGGGAAAGTTCTAATAGAGAATTTTGGCACTAATTGTATTTTAGTAAGTCTGATGAATTCACGTTGGATTTGCAAAAGGTGAACACCAAAGAAAGAAGAAAAGAAAAAAATTGGTTCAGCCTCGTATGGGCAATAACTTTTGTAGCACTATTTGTTAATTTTGTTTTCGAGTGACGCCTTGGACGTCAATTTTGACCCTCTTAATCTACATCTATTATGAATTAAAAAAAAAAAAAAAAAAATTGTAAGTACTTCGGCCAAAATGAAGTCATTCGGAATTTGGCTCAAAATAAAGTCAGTTTTGGATAAATTCCACGCAAAATTTGTTAACAACTCCCCACTTGAGCCTCCTATATATATATATATATACACTCCTGCTTTTGTACGGATTAATCCGCATTTTAAGAATTCGGACCGGACACGTGTCACCTAACGGTGTGCCCAGAAAAGAGAGAGAGTGTGCCTACAATTTAGGCGATAATTTCTAAGCGCACCGTTAGGTGGCACATGTCCGGTCCGCACAGGAGCATTATATATATATATATTACATCATGCTCTATACATCACTCATGCATCACGTTTAATTCTACGACCTTAAAAACATTTTTTTTTTCAAATTTTATATTTTTTTCCATGAAATTAACCTTCCAATCAACTCATAGGCAAAAAATTGGATCAAAATACATTTTGTAGCTATTTTTAAAAAAATCACAAAAACTGCTAAAAATACCTTATTTTTAAGGGTCTGTGTCAGCAATTTTTTATGAATTTTTTAAAAATAGCTACAAAATGCATTTTGACCTAACTTTTTTCTTATGGGTTGATTGGAAGGTTAATCTCAAGGAAAAAATATAAAATTTGAAAAAAAAATTCTATGACCTAGAATTAGGTATGATGTAGGTGAGCCTCCCCCCTCTCTCTCTCTCTCTCTCTCTCCCTCTCTCTCTCTCTCTCTCTCTCTCTCTCTCTATATATATATATATATATATATATATATATATATATATATATTGTACTTCTCTTGTACGGATCAATCTTCATTTTAAAAGTGTGGACCGGACATGTGTCACCTGACGGTGAGCCAAGAAGAAAGAGAGAGTGCCTACAATTTAGCCTATAATTTTTAGACTCACCGTCAGGGACACATATTGGGTCGCACTTTTAAAATGCGGAATGGTCCGCACATATACAGAGAGGTTCAATACATACCAAATATACATATATATATATATATATATATATATATATATATACACTTAAAATAGTAAAAAATTATTTTTAAGTTATGTTTTTTATGTGATGTTTAAAAATTTCAAATGATACATATAAAAAAAAATCAACTCAAAATAACGTTTTTTGCTATTTTAAAAAAGTTGTTAAACTTTCCCAGCTTTTAAAATAAAAGGTGTAAAAATTTGATCGATTTTTTTCAAATAGCAAAAGATATTATTTTGAAGTAATTTTTTTTCATGTGGATCCCTTAAAATATTTAAATATCATATTACTAAAATTTAACTCAAAAATATTTTTTTAATATTTAAAAAAAAAAGAAATTTGCGTGTTTAAATATGTATATTTGATAAGCATGAACCGCTATATTAATATGGTGGATTAAGGACTTAAAACCATCTTTAGGCAATTTATATATTTTGGATATGTAAGATATATGAATGGCTGAATGAGGGCTAAATTGTGGCTGGTGGTGGTTCCGGGCGCACTTAGAGTCCTTGCAACAACTTTTGGTATTTCCAGAAGAACTAATATACACGATAAAAAACGTCTTTTTTTTTGTAAGGTATTTTTCATACCACGAGGTGTCCGAGTCAGCTTGCACGCACCTCGATTAATTTTCGCTTGCGGTTCATGGCTTCCGCTGACCAAGTATTATTTTGACACTGCGAGGGCAAAGTTGACAGTGTCGAATGCGGTTTGAACTGCCATTTTTGAATAATAAAAATAAATTATATATTTTTAAGACATGTAATAATATTAATTATGAATATAAAATAATAAATACTTTTTTTATTTTTAGTCGTTATTTTTAAATTATCGATTGACATGGCATGTTGTGATTGGTTGACGTTTTATGGATATGGTCCGCGTCAATGACTTTATTAAAAAATAGGGACTAAATGAAGTTTATTATTCTATTTTCAAAATCTATATAACTATATAAAAATTATAGATCCAAATCATGTAAGAATGACACGTAACAATAATCTCTATATACTATAAAATGGCATTAAAATCACTATTTTCTTAAAGTGTCAAAGTGGACATGTTTTCTTATAGCTCTCCCAAAATACTAATGTGATTTTCCCAAGCTCTCCTTATCTCTTGAACTTCCATACCTGACCCTTCTTATTCTCTAACTATTCCACACCCTGACTATATATCGTGTCTCTCTTAAAAATGAATAACTTCCCCCATTGCTCTCCTCACAACCCCATCTTCCTCTGACCTAATTTATCCTAACCATACCATCCAACTTTATATAGGTTCTATATAGAGAAACATATTTAATCTCGAGACAATCACAGGGTCGAAGAATCGGATTTCGAAAAACTCACTTACCTCAAATGTTACCTCAAAGAAACCCTCCGTCTCCACCCTCCAATCCCACTCCTCCTCCACGAAACATCCGAAAACGCCGTTGTTACAGGCTACCAAATCCCGGGTCCTGATAAACGCTTGGGAAATCGGGCGGGAAAAGAACTCGTGGGCAACCCGGATACATACAAA
Source organism: Sambucus nigra (assembly GCA_949130495.1). NCBI lineage: Eukaryota > Viridiplantae > Streptophyta > Magnoliopsida > Dipsacales > Adoxaceae > Sambucus > Sambucus nigra. Next base: position 180,990,532 of record OX422218.1, on the reverse strand, counting down.
CCATTAAGATTCCTCAAAGAAGGTGTGTCGGACTTTAAAGGGAGCAACTTTGAGTTCATACCATTCGGTCGGGTCGGAGGTCCTGCCCCTGGATGCAACTGGGACTTTATGCACTTGAAATTGTTGTGGCACATTTACTTCACTACTTTACTTGTGCTGAGTTACTAACATAAAACCATGGAAATATCTGGGTATAAATCTTCAATTTTTTGCATTAATTTTACCAGAATTTTGTCATTCTTCTCCAACTCCTAGCGTCTCCAATTTCAGAGCTTACGTTCTACTCAACCATGGCATCAAACAAAATAAATTTAAAAATAAACGAAAGAAGAAGAAGAACAGGTCGCGGTGGTGTAGGTGATGGCTCGGGGTTGGTCGGCGGTGTAACAGGGGTTCGGGAAAAGGAAAGCTTGGGGGAAAATGGCGGTCGGCGGGATGAGTCCGAGGGAGAGATATCATTTTTTGGGGGGGTTGTTTTTTCTCTCAGAGAGAGAAATTGTGAATTTGGATTTTTTGAAAAGGAACCCAAAAAAACAACGTTTTTGCTTCCCTTTTATATAAAAATGAGGTGCAAAAGATATTTGTTTAGAATTTTTGGGTTATTCTTCTTTTAACCACAAAAGCTTTGTAAGTTTAAATTTTTTTGTCCTTAATAAACTATTAGATAACTACTTGAAATTTATATTCAATTCTTACCGATGATATTGCGTTGGATTTTTTACTAAAAATAATTAAGGATCAAATATCAAAAATTCCCTCAAATGTTTTTAATACACATTTAGTCCGAGTCTTTTATTTTGTACCAAAAAGTTTCTTAATCTTTTATTTTTGAAGGCCCGCACCATCGGCATGGTGAACGACTCTTTGAAGCATAATAAAAAGGTTTGAACTAAATGGATATTAAGAAATGTTCGAGGGACTATTTGGTATATGTCCCAATAATTAAAGTGCTAAATAAATCATTAATACATATACATAAAAATTTATGGAAATTATTACTTGGCTTAAAATTATTATTTCGAGTCATGTGAACTCATTTAATTAATAAAATATATTTCGGGTTATTACAATGGCCTACTCGCTACGGCCCAAGATTAGGATATGTCTATTCAAATCATTTCATATCGATATATTTCATTTTTCTTAAGGTTTCATATTGATGGTTATACACAAAACTATTGTGAATCGATAATATTGCTCTAATGATACAAGCCTATACACCACTCGCTCTATCGTCTGCCACAAATGGAGATAACATGTTTGATTTGGTTTAAATATTTATTTGGTCTTCATATATATTGTGTGAGAAAATTCCACAAATAAGCATATCATCTCTTTTTACATTCATTTGATATAAAGGACATCTTTATTTTAATTTTTGTTGGGTCTGTGGATGCAATGGAGATGATTAGGAGAATGTCGAAGCGGATGATGAGTTGTAATTTTTTATTATTTTCTTTATATATATATATATATATATATATATATATATATATATATATATATATATATATATATATATATATATATATATATATAATGCTCTTGTGCGGACCAGTCCGCATTTTAAGAGTGCGGACCGAACATGTGTCTCCCAACGGTGACCTTAAAAATTATTGGCTAAATTATAGGCACACTCACTCTCTTTTCTGGTCTCACCGCCATGTGACACATGTCCGATCCGTACTCTTAAAATGCAGACTGGTCCGCACAAGAGCAGTACTGATATATATATATATATATATATATACAGTCACGCTCTTCAAGATACCACCTAGCAAATACCCATTTTTTAAAATAGTAAAAAATATATTTTTGAGATGATATTTTTTATATGGGTTCATGATATTTCAGTGTGCCCCAGTAAAAAAAACTAACAATAATTTTTTTTGTTATTTTTAATAAATAGGTATAAAAACTGATAATTTTTACCTTTTAAAACTATTAGTTTTTTTTACCTATTTTTGAAAAATAGTAAATGATATTATTTTCAGCTAAATATTTTTACAGGGGCACATTGAAATATCATGAACGCATATAGGTATTAGTCAACAAAGGATTGGTAATATCAATCGATGAGTTCAATTCTTGATGAACTGGTGTTGTTATTGCAATCTTATACAACGAGGCTATTTTACTTTTGAATTTTGTAGTTTTAAAGAGAATAAGGCCATGAATAATATTTGAAAAAATGTGGTCACAAATTTTTTGAAGGAATTCAAAATCTACAATTAGAGGAGTCGACCAAATGTATGCATAACTTGGTTTTGTTCCATTTGGCTGTTTTAGTTATCAAGTGGAAGTTTGATTTTTTTTGTACAAATAAGTAATTCCTAGATATAAATTGTTGATATATTATCCTTCCTTCAAGCACTTTTGAATCCTAGAATAGCAAGACAAGAAGAAAAAGATATACAAGAAATCAGTTGAGACTTGCGCCTTGAAAAGTTTTTATTGAAATGAATTATTTTGTAACTTTCTAATTTTTTTTAAAACAAACTGATTCTCTAAGTCTAATTTTAAGCTTAGCAAGGTACCTAACTAAAAGTAATATAAAAAAAATAGTCCCTCAGAAAAAGAAAAAAAGAAATTATCCATCAGTGGCATGCCCTAGGGCCTGTTAGTTTTTCACATTTTACTTCCATGAAAGAATCGCCGCATGTGATTCACGTTAATTGTAGAAGTAAAATCGATGTGATAAAAGCTTTCAAGTCCATAACTTGATAACAAAGTTGTAGATACACATGAGGACACAAAAGTATATTGTTGGAACAAAAATTCTATTTTGTTGTAAAAATACGGGATTCCGAGATAATTTAAACCGACGGGTAATTTTTCATTTCAAATAGTACGTGCAATGCGTGACTTTTATTAAATTATTTATAGTGAGGAAAAAAATTGATATAATAGCACTTTATATAATCTCAAAGACTTATTTCAAGGATAACGTTAAGGGGACCTCATTTATTGTTCCATAATAGCATAAGATTTTTTTACTAAGGGTTACAACATGGTATATATATTTTTTGGCCATTCAAATTGGAGACCATTCACTCTCTCAAGCCAAATTTCGCTCAAATCATTCTCTCATTCAAACCATATACAAATTTCTCGAACCATTTGCTCTCTCAAATAGATTTACAAGATATTAATAATGATTATGGTCACCCAACACTAATGAAAATAGTCATGATAGTCTGTTTGAAGTAATTTTTACGGAACATATATTCTTTCCTTAATTTTTTTTAAATATTGAAAACGTTAACCCAAAAATGGGGGGGTGACAGAATGTGAAACTGATGGTGGCAACGAATGTTGTAACGCATCATTTTTATTATAATATTATATAGCGCTACAAGTTGTTATTTTTTTATAATTGATTAGTATAAAGGTATGAAATGACTATCACAATCGTCTATCCGTGCATTGCGCGGGTTTATACCTAGTAAAAACTTAAAATGCCATACATGCAGTTATATATGTCTTTCAACGAGCATGTCCACGTGGACAGTGGCCAACTTACTATTAAGCTCTGTATTGATGCTTTTATTTCAAAACTGTTGGTATTTCTTTTTGTATATTTAGGGATACTAAAAAAATACATACTTTCATAAATCCCCCTCTCCTCTCAATAAATCCCAAACAACCATTTATCTTCCTCTCCCTCTGTGCATATGCATCTGAACCCTTTCCCAATTCAGAGTGCGTTTTTTTTTCCTTCTCATCTTTCTTCCATTAATCACTCACACAGAACCTCTAATTTCTAAACCCTATGTCCACCTTTTCTCTCTTTTTTCCTCCTACATACAAAACACTCTCTGGCAATGGACTATCAAGAAACCGTTGTCCGACAAATCAAGAGGAAGAATAGGAGTAACACTAATTAATTTCATCTATTTAGAATAGCTTATGGGTTCTGGGTTTTGCTTTCTATTTTTTGAATGGAGCCGGAGGTCTTAATTATGAAGACAAGAGGTGGCCACCATGATACCCATTTCTTTTTAAGATAGATGCTCTTTGTCTTCTTAGAGTGAAAACAGTAGAGAGAGAGTTAATATTTGGAAGTTCTTTGTTAGATGAGAAGTGTGAATTAGAGAGACACAGATAATATCGGCCACCTGTTGTTTTCATTATCTTTTCCTTCTTAATAACAGTTTATTAATTATAGGATCAAATATCAAAAAGTTCTTAAAATATTTTTTAATACATAGCCTTTTATTTTATACTAAAGGTGGCCAATGGCATGGTAAATCTTTTTTGATATGGTGAAGGACTTTTTGGCGCTAAATAAAAAGGCATAGAGTAAACGTGTATTCAAAAAAGTTCGAAGGACTATTTGGTATATGTCCCTTTATTATAAAGTAATTTTTTTTTTAATAAAAAACTGTTTTTAAATAATTAAAAAAAATTAATGATTTTTTTAAAACTTTAAAAAAAATATACACTGTTTCTCTTTTAAAAAAAAAAAAAAAAATCAACTGTTTTATAAAAAAAAATATTTTTTCAGATAATAACTGTTAAGATTAGAAACAAAAATTAAAATTAAAAAAAAACTGTTAAAAATGTTTTAACTCTCAAAAAACAGTTAAAGTATAAAAAATTTATTTGTAGAAAAATGTCAAAAAAATGCATTTAAGTAGCATACAATTAAAAACCCATAATGTTTTTAATAAATTCCAAAATTTCTTATTTTTTTTACTTTTTCAATGTTTAAAAAAAAATTATTATATGCTAATTATTTTTTTTCATAAAAATAAAAAATTGGGGGTCTATTACAAATTTTAAAAAAAATGGGGGCTATTATAAACTTGATCATAAAAGAGGGGAACAACTCAAAATGTAAACAATTTAATTAACTACTCACTAATGGTTTGGATGGAGAGTTAAGAGAATTGGAGTGTATTGCAAAACTGATCATAAAAGTTGAGGAAAACTCAAAATAACCGTTCTTTTAGTGTCTTAATTGACTGTTTTTATAGTTCGTTGTTGAATATTCAAAATTGCTATGAATTTAGCATTGTAGTAAAGCTTTTGAAATTAACACATAGGTGTAGTATTTGTTGTAAAGTTAACAGATATTCATAGCATGTATATATTTCCTTTTATATATTTAACAGAATAAACCCATTGGGTATTTATAATTATACAACTGAAAGTATCTTAACAACAGGTGCTAAGCTATTCAATAGGAGGAGCGTTGGTATCAATTTGAATTTGAAAGTTGGCTGCTCTTGTGTTCGTGATTATGGGAGATTCTGCCGAGGTAAAATATTATACAAGAATTAGTCAAACATTAATTAACTAAAATATATTGTTATCAAATGTTTTTTGGATAATAAACATATATTAGGAAAAATATAAGTTTTTTTACAAGATCCTACATGGTCTCAATTCAAAGATACATTTATTTCATTTTCTTATGTCTTATATATATATATATATATTCATATTCGCCCACGTATCGCGTGACCTTCATGATAGTACATATTATAATAGACCTTAAATTTACAAAGTCTCTAAAATGACATAGTCCATAATTAATTAGTACGTCAATTTTTTACCCCTTTTTCTTTTTGGCAAAATGTATACTTGTATGGAGTGGCTATTATATTATTTTACCCAAATGCATTTTGCTTGATGTCGATTGTGTTAAATGCGTTACATATGCATGTATGAATGTAAAACACTTTGCTTTTTTGAACCTATGATGTTGCGTTGTAAATAATATTTTCAGATGTTAACACATAGGTGTAGTATTTGTTGTAAAGAGGGGGTCTCCATTGAACTTATCCACAATGTTATGAATAGGTTAATCTCGATTATAGAATCCGTTATACGTTTGCGTTAAATTCAAATGAGTTTGGCATTATTTTCTTAGTTTCTACCACAACCGTTCAAATGTTGGTCAGAATGTTGGAACTTTGACACCATTCATTTGAACAAAAAATAAATTTTGTTTTACACTCTTTCGTATGCAAACCTTGTGATGCAACAAAGAAAATGTAATTTTAGAGGACTTCTGCAATGGTGTCTCGTAAGTGAAGCATAAACATGAGGCTGATTGCCAAAGATTTCCTTCATAGTTTAAAAACTCAAGATAGAATAACTTATCACTTCCATTTAATTGCAGGTAAACCTAACTTCCGATTTTCATTACTCCTTTTTCAGCAGCCATAGTTGATTTGTTGCGAGATATCTTTTCGAACTCTGAATACTTCCGCCAGAAAGTTTGTAAAGAAAAACTGTTCTGTCTTGGATCCATCAACTTCTGTATTATTTATTTATTAGGCTCCGTTTGGTTGTTAGTGGGCAAAAGTGTGGGCATGGCAAAATTTGCCTTCAGAAGACGCTATCAAACAAGATTAGGCGAAATTAAAGTCAATCCAATTAATTTATTTAAAAACAATTTTTATATTATATTCAAAAATGTTAAAAATAGTTTTTGCAATATTTTTTTATTACAGCTTTTATATTATATTAAAAAATGTTAAAAAATTTATAAAACATTCTCTTAACAATTTTTTATAATATCAAAAACAATTTTTAAAATATTACAAAACAAATTTTAAACATTCACAACAGTTTTTTTAAACTCTTTAAAACAGTTTTAAAAAATGTTTTTTAAAACTTTAAAACAATTTTTATAATATATCCAAAACAGTTTTTAAAAATGTTAAAAACTGTTTTACAATATTTTTATATTACGGTTTTTCAAAAATTTTGTAAAACATTCTCTTAACAATTTTTTATAATATTAAAAGCAGTTTTCAAAACATTACAAAACAGTTTTTAAATATTTATAACAGTTTTTTTAAATATTTAAAACAGTCTTTAAAATTATTTTTTAAAACTGTTTTTATAATATATTCACAACAGTTTTTAAAAATGTTAAAAACAGTTTTTACAATATTTTGTTAATACGGTTTTTTAAAAAAATTGTAAACATTTTCTTAACATTTTTTTTATAATATTAAAAACAGTTTTTGAAACATTACAAAACAATTTTTAAATATTCATAACAGTTTTTTAATTATTTAAAACAGTTTTTAAATTTTTTTTTAAAACATAAAAATCGTTTAAGAAGTTGGCAAATTTGTGGGCAAATATTTCCCACTCAAATAGGTAAGCAAAATTTGCCCACAGATTGTGCATAGGAGGTGTTGTACATTGACAAATAATGCCTAGGCAAATTATGCAACCAAACAGTCAAAATGTGGGCAAATTTTCATATTTGCCAACTTTTTGGCATTTGCCTAGGCAAATTATGCCAACCAACGGACCCTTACTTATTTTAAGCTAGGCGTAACTTTGATCACTATAAAAAAGCAATTTTTTTTTTATTTTTTTATTTTGTACCTTGAGTTTTGTAACATAATTTGAGTTTGCAGCCCGTATTTCAAATCCATTGAATTTTCATTATGATACGTTAGCTTTAGTGACACAATATTTTAGTTTTAGCGACACTCTTTCAAATTATTGTACAAAACACATAGGGCAAGTAGAAAAACATATAAAAACATGCCCACCAAAAAATTAATTATGTTGATTTTTGCCTTCATTACACGTGTAAACCTAGAATGACTCTTGTGTTTTTCCTTCACTACACCAAATCTGTCGAATTGTTACGATCATTGACCTTGACAACTTCAACTTGTCAAGGTCAATGACCGTGACAATTCTGGGCGAGACAACTTTTTTTGTCACGGTCATGTCACGGTCATTGACCGTGACAAGTTCATTAGAATGGTCACGGTCGTGTCACGGTCCTTGACCGCGACAAGATTTGTCACGGTCAAGGACCGTGACAAGCCCATGACATTCTTTAAAAAATTGTCACAGTCATTGATCGTGACAAGTTTCTTTGTCAAGGACTTGTCACGGTCAATGACCGTGACAATTCTGGGCAGAATTGAAAAAAATTCTGCTGGATAGTATGGCCACTGTCACTGCCCAGCAGTATATTTGTACCTGTTATAGCAACGTTGTAACTGTTCAAACACCATATATTCAAATAAAATAGAGATAATACAAATATACATTCAAAATAGAGAGAATATGCATCACCATATAATTCAAATGTAATAATTTAAAACAATTCAATTCAAACTTAAATCAATGTCACTAAATGTCTGGGGTATGGTTAACGCTGAGGAGGTGAGTAGGCCACACGATATACGAATTAACACATCCACTAATATACGCCGTGCCGCATTGTTTGCGCAACCACAATTGGGAGTTCTCCTTCCCGGGCATCACATGTGTGACGAGCACCCTGGACTCGATGTCTTGAAGCTCACGTCCATGAACACCCTGGGCGATATCCGGGTCCCTCAACCCCCGCCCTATCTGCTGGTCATCAAATATGTCCATTATAAACACGCTCGGCCACCCAAGTATCGACATCGATCTGTTGAAGGGAGCCAAATAAGGAAGTGGATCATCAAAGTCTGCACGTGTCGGCGATGAAGCAACGAGGTCCACATCCTCGTCCTCGTCCTCCCACACCTCCTCCCGCACAACCTTCTCCTTCCCTTTACCCTTACGGTTTCCGCCCAACGAACTCTTCACGAATGAGTACATATCCTGGACCGTCGCCTCCAAACGGGACAACTTCGCGTCATGTGAATCCACCGTTCGAGCCAACCCGGTGTCGTTCGTCTCCAATCCGATGATCCTAGATTTGGCCACCCGCGAGCTCTCCCCTTGAGATAAGAGCCAAGCACTTGACTGAGTGCGTCTGTGGACAAAGATTCCTTGTCGGCATCAGACTGCGACTCATGCACTTCCTTAAGCTTTGCCTGAAACGACAAAAAGCACATGATTAGTAAAATAAGTAAATTAAAAATTATAACGTAATTAACAAAAAGTAAATTGTCGGATTACTTACAATCGTGGCCGCGACGCTTGGGGACACCTCCTTGTTCCTTCCCCTTCTTCGTTCGAAGAGCCACATAAGTATCGAGCCTATGTGGCCTACCCCCAGGGCCACTCCCTGTCCCCTGAAATCTCGTAACTTTGGATTCAGGTTGAATTGTTCCTGTCCAACAAATACAATGTTAGTTGCAAATAAATATACATATAAATATAAAATGAAATTGAAATCGAAATTGAAATATTCATATAAATATAAATATAAATGTAAATATAAATATAAATATAAATATAAATATATTACCTGTAGTGCCACCCAAATCGCTAACTTGAGCTCATATGGCACCTCCTTCCAACTAATGTACCTCGGGCCGATGATCATCTTTACCAGATCGAGGGATCTCGCCAATAGCCCCGACTTGTTCTCGATGGGCATCCCCAATTTGCCATATTTGGGGAGACTAGGGGTCGAGGAGCCCTCGTCGCCTCAGCTACCACCGAGCCCAGACGACATTATCGAAACTTACTTTTTTCATTCTTCGACATCTTCGTGTGTGTCAAATAGATAACGAGCTACTTGTTCATGTTGCAAACTCGTTAATTTCACTCGTTTTCCCATCACATGACCCCCATTCTTACACCTAGCACACGAACACGAAAACTCTTCATCATTATGATATCTCTTTGCATATTTCAAAAATTCATTAACACCTCTGCGAAACACATCCCCCATTCTATTTGTCTCACCCATCCACTCTTTGTATTTCGAATATCCCATAACAGCTACCACAACTAATCACCTATTAAAGGTACGAAGCGTATATTCATGGATTAATATAAACAAAATTTAGATTTAGAGTATGTTTCATTTAATTATGTCTTATTTATATTCAAATTCAATTTATAATAGAAAATTTTATTTCCTCCATCTCCTCTAAAGGGTGAGTGATCCTATCCCATTCAAGACCGCATTTTTCTGTAATATACTTAACAGCTCATGCACATTGTTACAATTTGAAAAAAATTCGGCAGCATATCCCCGTAGTTCTCCAAATACATGACGTAAATTGGCAAGTGTGAGTGTTATTTCAATTGATCAATTGAAATAACAGTCACACTTGTCAATCTAGTATGTACCCAGAGAACATTAGGATACGACTGCAAAACTTTCTCCAAAAGTAACAATTTTAAGCCACTAAGAATATTATACGAAAATTATGCAGTCCCAAACTGTCCAAACAGGACAATTCGAGAGATCTCATTACATGGGTAATGACTCTCGAACGGGTCTAAGGGCTATTGAATGCTTACACATAAGAACTAGAAGGCTAGTATCTATGCGCACTATATGTAATTTCAAGTATGTTTCATTTAATTATCATACTATATATATATATTGTTCGATATATAAAGTAATTTTCAAAAAAAGTTGAAAAATTCCACCCCATATGGACAATAATCCAGTGGTCATGCCACTTTTAAAATTAACCAACCCAACATCGATCCACTATAATCCAACAGAAATGTCAACAACAAATGTGTATCCTGTAATCCTTCTAATTCATCTACTCAATTAATTATTTTTATCAATTAAACTAACAATTAAAGTATACAATTATTAATTTACTAATTTACAATGAGGGGAAATCCTACTTTCATAATTAATAATATATTAATTTGCTAATTTACAATGAGGGACAATCAATCAATTCGTTTACAAGGGACATTACGCATAAACACGTACACTACACACGCATATATACACACGCGCATATATATATATACACACACACACACACACGCAATCCCCCACCCCTACCCCATCACCCACCCACCCATCCCTGCCCCCTCCCCCCACCCTGCCCCACCCCCTCCCCACCCCCACCCACCACACACACGCACGGCACACACACCACACACACACACACACAAATAGCCCCCCCACCCCATCCCCACCCCCCCACCACACACGCACACACACACATACACACACGCACATCCCCTCCCCTCCCCACCCCCACCCTCCTCCCTACCCCCACCCACCACACACACACACACACACACACACACACACACACACACACACACATATATATATATATATATATATATATATATATATATATATATATATATATATATATAAATGAGAGAGAGAGAGAGAGAGAGAGAGAAAGTAACATGAAAGTAGAGAGAGAGCAGCATAGAGAGAGAGAGAAAATAGGAGGGAAGAAACGGTGGGGGGGGGGGGGAAGAAGGGGAAAGGGTTTTTTTACTGTGATATTTGTCACGGTCGTGTCACGGTCATTGACCGTGACAACATTATAAGTATTGTCACGGTCATTGGCCGTGACACAAAACGCGTGTTTGTTGTCACAGTCATTGACCGTGACAAGGCTAAGCGCTGGAAGGGTGCCAATTTACCCATTTTGGTGTAGTGCTTCTTGGTCTATAACCCTCAAAACCTACCTAGGTCATTTCGTAGTGTGAAACTGGGTATACCAAAAGTGGATTAAGGAAAAGGGTCGAATTAGGTAGTTAACTAGTGCAAAGCTACTTGTATGAATTCAAGAACGCTCTCTACTATTTGAAAAACCATTACCATCATGCTGGGTGTGCATGCTAACCATGCTGACCCCCTTCCCCCACCGTTGGCCACCAACTACTCAAAAGAAGAAGAATACCTTCTATTGAGAAGTACAAAGAAACACAAAGACAACCATGAGTCTTCCGTTGATATGGAATTGGAAAACTATGAAGATGTTATGATTACTCAAAGTAACAATGAGACTACTGCTAGTAATAGGGATGGAGCTGGCTCGGATATGAACATCGATGAAAGCCTTAACAGGCATAGAACAGAACAATCCACATTCCCCGACTGCGATGAAAATGACAAAAACAAAAAGACACTGTCGTATAAGGACGTGGTGGGTAGGAAGATAAACTCGGACATTCTTTTTTATGACACTAACTGTTTGTGGTCTGATGATGATATGGAGGACTCTCAAGTGAATGGTCACCACCCCATGGACCTCAACTCAAATCCTATTAATGAGGAAGATGATCCATTATGCCCAGTCGTCGCTATACCAAAGAAACATGTGGAGAAGCTGAGGAAGAAATGGAGTGACAGCATCATTATGAGTTTGCTTGGTAAGAACATTGGCTACAAATTACTTAGTGA